>VWPU01005010.1:0-10027 GCA_013398955.1 Callaeas wilsoni
GATACAGGAAGGTTTGGATACAGCAGTGTTTAGGGCAGGGTATCCCAGTAAAGACCCACACTCTGCCAGTGCACGTGCAGTCAAACTGATACTTAAAAACAGAGATGTTTCTAAAGTCACTTTTTCTGTTTTCTGAGTGGGTGTTCTACCCTAAATTTTAAGCCACAAGTTCCTGCTCCTGGTTTAAACACTGTATTCAATAATTTTTCTGCATTCTCAGATCAGCAAAATTTGAAGTTTTATCACTGACTACTACCATGAAATAGTTCCTATTTCACTGCCACACAAATCCTCCACTTCCTTAGAACAAAGAAATGCTTTGTAATCAGGGCAAGAACTGCAGATCATCACTGGAGGCATTGAACCAAAGTCCTGGTGACTACAACACGTGTGACAGTCTCAGAAGACAAACCTCAAACTGCTGAGTCACGTCTGCCTCAGCAGAAGAAAGAAGAAGGAGCACATGTGTTCACTCAGCCAGATCTTTGCC
The DNA here is from genome assembly GCA_013398955.1 of Callaeas wilsoni. NCBI lineage: Eukaryota > Metazoa > Chordata > Aves > Passeriformes > Callaeidae > Callaeas > Callaeas wilsoni. The sequence continues at coordinate 491 of VWPU01005010.1, forward strand.
CGTTTTTTCACACTGAGATTTAAGAATGTGCCTTCAAGTGCAAAATGCGCTTAGTCAGAGATACTAAAATGCAAAGACTTGCAGGTGGCAATTTTGTATGTGAGGAACAGGTGAAAAAGACTGTAATTATTGCTAGGGACATGAAAGAGGCATCCAAATAAGTAATTAAGTAAGCAAATAAAGTATTTTCCCCTGAGACAGTATAGGATATCAATTTACACAAACTGGTACTGCTGGCACTCAGAACTTTGGGGCTATTGGCCTTTCACAGTCAACGTGAACATTTTCTTACTTAGAACAGATTTCCTGCAGATTTTTCAAACCAATTGGAGTGGCCATAGGACAATGAATGAAAACAAAAAGAAAATGTGAATAAATACACGTAATAAGCAACAGGGAACCGTGGTGCTCTCGTGGCATGGCCCTCATGGTTTAAGGGCAGGCTGCAAATGGCAAAGGAAAAAGCCAAACTTCAAACAACAATCCGGTGTGTCAGACAGGATTAAAAGCAGAGCCCGAATCACTTCTAGTTCTCTCTCACCTTAATCACATCAGCTCTTTCCTCTGGCCCTGTCACCCATCTTCATTGTTTCATAAGGGAGTCCTGCCACAAGTCTTTGGTTGTGCCTTTTACTTCCCCCTCTGGTTCCCCTGGCAGCTTTGCAGCAGCACTTTGGTCTGCCAGCCCCCCAGAGGCTTCCCCCTGCGTGTCCCATGGAGCTCCTCACTCCCATCCCTGTGTTTTCCCATTCCCTCTTGGAATGGTTCTCAAGGCTCACTGTTGATCATTCCCCTTGTCCTTTTTTTTCTGCAGGGCACTTCTCTCTGCAGCTCCTTTCTGCACAAAGCACAGCTTTTGGTACAGAACCAAACTGGTCTGCAGCATGTATATTTAAGAGCTTTTTAACAGCTTGAAATATACCATAATAGCTGGATGTTTAAGCTTTTGCCTCTTATTTCCTTTTTTCCTGATTTAGATAAATTTCTTGGAACAGAGGCAGCGTTTTCCTCTGTAAGAGATTTTTACTGAGAAAGTATAGCAAACTGTCAACACCCAAAAAACACTGCTCATATCCTGAAGGTCTCATTCATGAAAAATCCGTCTTGCCTTCAATGGGAATTTTCCTTCCTCTTGAATTGGCTTATTTAAAAATAACATCTCCTAGGCTTTTGTCAGAGTCATCTTTTCTGCCTCTGGTTCCACTGGGCCATTAGAAAACCATCAGGGGTTTTCAAGGGGTTTCAGGATATTAGCCACTGCAGTCTCACTGAACTTCAGCTGACCTCGGGCACCCAAATTCAGGGGGCTCCTGATAAATTCCAGACCCACTGGAGTTTCGTCCTGGGTTCTAAAGCTGCGCTGGGGAGCACAATATTTGAGTTGGGATTCACTCCTGAAAAACTCACACCCCAAAAAATTCCCACCACAAAGGAGCAGGGGGCAAATGGAGATGAATCTCAGAGGAAATCGAGGCCACGTCTTTGTGCTTTCTGATTCTTTCTATCCCTGCACACTGAGTCATGCCCAGCTAGCTCAGAGTTCAGCTGCAACACGCAGGGGAGATTTAAAGCTATCGCAAGCCCAAATTATTAACAGCTTTGAAGGGCTGAAATTTGGGAAGGTGCAGAAAGAAGGCAACTCGATTCTGCAGCACATGCAGTGCATTCGGGTAATCGAAGAATAAATACCTAACATTTATCAAAAAATCTTTAAGTATCTTTTAAAAATCGCTCAAAAATATTGCCAAGGGAAATTCATAAAAAGGAACTTTTTGTTATATTTACTCCCAGACTTTCTGAAGCAGATTTAATGGGGTTATCAGTTGAATGGGATAAATAAGTGATGTCTGCAAGACAAGCACGTTGACAAGCAAATATCCAAGCTCACATTCAATATTGCCATTATTCCTATCTCTGAAAAACTCTGCCCAAACCTCACCTCTTGGAGAACTGAGTATCCTTTCCTGATCAGTGACCTTCGTTTTCATGGCTTGTGTATACTCATTTGTTTTCCTGCCAGCTTTGCCTTTTAGTTTACGCTGCAATTTTTCTCCCCGGTGAAGTAAAGCCCCAATGTATTTATAAAGAGCTTTGTTTTCTCCCAGCCTCTTTTCCAGTGTGCAGCACAAGTCGAGCTGAGTTAGTAAAACTGTATGCTCAGAAAGGTTACCAAGATCACAGGAAATAACAGCTTATTTTTTAAGTTTTTAATAGAGATCAACCTCCTGTCCTTGCTGAAATGGAATTATTGCCTTAGGGAAGTGATTTAAGGCTTGCAATAGGCACTGCTTTTTATTGATCAACGAGTGAAATTAATTTCATAGCTACACAGCAAATGTTATTTAAATTATTGACTCTTTTCACCATGTATTATGATATTTGGGATGCGTTACCCAGGATTAAGTATTTCAGCAGTAACAAATTCATCGTGGTCATTGTCATATGTGAGGATTTAACAAAGTTAAGCAGCTTTCATTTCTTAGACATTCAACATTTTATTAACTTTCAGTGCTGGAGAATCAAATAAACTGCAGAAGTTCAGTTTATGCCTTTTTTTTTTTAATTTTGATGGGTTCACATCCACCTTAGCAGGAAACATTTTTAGTGGTAGCAACGACATGCAAATCCATCAGATTACATGTTGATTTTCCAGAAGCCAATTACCTGATACAGACTGTTTATCCCCCAACTAGCTCACTCTTTTTTTCCACACACACTCCCAGTTTACCATGGAAAATCCACTGTAGTGGAGTGTAAACCCATTTCTGGATCTGCACCACTCGAGCTGTTTGCAGGACTAGTTCCAAAACTCCTCTGAGCAAATCCCAGTGAAATCTTACAAACCACCTGATTGTCAACCAGTTCCCAGGAAATGCCGTCTATAAAGGCTGAATATGCTGACAAACCACCTGATTGTCAACCAGTTCCCAGGAAATGCCCTCTGTAAAGGCTGAATATCTTACAAACCACCTGATTGTCAACCAGTTCCCAGGAAATGCCCTCTGTAAAGGCTGAATATGCTGACAAACCACCTGATTGTCAACCAGTTCCTAGGAAATGCCGTCTGTAAAGGCTGAATATGCTGAGAAACGTGTAAGAAATTAATTGCGCGAGCTCGGTGTTCCCGCGCGCTCGCAAACTCACGACTCTTCTCTTGTTCCCCCAGACCGCCCAGGGCTGTTAAATGTGAAGCCCATCGAAGACATTCAGGACAACCTGTTGCAAGCTCTGGAGCTGCAGCTGAAGCTGAACCACCCCGAGTCCTCGCAGCTGTTTGCGAAGCTGCTGCAGAAAATGACGGACCTCAGGCAGATCGTCACGGAGCACGTGCAGCTCCTGCAGATCATCAAGAAAACCGAGACGGACATGAGCCTCCATCCACTCCTACAAGAGATCTACAAGGACTTGTATTAATGAGCAGAGCAGTTCTTAATCCCCTGACATGATGTATGTTCTTCAGATTGCACTATTTCTTTGAGGCAGAACTTTGCATACCTAAGAAATTACTGTGAAACAGCATTTAAAGAGAGAGAGCTTAGTATAGTAGATCTATTTTATGCATATTGTTTATAAAGACACATTTACAATTTACTTTTAATATTAAAAATATCTATATCATGAAATTGTTGGCAGTATTTTCAGAATTAATTTTTTTAACTATGTTATTTCTTAAAATTGCTTGTCCAAGTATGATCGATGCTTCACTCGAGCATGCAGTTAAATTTTCAACTAAATAAAAACCTTTCTCCTTGAACATTTCCAGGGAAATGTTTGAAGCATTACGTTCGATTTCATGCTCCCAGGGCAGCAGCAAAATAAAACTCAGTCACAGATTAGTGTAACTTCCCATGAGAGCTTCAAAGGCCAAAGGAAGAAGTGTCAGGTCTGACGATATTTGTGCCTTCCGTAATGAGATTTGACGCTGGCAGAGCTCTGTAAAGGGGGCTTGGTGTAAGGAAAAATCAGGCCACTCATTTGTGGGCAAACTGGAAAATTAGATGCCATTTCAGGAACTAATTGAGGAGGGAATATGCACTGCTCAGCACTCTTAGGAAACAGGGTCCTTTTGATTCCTCTGCAAGTTTGAGACAGGTGGAGCAGCAGCTGCTCCCCAGGGCCTCCAGCTCCCACCCCACGGCAGCCAGAGCTCAGCTGCAATAGGTTGGTACAAACCTCTTGGCCTGAGAGCTTCCCAAATTACTTGATGAACTGTCATTGAACAGCAGTCAAAATATCACAGAAAATTGCAGTGTCGTGACAAATCACCTCCTAAACGAAAGCAAGGTTTGGATTAATTCTTGCAAAGATAAAGCTGTGATGGAAACCCTGCAGCCTTAGTTTGACTTGAGCCCTCCGTGTTCATCCCAGGGATGCTGGGAGGTGTTCCTGCTGTTGAGGTCGTTGGTTTTCTTGCATGTGTTGCCCTGTAATGTCACCTAAGAATTCCACAGGGAGCAGAGCACGGCGGAGCGAACAAATTTAACAGAAGGTAAATTTCCTAACGCCGTCGTTTTGGGGTACTCTTGGTGCTGAGGTGAGAGATTCACATTTCACCTGCCCACATCTGACAGTTTGTGAATGTGAGCCCCGACAAAGTCAAGCAGGGGAGACCCACACTGGTGGACCAGAAGAGGGAATTCTGGGGGGAAAAGCCACTATTTGTAACGTACATATCAAAATAAGGAGAGGCCCCTCCATACCCTTGGTTTCCTCCCCACGTCTGTATTTTATTTATGTAGCAAAAAATGTGCCTTAAACTGAGATGAGGGGAGTGGTGATACCTAAGTGGACAAAGAGGTGGTGTAGGTGTGAGTAGGACCTTCAGGGAGTACAAATTGGCCTTGCTCCTAATGTAGACCTTGAAACTCCTAAATCCATGCAAATTACGCAATAAAGAAGCTGAGAGAGGTAAATATTAAAATTAATCCTTCATCTCATGCCTTCTACACCTGGAAACATTTCCTACTGCTTATTTCAGGTAACCTCTGGGCCTAAGGTCAGTGGTGAGCGTTATTCCCACCAGGAAGTTTGGGGAATTGGATCATTCAGGTTTGAAGCCCAGAGGTGGAATTGCACCGAGATGAAATCACTGTGAGGCTGAAGGGAACAGCTTTGATCCTGCCAGTGAGATCATTTCAGGTAGCTCAGGAACGATGGCCCTGGAGCAAGCACAGCATTGCAGGCAGCGCTCAGCACTGCATGTTTGCTGCACATTTCAAGTTGTTCAGCTGAGCGTGGCACTGGCAGGAATTGCATGCACACTTTCAGGGCTGTTACAATGCAAAGGAAAATGTCCTCTCTCTGGTTCAAGTTGTTTTGCACTGTTCATTTGAAGTGCTGCCATCCATCCATCCCTCAGTGGGAGAACCGTGCAGAGCTTGTCCCCTCCCGCAGAGGAGGGATCAGAGAGGAGCTGGCACTGAGACGGACTCCAGCTCCAACCCTGAATTCCTGTGATTGCAATGCACAGCAAGAACCATTAATCTGAGCCTGCATTTCTTGGACAATCCAATTTCCCACTGGCTTCCCTAGAAGTGGAAGTTCAGAAGTAGATTCAAATACAGAGGAATTCTAGGGCATGTCCTTACAGAAGTAATGTTCAAAATTATTTGAAAATAAGTGGCGGAGATGCTCTGACAGGGAAATTGAGTTGTGTACTCTGTTAAAGTACTGAAAACAATCTGTGTAACCCAGCAGCACATCAACCAAAGAGCTTCATTCCACTCCTGCGAGGGGTGATAGCTTTGAAACTGTCCATTCAGCAGTGACAGGGTCCAAGCCACTCAGCCCAAAAATCCCTATATTTTCAGAGTGCTAATGTAATCATAACCGTAAGAGTTTTGCAGGAATGGGTGTTATCCTTTCTGAGGATGAAGGGACTGAATGCCCAAGAGCCTATACCTTTCTTTCAACTGTATCAGCTGCTCTAATAAAAGATATTGTTCTCCCTACTCCCTGTCTTCTCTCACAGGCTGGTAGTTACTCACCGTGTTTTCCTCAAGCCGTGCAAAGTGTTAATTTTTTATGTGAGTTGCTAATCACTGACATGTTCTGATTCTAGGCGGTTACATCATGGTTAAGAGTTTTGCCTGAAATACTTTTCTACAAGAATAGGTCTTAAGGGAAAAATGTTCATTTAATGGACAATTGCTATGTACTAATTTAGAACAAATGACTGTTATGAGGATATGAAAACATTTTCTCAAAAAATAGCATTTTCTCTTGTGAATTCAGAATTTTGATCTAATTGTAAATACTTTCTGTTTCTATGGGACTTTATTTATTAAAAACAAAAACTTGCTAATGGGAGTTCATAAGGAGGTTGTAATACTTTCAGACTCTCTAGAGTTTTGGGTAGAATGGGCTACGCCATAAATGAACGATTTGGGTTTTGATCTTCAGTGCTACTAAAAACATTTAACAGCTCAAAAATAGAAGCAGTCAGCTGGTACATGCCTGCCTTTGAAGAGCCTCATTTCGCTGGTGTTGTGCTCTTCCTTAGTCATCTGTGCACTACATCATAATATCCTCAGGGATGGTGTGGGATCCTGGAGATTCCCACAGGCTTTGAAACTCCTGGGCTGCTATCCTGCCTCGTATTTCACACTGATCTGCTTTTTCTGGAGAAAAACTGGAGGTAAATTGAGTCTAGGAAAAGTCATTTGATGTCCCAGCACACTTCCAGCCCATTTCCCTCGCCATGTCAGACACCAAAACATTCCCTGCAGGAGCTCAAAGGTCCCTGTTCAACAGGAAAAATGACACAAAGAACACTGGTGACCATTTCTCCAGCAAATACTGCTGTGAGGGCCTGGACTGAAAGCCGAGAGGAGACAAAAATTCATTTCCAGCATCTCCACTGTTATGGCAAAGGCAGCCCAGACCATTTCAGTCACTGAGGAAAACCCGTTTGTCCGCCTGGTGCGGGTACTAAGCCACCCTTCAGCACGCCCTGACAGAACCCTTGCCCACACTGCCAGCCCTCAGCCCCCCAAAACACTGGAAAATGGGAAGTGGGCTTGCCAAGAGCTGCTGTCCCCACTCGTGTGGCTGAGCCCCTCCCTCAGCACACACAGCACGGGTTCCAGTCCCTGTGGGTACAGAGAAGCCCTGAGGGATCGGGATTTAGCATTTGATTTGCACCTGTGAACTCTGTCTTGGGGCTGAGTATGTTTTAATGGGACTTTTTTTCGTTTTAAGTACCTTTTAAATGGATGTAGCATCAGCTCTGTAAACACAAGCAGTACAAAGCTGCAGGTAGAGATCTATAAAAGGAGGAAAACAAAAACCCCAGCAAACACCTCCCGGATCAGCAGCTCAGTCATACACCTGTCAAACAGTCCAGGTTCTCATTCAAGCTCCAGAAAAAATGACTGTCTCACCATAAATCCCATTCCAACTGCCTTGTCTGAAAACCAGCAGTTAAAAATCAGCTGCACAGGGTGTACCCAGCTCCACGGATACTGCTCAGCCCTGGAAATGGTGATTGTAGGAAAAACAGCTTCTGAACCTCTGGATATTCATTTTGATACGCAGGGTATGGATGGGAAATTAGGCAGCACACCTTCGCTGGCTTGAAGCAAACACTCAGGATCCAACGGCTGACCCAACAAAGCAAGAAAGGAGGAAATGATTCCACAGCTCTGGACGCAATATAACAGTGTTAGACATGTGTGTGTGCAGGATCTTACAGGATTTTACCTTTATTTTTTTGTAAGAGCCAAATGCCTCATGGACTTGGCGTTTGCAAGAAGTTTCAGTGTTACAAAGCCAGTAAAACAGCATCTATAAATTTAGATGCTCCCAAAATAGGAAAGGTTTGTTCAATTCACAGTCTCTTTCTCTACATTTCGTTATTGCTTAACGTGACAAATTTTGAAGTATTGCAAGTGTGTAGCTTGGCTAGATCATGTAGCAGGAATTCTCTGGGCAAGTCTTGCTCTGGGCTAGCATTAGTCAAGGCAGTAACTCTTGGGTTTTTGAGGTTAAATGCTCCAGGACTTCTTTTAAATGTGAAATTAATTCGCTTCAATAGATTTTTGCAAATGACTGAGACCGGTTCCCAACTCTCAAATGGGACGAGTTTCTAATTAGGATTTTGCTAACTGAACGTGGCTCTCAGCCCTGCTTTAGAAAAGGGCAAAGCCAAAAAAGAGCTTTAGCTGCAAGTGAAAATAGCCCTTCTATTGAGACACATACTGGTTAAGGGCTTTCTTTTTAATTATTAAGCTTCCTTATTGTGTTGGAAATGGGGAACATTTTCATAACAGCATTGGCCAAGAGGAATATCCATTGCTCACGAAGTTATATGCTGTTACCCAACGAGGTTTTTTTAGTTCAGTGGAGACAGCAAGGGAAAACTGAACTCTCCAGAGGCAGGGGAGGGAAGGAGGAATACGCAGCACCATTGGTTCTCACACTGGGAAGAGCTGGCAGTGCAGGAGGAGATCTTGTCCTGCTTGCTGCAATGATGATTAAAGCATTCTGTTGTGTCAGCATATCCTCGGTTTGTTAGTGCTAACTCTCAGCTGGCCATATCCTGCCAGATTTGCAAGCGAAGCCTGCCAAGCCATCTCAACAAAAATGTAGCTTTAAATATTATAAATGATGCTGCATTTTGCTGTGGAAATGTTTCCTGAAAAGGCTGTTCCAAAACATCCTTTATTGTTGGGGGAGGGGAGTAAAAGGGGCCTGGGAGAGGGAGGAGGGAGGAAAAAGAGCTACTTTTAATAGACTTCTTTTTTTCTTTTGAGGCCACAGATTCATTTCACATCATTCTGTAAGACCAAATGGATATTTTTTTTCCCAGTGACTATAAAACATTACAGTAATAATTTTGTATGTAAGTTTTGGCAACTAAGCTGGAGTGGGAGGAAGGACAGAGGGCATCTGATTTTCTAAAGGATTGCAGTGAGGGATTTTGCAATTGATCAGTTAGTAAAACCTTCTTGGTGAACATCTGCTTGCTGGCAAGGGAGATCTATCTTCTTCCTGTTGTAATAAATGAAAAAGCTGAGCAGAGCGAAGGAGGTGGCTCCTGCAGCGAGGGCAGGCTTTGGGCTCCAGATCTGCACAAGGATTTGGGTCTGGGTGTGATTACAGGCTCCTGTCAGGACCTGATCAATGAGATCTCTCCCAATCAGCTGTCCTTGGTGACCTTTGCTTGCTGGGTTTCCTTCTGCTCCTGCCCATGACACAGAACCCAAACCACGAGCGCTGATCCACGAGCAGAACCCCGAACATTTGTGCAGAGACCCAAATTCAAAGCTCTCCACGTTCACAGGTCCAACCGGGGTCCTTTTGCATGGGGAGGTCCTTTTGGAAAGAGCGCAGACTCACAAAATTCCTTCACAGGCCAGCCTCAAACCAGAAGAATGGAAAGGAAAGGAAAGGAAAGGAAAGGAAAGGAAAGGAAAGGAAAGGAAAGGAAAGGAAAGGAAAGGAAAGGAAAGGAAAGGAAAGGAAAGGAAAGGAAAGGAAAGGAAAGGAAAGGAAAGGAAAGGAAAGGAAAGGAAAGGAAAGGAAAGGAAAGGAAAG
>VWPU01005011.1:0-37526 GCA_013398955.1 Callaeas wilsoni
AGCCGCCCCACATCCACTGCTCCGTACACATCCACAGCTCTCTTCACGGAGCAAAACCCTGCTCCTGCTCCACACTCCAGTCATGAACTTGTTGGTCCCCTCCAAAACACGGAGCTGCCCCACATTTCACAGCTCCAAAACCCCTGAGACCCGCTCTGAACCCAGACAGGTTCTGCTGCACTGGAGCACAATGGGAACGCAGAAACCATTTCTGTCTCAATTTTTTCTTCTTAGAGAGACAATTAGCCAATTATGCTCTCATTTTTATTCTCACTCATTAATATGGTACCCAGCCCTGAGAAGCCCCCCACACCTCTTGGGGGTCTGTGCACTGCCCTGCAGCATACACCAGACTCCCCACTTGCATGACCTCCCTCAAACATCCCATGACAGAACAGATGTATGAGAGAGTCCAAACCTGACTAGAAAAAAGTGCATAAACTGCATTTGAACTAAATCACCTTGGTATTATTTGACCTTGCCTTGCAATGCTGCTGCTCCTTTCCATGCAGGAAATATCACCAGTTAATGGGGAACACTCTGGCACTGAGTGGGAAATTTAGAAAGTGCTAAAAGAATATAAACCACACTAACAGAGAGAAAAGCACGGTGAGATGTTAATAGGTAAGTGCTGTATTACGGAGGGGGAAATGGCCAGACCCCTGTGCTTCTCAGTAACTCAGCAAGTGGACAAGAAAGGAAGCAGGAGGGATCCAAACACTTCTCCAGCTCCAGGATCTGTTACTGACTTTGGCTCAGCAGCAGGAAACTGAGGAATTGGTGCTCATACCTGATAACCTGAAAAATCACATACTGAACATGCCACTAATTTTAATGAACCAAATCCGGATCACATTTGCAAGGAAATTACTTACTAAAACACAGCCTGAACAATAAAATAAATTTATTCTACCAATACTGACAGAATTCAAAATTTACATGTGCAAGTACACTCGTTCTGCCCTGTCATTACCTTATAATTACACACAGCAGATTGCTGAAATGTCTTGTGCAACTGTGGCATTATGTAAATACCAGAGTGCAAAGTGCTTTTAAAGGGAATCACCAATTTAAAAACTACTTTCCTGTCTGTTTCATGACTAGATTAGATTAACAGTAAAAAACCCATGTTTATATGCATTCCAACTGCATTCATAGGTAAACACCCTGTGATGATACAATCTTCATTAGCTGCTTGGGGGAGCAGAGAGGGAGGAAAACAAACTTGTATCCTCTTCCTCATTAGCAAGCTCAATGCATTCATGAGTAACATGAGCACAGCTTCCATGTTCAAAGCCAGAGAAAAGGACAAGGAAGGCTGCATAACCTGATCACTCATTACCACAAATTCCAGGTCAAGGGATCATGCCTTGTAAAACTAACATAAAACCACAGCAAATAACTACTACTGGCAAAAATTCATGGCAGGAATTTGCTTACTATGAACTTTCTGCAAATGTTTCCATAAACTAACTGCAATGCTGATAAAAACAAGTCAAGTCCAATTTTTCTTCTGAGTAAATCTCATAATAAAAATTGTTTTAGTCTAAATACACTTGAACAAACTCAGCTTCTCTTAGCAAGGACAGCATCTCATCAAATTAATAGTTCCAAGTTCATCGGATGCAGTGTATTCCTTTGATTTCTCCCATGTACATTGCTAGTATTCATAAATATTTGCAATCACTTCACATGGAAACATTTTAAATAACTCCCAGGCAATTTCAGCTAGGCCTCCTGGAGTTGAATCTTTGCAACATCATTTTTGAGAAGAGTAAAACAGTGTGATGAGACCTTCACTACAATGAATCACTCAAAAATCCTACGATTCCAAAAGCTCTCCAAGACAAAACACCACCACCACTACTTGATGTTTTCTTTAAAGACATTCATTAACCTTCCTGTGATACTTCAGAGCTGAGAATTACAATCCATCTGGCTAAAGACAAAATTCTTGAGTAACAGAGTAGGTGACATCTTTATGTTTTGTTCACTTAACGCACTTTAAGAAATTCTCCTGTTGTACTATGGTTTGGTTTGCTGGGTTTTGGGGGGGTTGGTTTGAGAGAGGTTTTCTTTGATGGACGTTTTGTTTATGTGCTTGTTTTAAAGAACTTCATCATCAGCATTCCAATTTAATATTATTCTTTCGTTTTTCTCTAATACACTTCTCTCTAAGGATAAGCTCTATGAAGGTCTTGTTCAGAAAAGCAGTAAAGGGGTGATGGCAGCTCTGACTTTTTACTGCCAAATCTGTGTGTTACTGTAGGTAGGATTCTACAGAACATGGCCAGAAGTGGAATGCTTACAGAAAGTAGCAGATCCATTAGGGAACTTTAAAAAGTCTTGACAAAACTGATTATAATCTAATAATCCCCATACAGACTAGTCTCCAGAAAGATAAAAGAAATGGTTCCTGAAATACTAAGTAATTTCAAAAGAAAAGAGATATAGGCTGCATTTTAATCAACACAGATACAAACCTATTGCCATAATAAAAGATCTCCAGAGTGTGCATATTGGGAAGAAGACAGCAAGAAAAACAAACCAAACAAAAATGCCATCACCTCATTTGTCCGCTAGCAACTTTTTTCTACTCTCATTTTAAAGTACCTACAGAAATCAAAATCAGTAGCAGTCACAGGAAAGAAACAGTGAGTATCCTCAAAATAATTAAGTTAGCCTGTTTCAAACCTATGCTGACTACTTGATCAAGAAATTCAGGTTCATACTTCTGCCACACTATTAGCTGAAACCTTAGGATTCAAAGGGCTTGAAAGAAAGGTAATTATAATTATAATAATAAAATCTAAACACAAAACACCCAATACAGCACTACACACACATTTGTGTTGCACTTTTAAAATTGCTGTAGGTCAATTTAAGTGAGGCAATAGATGAACATGTGGCCCTAGTTGAGCCTCCTTTTCCAGACCTACATTTCCCCTGCGCACAGTAGCAGCCACACAGCCAGGGAAGAAGGTAGGCCATGGAAACAACCCAGTTAAAGTCCATCTGGGGGCATGAGGGTAGAAATAGAGTCTGTGTTTTCAGCAGACGAGTTTCTTGATCAGGTACCACAAGGGCACAGGGCTCACTGCCAGCACAAGGGAGGGAAGAAGCAACAAAAAACCAAACAAAACTATTTTCTTACAATGGGAATGGCATTTAAAGATTGGATTGTAATAAGATGTTCTAAGTAAATATACTTGAAAAGAAACCAAAAAATGATCCATACCCTTACCTTTCCGCGTGTTCTCCGTCACATCTACACCAAACTGGATGATGTCACCTGACATAATTTCACATGGTGGGCTTTCTTCAGATCCTCTACTCAGTCTCTGACTATTAATAAAGGTACCATTACTACTTTTAGTGTCTTGAAGATAGAACTGCAAAAAACCAAAAAGAACAGTAAAATATCTGGGAAAAGTAAGACAAGAAATACAAGCACAAGTAAAATTTTATTTATATAAAATTAATTTATACAAGATAACAAATGTATCAAACTCCAAACACCCTCATCAGGATGCAACACCTTCCCAAGAAGTATTTGTATTTGATTTTTACTTCACCTATGATTCAATTCTAGTACATACACTATGCAAATAATTGCTACAAAGTGTGCCTGAACTACTGCCTGCACTAGAGGATCACACATCATTAGCAACAACACCTTTTGCCATATACATGTAACAATTCGTTTAAGTTGGTCAACACACAAAAATTCTAACTGCTCATACATAAAAGGTAACAGTATGGCATGACAAACATGCTGTAGCAAAGGCTAGTACTGAAGGCACAAGGAAAACCTCTGGCAGAAGACAGAATTCAGGAATTGCAATAAGAGACAACAGTGAAACTTAGAGAAAACCAAGAGGATGCTATTACTTCTCAGCAATACTAGTTCACATCATTAACTTAATTTCAAGATTTCAAGTACTTTTGTAAATATCCATTTGCAGAGTTAATTAAACGTTAATAGCAACTTACTGAATCTGAACCTGCTTATGACACAAAACTTGCAGTAAAAACTGCTGCATCTGAGAAGAGGTTACAAATGAATCACCTGGCAGAAGACTGGAGTGACTGGCTAAGACCTGAGCAGCAACAGCATAAAAGAGGGGACCAGAATGTTACTGACACAGAGGTGTAACTACTGGAATGAGTCAATCTCACTACTCCAAGACAACAATAGCTACTACAGGAAGCTGCTGGAATGGTAGAAATCACTGGCTTCCTGCCATGAGAATCTCATAAAGAATCTCATCATGTCCCAAAGCAGGCATAAGGTTAGGGGAAAAGATGTTGTGTTCAGAGAAATGAATGTATTCCCATCTTTTTCTTATAAAAGCAATTGACCTTTCTTTTTTTTCAGCATTCCATGTGAAATTTTCCATGCTTTTATTTGCCTCTGTTATCGCACGCCTCAAAAAAACCTGATACATAGCTCAAAACCACAGTGTCGCGGGGAAAGATGGGTTTAGAAAAGAGTGAGAGCACAAACACCAGGGCTCCTCAGATCTTGTACTTGAAACGACACTGAGTGTATGGTACGGATCTTATATGGCATAACACAGTGGCCCTAAGCAGAGAGCTGGAATTGCATTGTGTCCAACACACAGGACTCAGTAATCAAGGGGAATGCCAGCACAGGAAAGCTCAGGTAGGCGTCTGACATGAAATGCAGTATGTGAAAAGAATGAAAAGCAGTATATGAAAGATTTCCGCCCCCAACAGATACACCTTAGATCGTCAATTGAAGGAAAAGAAAACAATAATCAGTCATAAGCTGATAAAGATGAAGGTAAACATAAATTATGGCTAGATCAAAAATTTATGACTGCATTCACTGTATTAATAATCAAACCCACTCCACTCTAAATAATACTCTCCATATAATGAAATACTATCTATTAACATAATAGTATATAATATAGCTTTTATAAGCTATATGCTTAAAAGCCAATCAAATTAATTAGCTTGTTAATAGTCTTAAAGTAGTGAACCCTCTCACAGTTCAGTGCAGAGGTAATTATTTCTTGCTTCCTGTTTGTTTTGAATTAGCTTTCTTCTTCATTTGAAAATTCTTCTGTTATGAAAAAGTGAGTCACAAGCAAGAAGAAACAAACATGCTTCTGCTTATTTCCTCTTCCCCACCCCTTTCTTCTCTGGGCATATGTGCCTTTTACCCCTCCCAACGTTTTGATCAATCATTACCCCTTGTAAGCACATTTTTGCAGAATCTGCAAATGAGACTCAGACAAGACAGTACAAGGAAATACAGGACAGTGACCACAGGAAAAGAAGTGCAACAGAGCATCAGCCATAAAAAACTTACATCAGCAGACACAAAATTCAAACTGCAAAAGGCTATCTGTAAACAAATGTCCACAGAAAATACACATTAAATATTATTGTAATTGATGTCCGCTGAAGCGCATACTACTGAATTGTATTACATAAATTTTAGAAAAGTGATGCTCTTCAAGTCTTTTCATCCTGTTTGTAAATATTCTTCTTCCTGCATCTAGTACAGAAGCAATACCAGCCACATGTTAATAGCTGATATCTAAGGAAGGGAAAACACTGCCTTCAAATCTTGCTATAAAGGATTCAGTTATCTTTAATGTAGCCATTCCTAGGGAACATACTGAGCCAGTCCCTTTCAGGTAGCAAATTCAAATGTTACTTCCACACTGGTTTTCACTAGTTCAAATGATCTTTCTCAAAGGTCAATATCTCCACCCATTCTGCATAATTACTTTCAGGAAATGAAATCAAGTGAAAGCCCTGAAACAAATGTGTCTATACATTAACTAGTACTTGCGGCAGCATACTGATTTTTAACGTACTATTTAATTATGTGGTAAGCTCAGAGGGTTCTCTGATTCCCAAACCAAAGCCTTTTACACAGCAGCTGTGTAATACAGCGCCTTCTGTGAATCCAGCACCCTTTGTCCTTCCTTCTCCCAGCACAGCCTGAGCTCGGGCAGCAGTGCCAGCTGACAGAGCATTGATGAATCCTGCCCTTCCCAGCTTTCACTGACGAGTTGTGCCACCACCTCCTCACTTGGACTGGCTCAGGCACTTGTTTAGTCACTGCAAACCAGTTTCAAGCTGATGCAAGGTACACAAGGAGGTGCTTAAGCCGGTGCTGCCAGAAAAATTGGCAGCATATACTGGCCTAATTAAACTTGTTTTTATAATTCACTCTTTAGAGCAAAGTTCCAGCCCTTTTGTACCTCATATTAACAACGAGTCCAATGTAGAGCAGAGATGGGAGCTCATGCACATTCAAAACAACTCAGCTTCTGAGGACTGTTAAAGTATTATCACATCCTTAATTCAGAGGATAGCTGTATAAATGGCCTGAGTGCTGGTTTCCCCTCATTTCTTAAAAAATACAAGGTAACACACAAAGTATTCAAGAAACTTACTCTCCATTACCATAACAGCTCAGACAAAAAAAAAAAAAAATCCTAGCCTGTATTTCTTCTTTAGTAATTTATTGTTTATATCCCCTCCCACCTACATGCCATTAATAAGATCAGTTAACTGCAGACACCTTACCAAGCTGCTTCCACAAAATTTGTGAAGATTTTATTCTGAAGTAAAACTTGCAGTTCATCAGTACACACAAACTTCTCCAGTACAGTGCATCTTCCTTAGAAACTATATTATGGGAGTTTCAAAAAACGACAGATTTTTCTTTCCCTGTTTTGCAAGAAATTATGTACTTATTTCACGAATTTATAATATTTCAAGTTACTGTTCAGTTTTGCAAATGGAACAAATGTACCTCCTCTGCTCTGATCTATGCTGTACAAAAATCACATTCCTTCTTCTAGGTCAATGACTCAGAAAAGCATAAACAACCTGCTAAATCACAGTTCATGTGTTATTTTCATGCAGTTAGATGCCACAATGATTTTCCCCCTATAAAAAATTCCTAGTATTTTCTGATTAGAGAAACAGAAGATTCTTCTGTAGGGATCTCAAACCATAATACATCAAAATTAAGCACATAAAATACATTAATTCTAACTGATATTAGGAAGTTGCAAATTGCTGTGTTCCAGGAGGACAGATTTTAACCTAACTTATGAAATGTAGGTTTTCTTCAAAGTTGTTTTCTTCAAAGTAATAAAACCAACTAGCAATAACAAACCCATTCTGTTTAACGATCACTATTATAACATCTTCCAGGAGGCAGGCTGAAGAGAACTCCTTACTTGGCCTGACAAGTGAGAAAGTCATGAAGTGTTTTCTTTCCCAAGCCATATGCAAACCTGATACAGGATGAGACACTTCTGAAGGATCTCAGAGAAGACAAAATATGGGCTCAGAGATGTATAAAAAAAGTCTTGAAAAGAAAGCAGTACACTTCTTCAGTGGTTTAATTACCTGGATTTAATTACAGCAGAACTACAGGAACAAACAACTGACCAGCTTTTTAATACTTCTAATATTTGCTACTACTATTTACAGTCATCCTTTGCCGTTTTCAGAGCACATTAGTGCTACTCCATCTAATCCAGCTTGAAATTGCAGTTCAGGACAATTACTCTGAGAACTACAGCGAGGAGAACTGCTGGAAAACTGAGGCAGTTTGTCCACAGAGATGTGAGATTCAGTATGTGAAGACAAACAACTTCTACATCAAAAAATGCAGAAAGAAGAAACTATCACATATAATTAAACCTACTTCAGCCTCATTCCATAGCTGAATTAATAATTAAGTAAATAAGTACCAAAAGGTAGGCTATTGCCTTTTACAGAAAGTCAAAAATTAATATATTTTATTTATTAAATAAATTTTCACTGCCTAAACAACTAATGTAGAAAAAGAATTCAAATTTCAGAACGTCCTGGTTTACCATTCTTTTTCTCTCTCACCTCTTATTTCCTTTGTGAAAGAAGTACACACAACTCCCATGAGCTTCAGGGTCCTGTTATATACCTTTGTGGCTTTAGCTTGAGCCAAAAAGATTTAAATTATTTTATCAAATTATCAACTATAACCAGTAAGGAGATAGCAGCTTCATTTTTGCCACGCTTACTGCCACAAAGGGACAGCAAGGCTGTTAGCCAGAGCAGTTAAACCATAAAATGCTGCAGTTAAAGATTCTTCCCCTACTCACACTAAATAATCATTGAACAATTAATGCAGGCATTATAAATGCACCCCCTGAGTACTAAAGCCAATACGCAAAAGCAGCAAGTATTTGGAATCTAGATTCTAGATTCCAATCTAGAAATTGGAATACTTGCCCTGGAGTAATACTTCACTAAGCAGTAATGCAACTGTGTTCATTTATTCATTGCATGCTGCAAATTCTACCAGGAAGCGAAGTACACTGTGCACAAGTCCAACTGTGCAAAGCCAAAGACTTTAAAACAACACACACCAGGGTCAAACCAACATGGCCAACATTTGTCACACTGCGGCTAGAAATTTTTTTGTCTCCTACTGCTACAAGATTATTTTATGTTATTTGAAGTCTTAACACTGAGAATTTTCTCATTTTGGGAACAGCACTCTGCTAGGAGAGTACACTGTGCAAACCATACTGAATTCCAGGTCAGTCCTTTGGCTATAAGCCAGAGAAGTTCAAATGCTAAATTATCTCCAGATCCAATTGATTGAGTTCCTCATTCTGGTCTGCTTAGACAGATCCTAAATTCCTTTCCTCTCACTTGCCGAGCTCCACCCGCCTATCAAGGAAGTAGAAGTATTTGTCTCCATACGCAAGCGTTAATTCACAGGGTGGGGTACATCAAGCAAAATTGCTTTTCTGTTTAGTTTTCTGTTTCTTAAACACATAGACCTAATAGATCTTTGCTTACCAAACCCCTGTTCCTTTAACCTAGAAACAAAACTAGTGCATTAACTTTTGAGTTCTTATGAAAACTTTTCAAAATGATTCTAACTACCCCCGGCAGGCACCCACTATGAAACTAAAAGCAACCAGCTGTGAAGAAAGGGATTTTCCAGTCAGATTGAACAGAGTGAAGAATTGGCAGTTGGCTTTTCAGAGACTCTAAGTATTGGGTTTTTCAAGTGAAGCAAAACTTGCTAGTAGTTTCGGTAACTTTTCTAAAAAATAATAAACTTAACCACTCTTTTTATCTTTTTTTTTTAAATTCTTATTGCATAGAAAATTAAAATTCTTTGATATAGCACTGGACAAAAAAAGTCACTGTGTTTTTAACTCAAAGTGTAAGCCTAATGTAAATCCAGCTACACTGAGGAGAAAAGGTTAAAATCTTCAGCTACCCCCAGGAATCCACTGCTATCCTTCCAAACTTGCCAGCAGTTCAAAGGGGTAGAGGGGAAAGGACACAGGGAATATACTCTTCTGCTGACCAAGTTGTTCCTGTGTCTGTTTACACCTTGAAGTTTTGTTGTCTGTACTGCCAGGACAACCCTGTGAGTTGCTCATACCTGTTGTCAAGCAAAATAAACTTTAGTGCCAGTAAAACCAACTTCGTGCCAGCACAACTGAGCCTGGGTATAAACACAGTTTGGCCTTTCTAGACATATTATTTGAGGTGCTATAAAATATTAATCCCTGTGTTCCTTGCCATGTCCCGGTTGTTCAAGTGCTTTGAAGTTCACTATAGGCCCTGTCACTCAGCTTAACTTTTGTATGAGTGGTCAGCAGATTTTGTCTGAAAAGGACTCAGGGACTGTTACAGGAAAGGTAAGATGGATTTGTGGGGAGGAAGAGGAAGCACCTCAGGTAGGCAGAAAGGCAATGCCCAGAACTGAGATGCACCAACAGATTAACTGTGCGTAAAATGTATGTTTGGCTACAACCTGAGCTGCTCTAGTGCCTTCCTCAACAGCAAAATGTCACCTTTCTCAATAGAACAAAGCAAACATGTCCAAGTTGTACCTGCAAACATTTCACCACAGACTTTTTCTGACATATGACTTTGAAATGCTTATTTGAACTGCTGACTTTTACAGATACACTTACACCTATCAGAACTTTAAATTCTGGCATATTAAAATCATTAACAAAAAAGAAAAACACGAAAAAGTATGTTTGCAGACTTAATGCCACCTCCTATATGTTGTGCCCATTTAAGCATCACATTTACTTTCTAAATCACTATTCAAACCTCACGTTTGCTAGTAGTTGCAACTCAACTTACTTGTCTGAAGGTGAAAAGCTCAGGACTCAGGGTTACTATAAGTCAATAGCTCTATACTATTCTTCAAGTAGTTACAGATAATCTACTTTACATCCAAAAATTCAGAAAGAGGATATCAGACATTTATTATACAATGATTTTTGATTTGTATTAGGAAGTGGTCTTCATTAACAGAAAGGCTACTAAAAATATTAAGCAATACTTTCTAATTATTCACTTTTACAACTAGCTACATGGAACTTAAAAACATGCTATTAAAATGGTTTAAACTATTTTTATCAAATATAATTCTCAAGCAGTATTGTTTCATTTTTCCAAGTAATTCATACTTAAGAGAATGGCAGAAGATGGCTAAAAGTTTAAGTGCAGGACCTCAAACTATATTACAATCCAAGTTACCTAGCTAAAAACAAAAGCAAAAAGCCATGCTCACAATTCAAAATTTATGCATGGATATGAAAATGAGGAGAAAAATCTCTACTGCTTGTGTCCAAAAGTTTGTGTGATTATGCATTGCTGCTCTCAACTTTAACCCATAGTCCCCCCACTACACCATTCCAGATTGGTGTCTTCAACTCACATGTGGTAACAGACAAAAGGAATGAGGCAGCTGGACCAGGATGTGTTGGTTTGTCTGCTCCTTAGCCACCACAGAATGCAGCAAAATCGGCTTGATGGCAGAGACAGCTGAAAACCCAGCACAGTTTCAGAATTTCTATCATTTTCAGTTTGCTTAACTTGGTATATAACAATGACCTGACTTCAGAAGCTGGTTCCTAAACTACATACTCACACCCTCCACAGCAGCAGCATCAGTCAAGAACAGATTGGCAGAGAGCAGGCTGCACTTAAGAGTGTCAACCACCTGACTTCTGCCAATTGTAATATGTCAGAATCAGTACATAAATTACATAAGTACTTAAAAGTACGGTTCACAACCAGAATCTGAAGTTCTCTGTATTAGGAGACAACTGCCTCACGCTGAATTAAGAAAATTAAGGAAACCATGACCTACATCATCCTTGCTTTCATGAAACACATGTTTTTTCATAAAATATGTAGTTCTGGGTTTCTCAGTCTAGGAGAGACACGAAGCTCCTGGAGCAGGTCCAGCAGACGCTACAAAGTTGATTAAGGGACTGGAGCATGTTTCTTATGAGGACAGGCTGAGGGAGCTGAGGCTGTTCCGCCTCGAGAAGGGACAACTGAGAAGTGACCTGACGAATATCTATCGGTATCTGCAGGGAGGTGTCAGAGGATAGAGCTGGGCTCTAATCTGTGGTACCAAGCAATGGGACGCGAGGCAATGGATAGAAACTGACGCCCAGGAAGTTCCACCTGAGTATGTGGAAGAACTTCTTTACTGTGCAGTAACTGCACACTGGAACAGGTTGCCCAGAGAGGCTGTGGAGTCTCCCTCACTGGAGATATTCCAGAACCATCTGGATACAATCGTGTGCTGCATGCACCCTGCTTGATCAGGGAGACTGAACCAGATGACCCATTGTGGTCCCTTCCAATCTGACCCATTCTGTGATTTTGAGAAAAAGTAACTAAGTAAACAAATTGCATTACAATTCCTAAATCTCTCAACATCCCCATGGTCAGTGCAGAACTGTATGGACATCACTAACTCACTTGCAGATTGCTTTTATTTACTTTAGTTTTGAAAGGAACTATCAATGCTCTAAACACCTAAAACAAGAAAACATCTGGGAAAAAACCCAGTAGTGTTATGGTGACAGCAGTTCATACACGTAAAGAATCCTTCATATAAGATGATGAATATATCACATATACCAATATTGAAGTAAGACATTAAACTAAAAACAAAGCTTTTACTCTATGATTGTGCGCTATGACCGCGCACAACCAATGGGAATGGAAACATTATCACTAAGGATGGTTCCCCATGCTAACCTATTTGCCTTCACCCTCCTTCAGCAGAACTGGTAGCTTTTAAGTAACACAAAAACTATTTTCTAGAAACAAACATTTCAAGCCTAACTTGACAGTTGTGAAGTTAACACCTCCCAGCAATCACACTCCATAATGGAAAAATGTAGTACAACACCGAGTCACAGAAGAACAAGTCCTGCACACTCCCTGTTATGCTGTAAAGCCTCCTCGAAATTCTGTAGTAAATACACTCTTGTAGAAGATTTATGCCAAAGAATGTGAGCTGAAGCAATCCCAGGCATGATACAAAATATTCATTCCTCTTCTAAATAAAATTTTCTGCGGGAAGCACAAGGTGTGGAATGAAGTGATTGCAAAAGGTAGAAGTTGCTCATCTACCTGAGTGCCCATATATCCCTAGATAATTCAAATAATCCAAAAAGGGATTCACTGTCAAAAGGAGAAGACTGACAAGATATACACTCAACAAAAACTTCAAGATTAAATGTTTTACCACAAAATGTGACAACACCATACAAAAATAGATCCTTCTCTAAACATCAGCGTCACTAGTTTTGATGCAAAAAGCAGTTTTTAAAAAGAAGAGATGAAGAGGAAGAGTTCTAATTTACAAGTAATTTGGTTTATATATAGCTGACTTGCTACAGTGAGACATCTGTCACCATAGTTACTAATTACTACTCTTTAGAATGTCTCTGTTACTTAACTTTTGACCTCACAGTTCACAAGAATTTCTGAGTATCAGCCTTCTGCCACAAGTGCTGGATAGTTTCAGGATAACTAGAAGAATTTTATATTTATTCTCTTCTCAGCAGAATGAAAGGCTGTCCCTTCACATATGCCATGCTTTAAAACTTTTGTACATGAATCACAAAATAGATGAAGGATATTCACAATTTCAGAAAAGATACAACTCCATTCTGAATATAGACAAAGCACAAAAGCTTCCCGCAAAAAACTACCCAACTCAGTACTAGTTATATACAATATTCTTGAGGAAATTGAATTTTCAGCCTACATAAAAATTCTCAAGTACTATTTTAATTCCATCCTGAAAATGCTGAGAAAATTTTAAGGTACATCACTGCTTTAACTGCAAAGCTAAAATACATTAACAATAAAGTACAATCAACAGGAAGATCCCCAGGAAATGAGCACTCACACATCATCCCAATATGCTCAAACTGACTCATTAGAATACTAAAACAATATAAAGAAGAGACTTATTTTGTCTTACTGCTGTCATAGATGACACCTTACATAACCTCTAGAGACTTGGAAAGAACTTTTCCTGCTCCATATTAAAACGCTGACTTGTGCAAGGTACTCATGAAACCAGTAAAAAGTAGATAAAAACAGGTTTCTAAAAGGAAATTGTACTTCTTGCAAAGAAGTTTTCTGCTTTATTTCATTCAAGAAGCTCAGCCTCTCATCATGCAAGACATTTGCACAGCTACATATCATATATCACTGTGACACCAGTATAATTTATCTCAACTTCTATCATCAAACATGGACCCTGGGGAAAACATGGCCAAGGTAACCTCCCGAGGTTTCACTTAATGCTACTGTGTTCTCTATATTAATCAATTACAGAAATATACTGCAACTTAATGCAGCTTCAAAATAAAGAAATAAAATGCTCTAATAGGCTGTTACCCAGAAATCCAGGCTTCTTCAGGCTAATTACTTCTAAGTGTAAAATATTGCTGAAATACTCATCAATCCTGATGCCCTTATAGGAATACTTTCCTACAAAACGAGGTTGAAAGCTAAACAGTATTATTTACTCTAATAAATTTAATTAAAGTTTGGCAACACGGCACACTCAAAGTTAAAAATAAGATACCTTGCTCTCAACATGTACAAATTCCCAAAGACTGTATTTGTAGGACACACGTATCCGGATAAAATAAATAAGCTCTGCAAAGAGTAGGTTCTCAAATACAATCTTAATTTCTTTTCAAATACATGTTTCATACACGTTCTAAAAGTTTGTAATGTATTAGTGCAATTTACTCTTACCTTTAGGAGGCAAAAGCACTCATAAATATTCTGCACTAGTGAAGAACACAAAGACTATTCAGAAAACAAAAATTTTTCTTCTTAAATTCACAATCAAAAAATGGCTAAACTCGACAGTTAACACTCTTTGGCCAATCTAACGAAGCGCAAGACCAAAATAAAGTATGGTTTTGTCTCTGACTAGTGCAATGAAAAGTATGACATAAAGAGGGACGTTTGTCATGTTTGGACAGAGCTTTGGGCTAATTTAAGAGCAGAGGTAAGGCATAAATCTCTCCTGGTCTTCAGATTTTAACTGATCTTACTAGAATCTTGCATAAACAAAAACTAAAATCAAATTTCTATAACACCTACTAAAGAAACCAAATGAATCATTTTTACCGCAAAACATTGAAGAATAACCAGAAATGACAGAAAAGGAAGAACACAAATGAAAAATAGATTTTTTTTAAAAGCAATCTTGAAATACTATCAGCATCTGTCAGTAAATACTCAGAATGAGAAATCCAACACCAACATTATCCATTGTTTCTGCTTCCTCAAAAATCTGGAGCTAGAGACGTAACTAAGTAACTAGCAAAAAGTTAACCGAAAGGGAAATTTTCCTTAAGAAAATTGCACTGCTGAACTTCTATCAGCAAACAATTACATTTTCATTTGCAAGCAAATTGGAGAAAACCACAACAGAAGCCAAGATTACCAGATACTCCGCCAGAAGAGAAGATCTACTTATGTGAAAGCAAAAGGTTATGAGGAAGCTTGTTAGTTTATCAGGAAACTCCAACACCCAACATAACCCCAGACATTTCAAGGCAGGTGCAGAACTGCAAAAGCGTCTTAATTGTCTTGCTACTCACTGCTAAGTTGCTATATTAGTTAATCATTACATCAAAGCTCCTCTACTCCTGGCACAGAAGAATCTCTTCTCACATGCCAACTTTTCAACTGTTTAGAGAGTAAAGGGAGTCGTTGAAACTATTTCAAACTATTTTTTATTTCTACTCCTTCCACACAAGGCACTGTGTTTACTTACCATCATTAATTCCATACTCCTGCTGGTTTATGGTGGAGAAAACTCCCAGTGATCACACATTCAGATAAAGAAAAAAACCCACATCAGATTTCACAGACACCTCCAAATGCAATGCAACAGTGGTTTGGTATTATCTCTCTATATGTAAGAACTCTCAAAATATCCTGAAAAATTTAGGAAAGTTTCTCCCTTCCTTTTATTAGGGGACATACTCCATCTGAAAGGACTTGTCTAGTATCACTATAGTTTTTTGGGGTTTTTTTGAACAAAAATCTGCAGCAGGCCTAGTTAATTAATCTCTCCTTTGCACAAAGCAATGCTTTCTTGCTTTCTGCCATCGTCTGCTCCTGAACTATTAATTCATAGAGCACAAGTGTCACAAGGAAAATAATGCTCAGCACACTGCTAAACTACAGCTAAAATGCCCACACTGAGGATAAACTTAAAGCTACTGTGATATAAATTCAAGGCAGCCAATAAAGATGCGGAAGTACAAGTACTAACTGAAGGGAACTGCCTTAGTACAAATGACACTGCACTAATTTTAATCACATCAAACAAGATATTTTTGTAAGAGGTCCAAACCACAAATATTACCCAAATAGAGTGTAGTGAGAGTTCACTACACAATTCCTCATACTGAAAACAACAGGTCACCAGAGCAATACACTCCTCCTTGCTTTTCTGAAGACTTTTTTGCATCAAGGACAGACCAAAACTTTAAAAAAAAAAATTACTAAATTTAATTTCTTTTCATTCTGTGTTTTCAACTTCAGCATCCCATACAGTGAACAAATGCAATTAACTGGAAACCAAACACCAAAAAGAGAAGGGTGCGGCTCCATCCAAAGATGGAAAACTCATTTTCCAGCACAGAAGAGAAATCTGACAATTGGGAGTTTAATATTTGTACTCAACGCATTGCCAAGCCATACCTCCAACAAAGTGAGAGCGAAAATACCCTGGGAGGAGGCTGTATTTATGTGCAATGCATTCCTGGATCAGGACTTTCAAAGCAAGTAGTAATTAAATACTGGTATTCATGAACAAAGGCTGATTTATTCTGGTGCTCCTTTGAGATCAACAATTTAAAATAAATCATCTTTTTCTTTATTGTGAAACTTAAGGAATCCACATATGGAGATGGGTCTGCCAGCAATGGGAGAGAATGTATGAGCTGATTTTTGATAGGCAATCTTACAGAATATTGGTCAGTCATTTCTTTAGCTGTGTGCTACTGACTTCAAAACAAGGGGCAACCTTCTCACAGGTTCATGTCAGAACCACCCCAGCAGAGGAATGGGCAGAGGGTAGATAAGGCGCTCAAGGATCTGGTAATTACACTACCAAACATGGTGACTCATGATTCATAAGTCTTAGCCAAGGGCAAAAATCACATACAAAGTGCATTGGATTTACAGATTAGACAGGTTGCTAACATGGTAAAACTTGCCAAGGTACAGCTTTCTACACAGAGAGAAGTGTTTTGCTGGCTTTTTTCCTCACTATTTTCCATCAGTGTCATCAGGGATGTTACACTGGTAACATCTGTGCCCATGAATGTGATTCTTCAGACAAACTAAAAATAAAAAACAATACACATGCAAAACAACCAATAACCCAAATCTCTTAATCTCTTTGTCAACAGAAATGCACTCAGAACACATCAGTGCCTGTGACCAATCTACCAGTGGGCATTAGGAGCAGGGCAACTGCAAAGTACTGCTGGCAATCCCACACCCTTTCAGCTGAAAAGCCTGAGGGAGTGGTCGTCCACACCTCTCAAAAGTTATTATCAAACCTTACATTTTTTTATACTAAATGTGCCATATTTCCCTCTAGAACACAGACAAAAAATTTCAAAGTACAAAAAGAACATCTTTCTAGCATCAGAGCTTGTCAGTCTAAAGAGACTGTTGTCTAAAAAGAAATAGCCTCCCCCGATTATTGTCTTTCTAAAAAGAAATTCTCAGTCTAAAAAGAAATAGCCTCCCCCGATTATTTCTTTAAACCACCATAAAGAAATTTTCCAAATCTCTTCCCTAAGCATGAAAATACGTTTTCCGTTCACTATTTAAAGCTGAGTTGCAGCCACTAGAGGGCAAGGCCACAATAAACAACACACTGCCCGGGCTGGGTAATGCAAAACCAATGCCACAAAAAGCAGAGCAGAAACTACAGCTGAAGACTGTTTATATTATGAAGATTTGCAACACACTGCCCGGGCTGGGTAATGCAAAACCAATGCCACAAAAAGCAGAGCAGAAACTACAGCTGAAGACTGTTTATAAATTTCAAATTTGGTTGTTCAAGGTTTTTTTTAACACTGAATTTTCCATAAATTATAGGACTATACCCACATATTCTATGGGTTGCGTAAAATATTAATTCCATCTTTGCAGTCTAAAGCCTCTCAGACAAGCTACTTCTACACTTCAACATCCACATTAACAATTCTCATACTTCTCAAATTTTAAAATTAGGTTTCTCAACTTCAGTGTTCCTGATACTGAAATTAGGCAAATTTACTGGAATTTTACCCAAAACAAGCAAGCATACATAAAAACCAGAATGCTGTCAAAGGTTTTTCCCATTAAATATAGAAATTGAACTTCCTAATCAATGGTAAAAAATATCTAGCTAGAAATTTGCCATATGCTGCAAAAGAACCGGAATTAGCATGCAGATTTTTTCTGTGTCTAATCAGCATTTCAAAAAAATTGACGTTGTGAGAACAGTTAGGCTTTTTCTGTACAAAGATAGCCTTTTGTTGAAATGTATTCTTGACATTTAATATCTTAAATTCTGCTACAATTCATTATTTATGCTCTTAGAAGAACAAAAAACAAAGTCCAGAAACTAAAGCAAACTAGGAGAATGAGTCATTTACTAAAAGAAAAAAACCCCAACTGACAAAAGGACATACACTAGAAGCTCAAAACAAAAACATTTAAAGAATTATTTCGAAATCTATAATCTGAACAGAACATGGAAGAAAGCTCAGCAAGCTTGTCATTAAAAATTATGAGACTTAGTAACAGTGGCAATGCACTGGTACTGTGCATGAAATCAGTCCCATCTACTCCATGGAAAAAAAGCATCTGTACTGTCTATCGCCAAAACAGACGAGCCCTCAAATTAAGTTCACACAACGTTCAAATTGCACTCCCAGTACAAACACAGCCTTCCCACAAAAAACATGTTTGCTGTTAAGTAATAAGCTTTGACATACCAAGAGGTTTGTCATCTAAGCTTAAGTTTAATACAGCTGTAGACAAGACTACACTTTGATTAAAGAAAAATCAGCACGACTTTTACACTACCTATAATTAGTCTACTATTATTTCAAGGTTTTAATAAACTTTAGTTAGAATTAGATGCTATCCAAAGCTTGTTTCAAAGGAAAACAGGCTGGGCCACTGGGAATTGGCAGCATTAAGAGGAACATGGTTAAACACAAGTTTAAGAGAAACACACGTGTTCCCATTGCTTCTTTCAAATTTTCTGGAAAAAGATTTTCTTCGGCAGCCACGTAGTATACTCAGGTCTTAAGCAAATACTAGGCATATCAAATACAATACATGATGCAGGTTGGTAGAATGTTTCATTGGATTATTACAGGTTCACACTATTTCATAAAAGAAAAAATTTTAAAAATCCCAAACAAATCAATGACACTTTCGTTAGATAAATTTTCAAGTGTTTACTAGAAAAAACACTTCACAAGTTTGCCCAGCCAGCCTTAAAACAATGAAGATGTTATTGTTATAATAAAAACAGAATAAGAATATAAATCAGTAACAGCTCTCCTGATTGCTTATACACAAATTCGTGTGAAAATCCACCAAAGTTACAATATCTAAGAGATACAGGAAACAAGTAAAGGGCAAGGCCCTCTCACATGAAAGTACTTTTCCACAGTGCTCTGGTTAGCATGAAGGAATTAGCCTGTTTAACACAGACTTAGAAAGAAGTAAGCTAGTCCTTCTCCTACTTGATTTTAAAATTACTTCCTGCCTCTGTTGCCACCTGGCAGTAGCTCCTCGGGGCTGAGGAAGGGGCTGTATTTTAGACATTCTTAAATGACAGACTGCAGCAGGAAAGTACCGTATGCACCACCTCAGCCTTTAGAGATCTCTTGGCTTCACAGCATAGCATTTTCCTTGACTGCACTCAGAATCTCCCATCTAGGCTTCCAGGGTAGAGTCAGCAGTCCGCTCTCTGCTTTCTTCTCTCTGTATTTCAAATAGTTTACACCCCACCAAGTTACCCCGTTCACGCCAGGTCTATGCTGGGAGCAGTAACATTTCACAGCAACTGTGAAAACATAACCTGTGCAGTGCACAGCTGCTGTGCTCTCCCTAACATCCGCTTCAAGAGTTGCACCACAGGACAGCTCCAGCTTCCTCCCTGTTTATATGTTCTGGTTTCTTTCGGAATAGACAAAACCCTCACAGACACGTGGTGGAACTGAGTGTAAACCAGTCCCCTCCCAGCACGCAACAGCAACACGTGCAAAGCACACAAGGGACTGGAAAAACATCACAGAATATCCTGTACTCTTTCAACATTCAAAGAAGTACCTTAAAAACAAAGGAGTGCTAAACTTCTGAGCCTAAAGTATATTACTCAATTCTTAACAAGCTCTCATAGGACAAACAAAGTGCATTTTTAGTACATTTATTTCAGCTTCATTTATTTATGTTTCTCTGTCTCTTAAAATTTGTTCAAGTCAGATAAAATAAACATGTTCTCTTAACAAAGGTGCCTCATTTACCTTGTTACATTATACTTTTCACACTTAATTCAAAACTAGACAGCTTGAGCAGCTTATATACCTCCTGACTGCACAAACTGGATGGACTTGCCAACTTCCAGACTCAGCACCTGAATGTCTCCAGACTTCCAATACCATCCACTCATCCAGTGCCAAGCAGAACTAATGCAGAGCATGACACACTATCATCAACCACCACCCAGCAGCTTTCTGCCACCTGTTTCTTAACCTCAGTGTTTCTTAATAGCCACATCAGGAACACTGATGTTTTCTTCATTTCCCTTTGAAAGGTTTAGCTTGAGAACTTAAATATCAGAAACACCAAACTAGTAAACAAAATTGTGCAAACCACATCAATAGTTTAGAGTAACAAAACAGAGAAAAATCCCAGGAGAACTCACACAGCTATTATTCTAAAAGCAAAAAAGGTAGGCATTAAAAACCAACTGAATTTAAATCTTTATTCCTAACCATTCTACAAATACCTAAATATTTTGAATAAACTAATTTGCAAATATATTCTTAAAATTTCAGAAGGTCTGTCTGGATTTTATCAGTCACTCATTTATACAATAACCAATGTGCAAATTATTAATCCATTTTTCGCTTATTACTTTAAAAGAAAATTAATAATCATTTACATAAAGTAAGTCACTTGACAGTAATATTCCATAATAAATTACAATAGAAGTATTCTTGCAGTGGACTTTTTGATAGAATGCAAAAAACATTTACTTCTTTGCCAGTTAGACAATAATAACTACAAAACTTCACTCAGGATCAGCTAACGCCTTTCATTCTCTCATTTCTCTCTTTCTAAAAGCTTACCAGCTGTATGTGATTGACAAGCATTTTGGTCCGTGACCCAGAAAAAAGTGTGTCTATGGTGAGTCAATGAATCCCCTGGAACTTCAGTATCACTTGAACTGCAGTAAGTTACTGGTTGTCTTTTCTCAGATTTATGCGCAGCATAATTTCAACTAAAAATTCAATGTATATTAGAAAGATTTAGAAGGATTCAGTCCCTAAGCCATGAAAAAAAAAATAAATTTCAAAAAGCAAAAACAAACACCAAAACAAACAAAAAACCCACAAGAAGAAAAGTCACAAACATTATTCAACCCAATAATGAACTTAATAAAGGAAAAAACAACTAGCATTAACTCTTAAAGAAAACTACTAGAGCTTTGACATTCTGCAGATATGAAGTTATCATTGTCAGTTCAAGGATAAAAACATTCATCTCTACTCAGTATCAACTAAAATGCAAACTGAATTAGTAGATTTCTTCATGAAGCAACATATTCAAAACTACATTAAGTATTAAACAAACTATTTTAGCTGTGACAGAATCACATAAATGACTAGTATTTCCATGCTGCTATTTCAACTTAAACCAAAACCACTGAAGTGAACTCTAATAGGGAATGCTCTCAGCCAGTCACACTTAAAAACAGGTGAAGTGCTCAACAAGTGTCTCAAATATGGCAGAGAGACAGCACACTCCTAATTAGGAACAGTCATATAAAGAGCTGAAACTATTTTTCCTAAAATCTTTCATGGAAGATGACCCATCTTCCAACTACATGACTAGTTCAATAAAAATATAAAAATATCTGTCTGCTCTGGAAATACCTTGCTTCACTACAAATGCAACTCCTTACAACTGTTATTCCTGCACTGCTCATAACAATGGCTCTTTTCAACATGCTAAGAATATTTTGATAGAACCTAAGAAATGAAGCTGAGAGAAGTAAGCATTTTTAAAAATTAAATACTCAAACAGCAGAACACAGAAAATCACCAATAAAAAGCTTTGTTACCTTGAATGATAATTGTAACGTTTACAATCATTTTTCAACAGTGCAGAACTCTGCTCTTTGGAGTTTACTTGTGCTTAATAGTACAAGTAAATTTAAAAAGGAGAAGTAGCAATACATGTTTCCTGTTGGTTTTTCTTTTTTTCTTTTTTTTTTTTTTTAAAGGTCAACTGGCAATCTAGAGTGTGCAATTGTGACTTCAATTGCTCCTCAGTTTCAATATTCCCTTCTGCATCACTCTATCCACTTGTAAAACTGATCTCCTTGTTTCTATCCCATCCTTGTAGAATTTCCTGTGCAAACTCCCTGGTATCTTCAGTGCTCAGTGCTCTTCTCACCCGACTATCCCCACTACAGCTTCAGCACTGGTATGAAGTTCACCTCGACAGCTCTCCAAACTTACCATACAAATGCACTTCCTGCCCTCACAGCATCTGAGCACCTGAAGACCACCTTCCATGGCTACCAGGCTCAAAACAGAGAAAGTGACCTGAACTGGTCGCTTGTACGTAAAAGGAATGAGAAACAGAAGCACAAAAGTTTCTTCCAGCCTTTCACTGCACTCCTCCTTCCCCTGATTTTCCTCTCTCTCGCCCCTAAATTGACTCATGTCTGGCTGCTCCATCACCATGCGTACTCAAAAACACTTGGACATGAGAAGAAGGCAAGGTGCACAAAGTTGAAATTTTACAGCTGTTGTTCGCACTTTGCAGAGAGGGACAGTAGCAAGGGGAAGGTGGCAGTTGGGATTACTTATAGACTCAAGTGGGGAAGCATTGTGAGAAACAGACAGGTAACTCTTTTAAAAATCTGCAATTCTTTTCATCCCAAAGACTGGAAGGAAGACAGCACCATTACACAGGACACATAAGGGAGCTGAAGTCTAAGTTTAGCTGTTTTAAGAGTGGCCCAAGTGTGAGAATCAACACAAGAAGGATAGGATGAATAATGGATGAGTTGTGCAGAAGGGCTCACCTGGCATTTGACAACTGGTTTAGAAATATTCTGTGCACCCATAACCTTTTCTGCCATAGGAATTTTCTTCAGTTTTGTCAAATACCATCCTAAGAATCAGTATTTTGCATAACATTTTATTTTTCACCTTCTCAACTAGAAAAAAATAAAGGGAAATTTAATTCACAACCTGAAGTATCACATTTTCTAATGGTAATATACATATATTAAAAATGAAAGGAAGTTACTACCCAGAAATTGACAAAAAAATACAATACAGAGAGGAACTCTGCTACAGAAGCTTTAGGCCTCAAGAGGATCAGCTAATTGAAACAAGGAACACCCTACCCTGATGTTGGGGTTCACTCTGCTTTTTTTGCTGCCTACTCCATTTCACTATTCCTGTTCAATTAGATCACTACCTTAACGGTGGCAAGAGCATCGTGCTCTAAATAAGTGTTACCACCACATTTTCAGAACATGTAGGTTCAGTGACCTTGGATTTTCCAAAATATATTTTCACTGCACAATGTAAGCTGACAAGATTTTGTTCTATGCTATTTGCTTTAGTTGTTCTGTCAAAGGTACTAGAAAGCATGAAGGAACACAAATTTATAGTGAAAAAAGTACCTTTTGAATTGGAACAAAATCCTCTAAAAGAGTAAAACTGAAACTGAAAAGCAAGAGTTCTCTCTAAATTGCAGCTCTGAGTAAATAACAAAGACTCTATATTCCACCACAGTTTTCAAAATGCAATTTCTCATTAGCATTGCGGGAAGATGCAAAATATGCAGGCTTTCTGCTATGGGAAATCTTTAACAGATCTATCCAAGCAGAAAAAAAACCTGGTAACACCTTTATAAAGAACAGTAAGCCATGTCTATTCTCCAGAACCTGGCGCTCTAACACTAAAAAAAAACTAAACAACTTAAGTTTAAATGATAATGTTCTCAAAACTTGTAAGTTTGGCTTCATACATTGCTAGCATGTTAAACAAGTATGTAAATTATCATAATTCAGACATTTAAATGATAATACCCTTACTATGCCTCAAGTGTAGGCAGGTATCTAAGCGTTTTACACTGTAAACAAGCCACATTTAACTGAATTTACCACTTGTGATTATATGAAGTAAATACATAAGACATTCCTCTCATCATAATCCTTCTTCAAGCAAGGTCATAGACCTGTTTCCAAAGGCTTGTTTATCAAGGCAGATAAACTTTCTCCTCCCTCTTTTAAGATGCCAGTAAACAACACTCATAGTTCAAAGGCTGCATTAAAAAGGCAAGTATAGCTCATACTCTTTCAAATGCTCAGAAATACAATGCACGGGGGAAATAAGGAGCTCACCTCCACCAGCCTAAGTTTACACAGCATATGCATAAACCAAAAGAACCCTGCTGAAATGGCACTCAGACCTGCTCATGGACACAATTGATAAAAGTGCACTCCTGACAGCTGTTTGAGCAAATGTAGTGTACCTAACACCTCTCTGATTTTGTAGTCATTTATTGCTAGTGTGCTTTTCTTCCACTGAAATGGGACATTTCATCAAGAATTATTAAAGGCACTGACAGAAATTCTGCAGCTTTGGAATATAATGATAGTAACAACAACTACTACTACTATTACTACTATGTTAGTACTTAATGACCACAATGAAGTTAAAAAAATACCAAGAAGGGAACAATTATGGCCAAAAAAACCCCAAACCCAAACAACTGGAAGATGCCCCATTCCTGGAACTGTTCAAGGCTGCATTGGATGGCGCTCTAAGCAACCTGGTCTAGTGGGAGGTGTCCCTGCCCACAGCAAGGCGTTGGAATTAGATGATCTTTAAGGTCTCTTCCAACCCACACCATTCTGTGATTCTCTGATCAGTAGCAGGTTGGTCCTATCCATTCACTGTATCATCTCTAGCTTTATGGAAAGGAAATCCCAGAGCAGGAACTACATGGGTCAAAAATAAAAAAAAAAGACTCAATTGGCCCATTTTTCATATTTGACTCAGTACACTCACTAAAGTCCTTTTTCATGTCCTAGCAATTATACTGTCACTGCTAATACTAAAATAAAAAAAAAGTTGGCCCCTTCTTATGTTCCAAAATATTTGTTTTGCTTGTGACTTTTTTTACATTATTTGTAATTTCAAGCAGAACTTTCCAAAAGTCACAACTTCTTTTCAGATAGAAGAGACTGTACCTAGAAAGCTGATTTGCCTCTTCTCATCTTTTTTTGTCTCCACTAACTCACCCATTAAATAAAAATATTAAACATAATTTTATATATTAAATATAACCAGTTTTGAAATAAAAACGCATGTTGACTGTGCCTGTAAACACAGTAATTAAACTTCAAGGTTAAAACATTTTCTGTCCATATATGATTACGAATTCGAATTTTAAAATCCTGCCACTACAACTGTCCCATGAAAAAGAATACTTGGGACATCTCAGCATGTGTAGCAGTTGAAAAAAACTACCTCTTCCAAATGTCTACAAGTATAACCAAGCACTTATTCTTTCTTAAATCCTTCTACTGTGTGAGAAGTTTTGGTCTGGACAAGACAGAATAGTCTCCAGTGAGCTTTTCTCACCTGTATAATAACTGTCTGAAGCAATATTGAAAGCAGAATGGTTTAACATAGTTTCTAGATTTGAGGCACAACACCAGCAAGCAGATCCAGTCACTGAAATAATGTTACAAGATTACAGGTATCCTAACATTAGGCTCAAAACGACATCTTCATAAAAGAATATTACAAAGCAATTACTTACAAAACAGCAATTACAAAAGGAGATGCATACAGCATGTTTAAACCGTAACACATATCAAAGAGAGTACAAGTTATGGATCTCAAAATAAAGAGTAGTAGTCATGAAGATCCTTTAATATTTTATTAAATATATAATATTTATAAAACTCAGATCATCATCTAAAATTTATCCAGCAGCTTATCCTGGGATGGCTCAACATTAAGCTGCGTGGGAAAGAAGGAAGGAAAATGAACACACTTGCATTTGATAACCAAGGGAGACCAAAAAAAACCCTTTTACCTGCACATCTGCATACAAAATTGCTCAACTGCAGGCACATTTACACAGACCTGTGAAGCAGGCAAAAATCCCAGAACAGGGTGACCTAACAGCTCCCAGGAATGCCATGTGGATGTCTCAGAGTGGCTCAGAGAAAGGAGGACAGCTGTGTTGGTGCAGTGTTTTGCCAAACTAACCCTTCCCAAGCCCACTTCTGGAACATGGGGTCAGGGAAGGTCAATCTGCAGCTAAAATGTAGATCTGCATTAAATTGATCAGGAAGCAATATCCTGCAACAGGATAGATGAACAATCTGTGCTGATCTCAGTCAGTGAGGCTGCATGTGTACAAAGATTCCAAATCAAAACATGTATTTTGAAAGGAAGATTGTCCTTGTGTGCTGATGCAATGCATTTGTTCAAATACAAAAACCTCCAAAAACATTTT
The DNA here is from genome assembly GCA_013398955.1 of Callaeas wilsoni. Taxonomy (NCBI): domain Eukaryota; kingdom Metazoa; phylum Chordata; class Aves; order Passeriformes; family Callaeidae; genus Callaeas; species Callaeas wilsoni. The sequence continues at coordinate 26,179 of VWPU01005011.1, forward strand.
CCTCTCTGTTTACTTGCAAGTTCGAAGTTATCTAAACACAGCACACATACTTTCAACTTTCTAATTAACAGTCATTCATAAATATAACCAACAATCAGAATGACACCATGGGTAAAGAGCGTTCAAATAGACTTAGAATATCCACATGCCTTTCTGTGTTATAGATAACATACTATTAATATAAATAGCAGCCTATCAGTTCTTCCCTTAATTACCTAGGAAGGGCTCTGTTCACAGACCAAATCACTGGCCTTCACTGTCACAGACAATATTTATATACCTACCAAAGCTCTGCTTAAGTAGCAAAACCAGCAGCTTTAGCTAACATCAAATAGCTACTGAGATTGCAAAAACAAATATACCCTTTCCATGACAATTTGTATTCCTCACTTTCTCTTACAAGTGCTGGAATATGCAGTCTATGAAAAGTCCTCAAAGAGGAAGATCAAAAAAAAAATTTTCCCCTTTGAGTTCTTAAAAAGGAAGTAGTGGCTGACAGCTATAAGTGAAAGTGTTGTATTATTTCCACCCTTATGGAATTAGGAGTGGAACTAGGAACATTCTTATGTCATTCACTTAGTGCTTCTTTTCCTCCAGAAATTCTTTTAAAATTTACCTGACACGTTTTGGTGGTAATTTTAAGTTACACTATAAAAGGAGTACTCCAGGTATGCATAATACTAAATTCTAACTATACATTGTTACGAATGGATGCGAGGGTTTAGCTAAGTCTCTGCCTTTTGCCCAGGCCTCTAGCAGCAGGCAGTAGTTTTATTGGGGTGGCAAGCACCTCAAAACCCACTTTTGTTTGCAAGTTCTTTAATAATGGCTGATTCGGTCTATTATATAATGAATTGCTTATTTAATAGGCACAAAACTAACAGACATAAGACTTAAAACAAACCATATACTACACAGGAACACAAATAAAAATAAACTACTAGTAGGTATATACAGTGCGAGGTTAAAGGCATCATTAATTTTACAGCTAGTGAAGAAATAACATAACTTAGGATCCAATGTATCTTACCATCCAGTCGTTGTTGGGGCACATATCGAGATCCTTTCCCTCAATTCCCAGGAAAGTAACCGCAGAATCTGCATCCAAACTCCGGGGAGAAGACCCCCACACTCTCAGGGTGTGTGTGTAGAAGGCTTCTGCCTCCGTGATAACTTATGTGTCTTTTATAGTTTGTAAAACAGTGTCCCTCAGTCAAGAATATCTCTGTTATCTCTTTCCACAGCTGCTCTCCAGACTGAGATGTTGAGCATCAGCTGGGGCTTCAGCCCTTTTGGTGCCAGAGATGACTCCTTGCTGGGCCTTTCAGCCCCTGGGTTGTCTCTTCCATATCTGCACCAGCTATCTGTGGTAGAGAGGGGGAGGATATGTCCTGCCACATACATACATACATACACACACTGGAAGTTAGAAACCTAACTTAAGACAACAGCAACACAGGCTAAGGTAGTATGCCTGATACTGACCTTGGAAGCTTATTTCCTGGTAGGGATTAATTCTGTACACAAAATCCTCTACTAAGTCCACAAACAACCTCAACTCATTAGACCTGCTGTGGACCAGCAGACTGGACTGGACAAACTCATGAGGGCCACATCAACCTTAGTTATCCTCTACCAGTTCATCCATGTCATAGGATTTGCTGTCCTTGTTCACAGTATTCTAACTTCCCGCAAAGTAGATACCACCTTAAATACTTAATCTCCTAAAGTTCTGGAATCCATAGAAACAAAAGAAACTTCATCAAACTTATTCTTTGTCCCTTAAAAGTATGTGTTAATATTGATATAACCTTAAAAATCCTCTGGCATCCAGAGAAAGAAATCACTGTAATGATAAGAAAACAACAAGGAGCTGCTATTACCTTCAGAGATCAAAGACCTGCAAAAATAACTTGGCTGTAGAATGGATTCTTTCACAGTCAGATATAAAAAAACAAAGCTTTTTTTTTTAATAACAGAGTTCAAAATGTGAAGAATTACAAATAATTCATTGTGCCTCCTGAAAGCTTTCAGATTCTTCAAGCACCTGGAAACAGGTAACGTAAGTGCAAAACTCAGCAATGCCAGAATAAAATCAAAAGTAATACTACAGAAACTGATTTGCAATTCTATTGCCCATAACTTCTGGCGTAACTATCACAGCTAACAACGAAAAAAAGAGAATGACAGTGAATTGTGCCACGAGTTACTGGGAAAGGTCGCCAGGATATTAAAAGGCAAAAAGGTAGGCAGGCTAAATGCTCAGCTTTGCAGAATCAAGAGATCTAGTTTCTAACCTATATAATTAAGCATTACACTTCAAGAAAACCAATTTTAAAAAAAAAGAAAGCAAAGAATAATCATCAAACTCTGCTAGAGTGGGGTTAAAAAAGCAAAAAAAACCACTTACAGAACATTGATACTATGGCAAAGACTAAGTTTTAGACAAATCAAGGTTTAAACTTCATCTCACTCAACTTCCAAACAAGGGACAACTTTGGAAAAGCTCCATTTAAGTGCACAAAACTTCCGTATCAGATAAGACTAATGACATATGCAGACAGCAGCAGCCAGTACCAAATGTCTTCAAAAGAACTTGCTGTACAAATATCTATCTGGCCCATTACACAGCTTTTCATCCTGGATTTGAAACACAACATTTCTATTCCTTCCTTCAAAAAGGATGTTACTCAATACATGGTTACAAGCATCCATAACTTTTCTATCTTAAGCTCTTGCATTTATTTTATTTTTATGGAAGAAATAGTACAAGTGTAATTATGAGAATATGCAGCACTAATAACTTAATTCTTAGGTTTCTATTCAATACTCTCTTAACACAAGAGCAAAAGGTCATCCTTCTGTTCTTACCTAGTTTTTATACATATATGAGACATTGTATGGTTTCTGTATTGAAGACTTTCTGTAATAAATATTTTCAAGACATTTGAATTCTCATGTGAAAACTAAAACTAAACAAGTTATTTCTACTGGGGAAAAACTTACTTTAACAGTACCACAATACTGTCAGTATTTTTTGTATTTAGTTACCAGTTCTCATATTTTGCCCTATTAGGACATCTGCAGTTGAGCCCATCTCACTGTCAATTCTTCAGTCTTTCCAATGGTTGGTTAATGTTATTTTATAACCTAAAAGTTCTATGAACATCATATATTTCCCTTCACTACACACCACAGTTCAACTATCAATACTGTAATATTCCTCTCTGCAAAGATCTTATAAATTCCTCACACTCTAAACTACCCTTGACTAATCCCAGTACTTTTAATGTTTACTTTTTACAAAAGTAAAAGAAAAAACAAACAAACAAAAAAGTTCATACTCCTGCTAGCATTTTCTGTGTTTTTCCACTCAACTACAGAGTTACTACACGATTTTGGACTTTCTATTATAAGCCTGCTGGAATTTCATCATCTATTTATACTTTCTCAAGACTGAAACAAACTCTAAAGCATTGCTCAATCACATACAAGTCTGGTGCAACTCAACAGGAAAATTGTATCTATTTCATTGTCTGGCTCCAGCACAACGATTTTCCTTTTCAAGGAGGAAACCGTTCTGGGCCTCTGGCAGAGAGATATGTCTTCTTCCAAGATGGTACAGTCCAACCTATCCCTCTACCTCATGTTCCCACTCCTAGAGCAGGCTGAAAAAACACTTGCCTATATTCAACAAAAACATGACAATGCTGAGCCTTCTTCCAACAATTCTGCCACATGCAGAAACATTTCTGGAAAGACAGACAAGTTGGGAACATTAATGCATGGTCACAGCAAGATCTAACAAAATTCAGAGCTCTTAGATAATCCACACTTCTCAGCAAGTGAGTAACATTAACAGGAAGCAAGTATTGATGTAACTCAAAAGAAAATCCAGAGACAACAATCAATCGTATAATTTAGCAGCAATAGACTGTAAAATTGCTAGCTATAGGGATGGAGACAGCATTCTTCCTTCCTTTTCACTGACCTAGTTCCACAAACAATAATCATTTTCACTTGATGTTATCTATTAAAAGAAATGACAAACCTAAAATGCGACAAAACAGCTGAGTATGTATCGACACATTTTGCAGAATTCTAGCTAGATCAGACTCTAATCAACACAACCAAAGTAGCACAGTGACACAGACACTCCTCACCCACATGGCCCTTTACAGCATACATAAATTCAATTACTTTCAGATAAACAAGATAAACAAGCAAATGAAGCTGTCACATTTAAGAAAAATGAGAAGATAAAGCCAAATCAAAGTATTTCTCCAGTGCCATGTAAATCCACTTGCGAACAATCACTGGATTGCCCAACTGACATATAAAAAAGTAAAAATCAAGAACATCTTTATATAATCAAAGTGTAGGGAAGCAAGGTTTTGCTTTTATAAGCCTGGGACTAGGAGCAAACCCAAACCATCCCATTAGAGATCCAAGGCAAACATATTTACTGGCCTTCATTATGGCTAAGTAACCTGATTGATTTGAGGTTTGTAAAAATTCATTGCAAATACAAAAGGGATTTTTGTTTGTTTTTAAAGCCTAATCAATGTGTTGGTGTTCGTGGCTCAGGATAGATGCATCATGACTGCAATGGATCAGTTCCAAGAATTACAATATTAACTCTGCAGCAGTGGCTCTAGATGGTATCTCTGCAGGGAAATCCTTGTCCACACTGATTACCTCTACTATAAATGGCTGCTCACACTCCTACACTGGCTTCTAAAACCATGGTGCTGAAGTTCGTCGCAAGCAAGAGCTCCCTACCCCATACTATTCTCATTATCAGATCAGCATAAAATTGGATAGCACATTCAAGGTGAAAAGCACTTACATAAAAATATTAACAGGTGTACGTAAGGCCTGCTTGACATCACCCTCTTACCAGAAGCACCTAAGGATTGGAGTTTCACCTTAGTGCATTACAGCAAATCCCAGGTCAGTCTCCCAGGGCACTTGGAATAAACATTCAATGTTTGGAAGATGGTGTCTCCACTGCACACTGTAAGCATACAGCAACATCAAGACTACTGAAAAATAAAACATCTGTTCATCTCTCAGACAACAATCCTAACAAAAAGTTGAAAAGATATAATAGAGGAAAAAACAAATAACAGACACGGTATCCATCAAAATACGTGCTACTGATACATGAGAAACTAAACATTGCTTACGTAAATCAACACTAAATAGGCCAGAGTATCACGCAGGATTCTCTACTGGAAGCAGCAGGAAAAAAGTCTCCCACCAAAACCCTGCAATTCCACATACCATTTTTCATATCCCATTTAGTTTTTTAAGATATATTTACTAAAATACTTCTGAACAAACCAAACATCCAAAGAAAATATTCTGTACTTTCCTGAATCATGCTAAGTTCTTGATATCCACAAAATATTTTATGTAATGTTACATGAGTAACGTATTTCCTCTTTACAAATTTTGCTTGCTTTCTTTCATATCAATTTACTTTTATACCTAGTACAATACAGCACAACAAAAGACTATCTAATCTCAACTACTGTTTGTCAACGTATTTCTTGCATTAGTGGTCCAAAATTACATGCAGTATGCTAGACAAGGTCTAATAAGCTGCAAGGGGTTCTTCCTTTCCAAATGCAGCCTCCATGTTTGTCCTGAGGCTCCTTTTTGCCCGTTCACTCAGTAAGGCCAGGTCCCTGTGGACGGCAGCCCTGCCCTTGAGCAGATCAACTCACCCCCACTACACCAACACTCACGGGCTTGGTGTCATCCCAAACGCGAAGAGAGTAAACTTCACTGTGTCCTTCAGATCACATTAAACTGGTTGTACCTTTGGGCTGGTTGTTTTGAGTTGTTAAGGTTTGGTATGATTGGCTGGGTTTGGGTTTTCTTGTTGGGTTTTTGGTTGGTTGTTTTGGGGTTTGGTTTTTGAGGGTTTTATGGAGGGGGAGGAAATCTGTTTTGTGTTTGTTTTCTTTAAAGAGGGTGCTCCCTGCAGGAAGTATTTTGTAGTACTTTTATCTCACATATTTTAAGTCTAGAGGCCATAATGCACAGCTTTAATGAATTTAATTTACTATTACCGAGACTATGGATTTCAATATACTAGTTAGCATTTCCATCACCAAGATATGAATTGGTTCAATTCAAATCCACTTTAAATTAAATGAAAAAAATAGTATTAGCTACCATTAACACATCAACTTGTGCCTACACTTTTTTTTTCCAGTTACTAAAAATGACCAGTTCTTTGGTGTGCTTTTGATCTAAGAAAATACTTTATTTTTCACAGCTTCCCAGAGCTTTTGGTAAATTGTGGCATTGAGTTCCCTACAAAAGGTATCTTACAATAGTAACTCACAACAACCTAAGGCACTGAATAATTCTGGATTTTGAAAGCCTGGATATCTGTCTGAAGCTTGAGGTTTCTACCAAAAGCTTCTACAACATCTGTCAGAAGCATTTCAGCCTGGAAGTTACACACAAATTCAAGGGTCTTCCACTTGCCTACTTTTAAAAATGAAAACAAAACCTAAAAAAACAGGTTTAAGATAATTTTAGTTACACAATTAAGAGTTTCTTCCCATATGCAGCGATTTGAGCTGAACAAACATATTTAGATTTTCTGAACTAGAGCCCACTTTTTCTTTTGCTTTGATTCACACTTTCTGGAACACTCCATGCTCAGCACAACATCTACTTCCTACATATCTAGTGAGCCACTTTTTCAGGCACCTCTAAAAAATCCCAGATTCATTAACTTGTAATTACTAAAAAAAAAAAAAAAAAAAAGAAAAAAAAGAATTCTAAGTATAATATTCTAATGTTATCACTGCATGAGAAATCCACTAATTAACTAGGAGTTATGCTGTATCTACAAACACAGACAGGAAGAAGCATTGCACTGGTTGTCTATAAAAATATTACTAAGCATTAAAAAAAGTCCAAGTACAGATAATCCCACCACCATCTCCTTCCACCTTTATCATACACATATTTAGGCTTACATATTATGTTAAAATATTTTTAAAAGCAAATCCAATTTTAAGTACCTTCTTTTAATTGCTATGTATTGGTAATCTTGAAAACTCATTCTGCTTTCATCCTTAATAATGCTGGTGTTACCCTGAGCAAATAACTTTTTCCATGCATAATTTAAGTGCCTTTATACAAAGTAAACATTCACATCTTTCAACTGTAAGTAACAGGTTGTCTTCAGCTTGGTCTACTTATATGACATATTTCAACTTATACCTTCCTCTGCCTTACGAAAAAAATTCTGTACTACTTTCCTTGACATTGCTTACTGATGCTCCCTCTCTTCAGGTTCTACCCCTGTTTACAGATGATACCGATAAAATTGTTTACAGACTATGTAGTAAACAGGAGCACTCACATAATTCACTAAACAAAATAAAACTCCAAGCCCTCAGGAAAAAAAAGAGTATCAGAGTATAACTGAAAGGCAGCTCAAGAGGCAGCACAGAGATTGGACTGAGTGACTGGTAATGCCAGAAATTGGTATTGCCAAAGTCCACAACTTACGAAATTGCAGTTCTGGATCATTCATGAACTATTTTGAAATATTTGAAGGTTTTTCTCATTACTAAATCAACATTTGAAGGTCTTTTATCTTTTGAAAAACCCAGAATTCATAAATGTCCTATATACAAGCTTCTAAGAAATGTTTACAAATACTCTGACAAAGAGAATTTGTGCAGGTTTAAATATGGGTCATTGATAGGATAACAACCATTTCCTAAATGAGATGTGCTTATTAGCAGTTATGTAAACAATGATAATAGATGTTTCTGCATGTAAATGTTCTAGCATAGTTTTATGTTTTTGTTTGTATTTTGAAAACACCACAGAATTTAAGTAGTTCTTGTGATTTAAGATCAAGCCTGTATTTACCAGTATCTCCTACCTGCCTTTTCACAACAACATTTGATACCTATTATCTCTAATGGTGCGTTTCCCCCTGGTGCGTTTCCCCCTCTCCTCCAGCCGTCTCACAATGTACCATTCAGGTACTAACCAGATGAAAAGCCAGTCCATATAGCCAACAAACAAGCACAGAATCTGAAATTCTCCACACTGCTATACCAGTGCTTTAAACCTTTTACAACACCACATTTAACATGCAACAAAGAGTGGATTCTGGGGCATGATCCCAAACTCATTCTTTAGTTGTTTACTATGGCTACAGATCCCCACCTTGGCAATTTTCATCAGACCCCTGTCAAATCTCCACATGACGTTCTCTCAAGAACTATCAAATACAATCCTCTTATTTACTACTACTAAGTTGCTATTTTAAAACAGATAAATAAAATGAGTAAACATATAAATTTTTACTATATTAGACAAGCTAAAGCTAACTGAAATTTAAAAACAAACAAAAATCTCCATAGCTGATGGTTTTTGAAACTTGTCTATCAGTTAGCAGACTTGCTCAACACTCAATGCTTTGTCAAATTAACCATCTTGAATATGACAGACTATTTGTAACCATAATATAGCATGTGGGAGTCTTAAAATCTTTAAAAGTCATAAGAAATGTTGATTAAAAGCTATATGCGTAATACTTTCTAATTTAAAAATGGCACAATAAATTGGAACATTTTACTTTATTGAGTCAAACAAGAAAGGTTAAAGACTAAACTTAAACTAAAGGTATTTCAAGCGCTTTTCTAGAATCCAAGAATGCACATCACATACACAACAGAGCCAAAGCAACATGCTTAATGAAACATTTAATACAGATAGCAGTTTGCACAATTACCTGCAGGTAACTTGAAAGCCATGCTATAAGCCAGCCTTAAGAAATCAAATGCTTGTCTTGTCCCATCATGCCCAAGCATTGCATAACATAGGATAGTTAACAATGGAAGGTTTAAGAACTTTGACTGCATTGTACTGCTCCTCATGCTGTGTCATACTACTGAAAAAATCTGCATGAATTACAGACGATATTCTTAAAATCCGGAGCTATATTGACTGCATTTCATAGAAGGACTTGATGTGAATCTAAGAACCAGCTGATTTAGAACATGTTAAGTTCTAGGGCATAACATCAATACATTTGGAAAAAAAGTACAGTTCTGAGAAACTGTAGTTTGCCCTTTGTTAATTTTTTGCTCGATATTTAAAATTGACTTGACAGTCATTAAGGAAAACTTTACTTGAACCAGTTCAATCCCTAGTGGACAAAATATGCACTACAGGACCCCTCAATTTTGCTTAACAAGACTGCCAGACTTGTGAGAGGAACAGTTAAGAACACAAGATTTATTTTAAAACCATTTTCACAGTCAGTAAGACTACATCATAATGCCATTGAAACCAAACAAAATACTCCACAAAATTTCAAAAGGACAATTCGGAAAAGTGCCAAACAAGCACAGCATCTTTTCTAAATCCATTTTTCAATGCTCCTCACAATCAATTTACATACACCGATAAAACAGTAATTTCTCTGCATTTGAAAAAAATACTATTACACCGCTATAGCGATACAATGCGCTTTCACATTTGCATGACTCACCTCAAATTCACCTACTTCAGCAATGAATAAGACACATGCAAGCCTTTCAGTACTCTACTCCATTTTCAACTGTTAGTTTTATATACTTTTCATAACCTTCAAAGTTTCTGCTTAGTAAGAAATTACCAACTTACCTGGAAAGTTACCATTTTAAAACAAACCTTATGCCTGCCCTATGCAACCATATTTATTACGGCAAAACCAGAGTGATCCGCAATCTACAGGGACTTGCTAAAACAAATGTGCCATTTCAGTGTTTTTAAATAAACATCTTACCTTGCCTGTCTTGTGATCAAACCAGACAAGAGCATGGTTCCTGGACAGCACCTTGCAGTCAAACGTGGCGTTGTTCTGGGCAGGCCGGCAGCGAGCCACGGAGCGGCCAATTTTGACGGGCTCGTCCAGGTAGACATGACGCTCCTGAAACGGGTGGGAGTTCGGGCGGCAAGTGAAGATGGCCAAGGCTGAAGGCATCGAGGACAGATTGTGGTTGCCACACCAACCAGAGATGAAGAGAGCCTCTTCTGATGCAGACTGTCCTCCACAATTTTTAAAACACCTCCACAGCAACTTTATATTAAAGCAAGACAAATACTATTGTATGAGAGGCCTAACAACTTATTGTTTCAGTGTGTAAACTAATTCTGGCAATAATCCAGTGAAAAAGCCCCATTATGTCTTTTAATAATATCAGCAGTGGCCCAAAAAAAGTCTAAAACGTCCAATTTTCAATCCATCCTCATCTGGAAGAATAGGAATAAGCATCTGATTCCTTCAGAGAGAAGCAAAGGCCCCGCGAAAGACAGATATAATGTCTTAAATCCAAGCAGATGAGTCATACAAGTACTTTTGCTTGTAATCTCAACTGTCTTTCCCCCCCACCCGCCTTCCGTAAACAACACTGACCAAAAGTCTGACCAATGCAACATGGAAGCAAGAAAAAGTTTAGGTACGGGGGATGCAGGAGAAAGATTAGAGTCCTCTCATACACGGCACAGATCAGGAACTGGAAGGTGAATACACAGCCCTCGCTCCACAACACGGACCTATTGGATCACACAGCAATCCGCATTTCACCATCTTCGTGTTAAACCCCAGAAGAATAGGTGGTCCTCGATTTAGGATGGAGTGCAAGAGCTACACTGTCTTCCTCCCCTACACCAGATAAAGCTGAACTGGTCTACAGCTTCTGGGAGCCGCTCAGATAAGGAACTTGATAAGGCATGAAGAGACTCCCAACTCTCCTTCTCTCGGGGACAAACCAACGCGTGGGAAGGGTTCTCGGGGCCGGCCTGCAAGGTGCCCTGACAGGTCGCTCCCCGGCAGTGGCTCTGGCTGGAGGCGGAGTCGGTGTGCGTCCCTCGGCAGCGGCTCCGCAGGAGCGGGCGGCGGGGGCTGCGCCGGGAAGTCCCCGCCAGGAGCCCCCGACGCGGGGCGCGGCGGCGGCGGCTCCGCTCAGCCCCTCCGCAGGTGGCTGCGCATGAGGAGGGCCCACTACGCACCCCCGCACTCTCCGCCCGCCCAGTGCGGCTCCGCTGCCCCGGCGGCGGGAAAGGCCTGGCAGCCGGGCCCGGGCGCTCCCGCTCGATCGCTCTGCCGCTCAGGCAACCACCGGCCGCGGGTAGTTTCCTCTAACCTGCGGGGCCGAAAACAAACCAGGTCAGGCGCGTCCCTCAGCGCGTACCCGCGCGGCCCTGCGGGCAGCATGGGGCCCGCCCCGTTCCCCCTTTACCTTGCGCGCAGCTGCCGCCATAGCGCCTGGAGCCCTTCCCGGTGTGGCCGCGGCGGCGGGGCCGGGGCGGGG
>VWPU01005012.1:579-263524 GCA_013398955.1 Callaeas wilsoni
CTCACAGGGGATGGACTCCTCTCCCTGAGCAGCAGAAGAAAATCTCGGTGATGAACCGACCCCAAAACCCCCATGCCCTGACTCCTTGCAGTGTTAGTGGGAAGGAGGGAGGGGGCTGGGGAGAAAAAGGTGTTCTAAGGGCTTATTTTACTTCTCATTATCCTTCTCTGATTCTGTCACTAATAAATTCACCTTACAACTTAAGTTGAGCCTGTTTTGCCCTTGAAGTGTTTCTCCTGGTCCTTATCTCACTCATGAAGCCTACGTTAACATTTTTTCCTTCCCTCCTCTGCCCAGCTGTGGCAGGGGAGGGTGAGTGAGTGACTCTCATGGGTGCCTGGCATTGGGCCAGCGTCAAACCACGACACTACGTCTTTCCTATCTGAAATAGAAGTCAAGCAGATTGAAGAACATACATTCCACCTGATGGCAATTAGATATGTTGAAACCTACTGACTGCAATACAACTTAATTAACATTATAGATATAACATGTATAAGAGGGAAAAAATCTAAGAGCTGAAAGAATGTCAACTACCTGGTAGTTCAATATTTGATTTGTTCATTTTTATACTCAGCTAAGAATTGACCCTCTTTCTAGTATGCCCCTCACTGAATAATTCCAGGAGAAGTAAGAGGTGTTTTGCATTCAGATCAAGGCTTTTCTATTTTGCCTACTGAGGAAACTTGTCATTTCAACTGTTTTACACCTTTAGTCACAACCAACACAGATGTGCAATAAGGAGGCAAATTCAGAGACAGGGAACTGGAAGCACCACCCATGTCCACAATCCAAGAGTTGTTCTCTTATGCCAAGCTCCATTTACCCTATTTGAACCAACTGAGTTAAAAGCTTAAAGTCCTCTTTTCTGCTATTAACTCTGAATTGTAAGTAAAACAGTCACTAAAGCACATCAGGACTCTCAACCTCTGTCAGACCAGCTGTGTTGGTTCTTTGCAGAAGGCCTCAGCCACGTCCCAGTTTCATTTCAGGTCACATACCAACCTATCCACCAACAAATAAGTGAATAAACTTTATGTTCTTATTTGTACCAACCAATTATTCCACTCGACACAGCAGTTTCTGCATATTTGTCTGCAGAAACTCAAAAGATCATGCTGACTGCCAAGAGTCACCATCCAGTTAACAAGAAAACAAACCCTAAGAATAAATGTACTGATGATTGATAAGAAACCTTGAAAACATATATAGCTAGCAGGGGGAAGGGAAGAAAATTCAAACAATTTTCGTGCTGCAGAGGAATACCCCAAAATATCAGTTTTACACAGAGATTTGTAATTAGAAGATCACCAAATCACTGCTTAACTGAGTGAGGGCACTGCCACATGTAAACAGTTCTTCAAAGAGGTAATCTTGGAAAATACTTCTTCAAAAGACAACACAAAGTGTAACCTTTATACAAAGTATAAAGTAGCAAAGAAAAGTAAACTCACAACTTTGTTAATCTAAATTAATCTGGTTAATTCCAATACAGCCAATAGAAGTTCCCTGCCTGGGGGTATATGGCTTTTTTGTTCTGATTTAGTATGGGGTGATTGTTTGAAAACATGAGGAAGAGACTGGGTGATAGTACAAAGCAATGCAAAATGAAGAACTGTAAGGGGACATTTACAGTTCTGTTTGTGAGTTTAAGGACCAGAAATTTTAAAAACTAACTCAGTCACTGAAATACCACTGGATTTCAAGAGAACCGAGACACCTTACTCTGAAACACCACAGAATTTAACTTCAACACATTTTTTCCTATCAATAAATAGAACTATTCAGAAAGTCACTCTACCACTCTTTATCTATCCAAATCACACAAGTCTTTGGAAGCACTGTCATTTCACAAGACAATAATGCATTAACTCTATTTCTTCACTTTACCCAAGATAAGAGTCCAACAGAGATGAGAAGCTGGGTATTAAGTAGTTATAAATCAACTGAAAAAGCAAGAAATATAACAGACTTGTTTCCTATATTCCTGATTCATAAAGCTGCCAGCAGTGGAGCTACAATAACGCACATACATCAGGATTTTCCACTTTGACATTGAGTATCCTGAAATCTGACTGTTCTTATTCTGGCCAGTTGTTGGGGGGGAGAAGGTTGTGTTCTGGGTAGATTTTCTTTTTTTCTTTTTGTTTTTTTGGGTTTTTTTTGGTTGGTTGGTGGGGTTTTTTTTTAATTGCATACATGATTTACATAGATGAATGTAACCTTTTATTTCTAACTCAAGTTCTTCTGGTCTCTCATCTCTTTGGAAAAAAAAAGCCTAAAATTTTCAGATTTTGAAGTCTGAAAAAACAAAATAACAGCCAAAATTTCATAAACAAAAGTTTTGGGGAAGTCTCACTTAGGAGGAGTGTTGGGAGTGTGAAGACACTGAACGGGATTTATGCACAGATTTTATTTTAATATCTATCTTGCATCTAATGTGAGAGGTTCATTACCACCCTAGACCACCAGCTTACCTGCACATTAGTAGTAATGTAGAATGGGAGAGAGGATCTCCAAGCCAATCGTCCTTGCCTTGCCAGGCCACTGTCCCCTGCCTATCTTTGAAAAGGAAGGGCCAGTAAGACACAGCTGAGCCTATGGCTTACATAAAGCACTCCAAGTAAATCCATCTGCCAATATACATACTAGAAATCTAATCAATAGTGGGGTTTGCATGTTTGCACAGGTGTTATAGACAGACACTCTTATCACTGCTATTTTATCCGTATTTTTAATAAAGTGTGTGACTGTTAAATCATTGGCTTCTTCCTCCTCTTTCAATCTGTTTCCCTGATTTTTACTTATTTGCATCATTTCTCTTCACCTTTAACTTTCTTCGTTATTTAACAACTTTCTCCACCACTTCTGCTAGGCTTTCCAACCTCTCTTTTTACTCTTCTTTTCCATCTTACTTTGTGGTTTCCTTATACTTCACTCTTTGCCAACTTGACTTTTTTCTCTTTCCCTACTGTTCATAAGAATCAGATTTGTAGACTATCTCAATTTGAAAGGCACCCATAATGATCGAGTCCAACTCCCCTGCTCCTTGCAGGACTACTTGTTACTTTGGACAACGCTCTAAAGCGCATGGTGGGATTCTCGGGGTGTCCTGTGCAGGGCTAGGAGCTGGACTTGATGATCCTGATGGGTCCCTTCCAAATCAGCATATTCTGTGATTTTTTTTAATTCTAGGCTCACGGTGAATGTTCTGATCACAAAGATATTAATAGGTGAAACGCAGTAGCATAAAATTTCTTCTTGTGGAAAATTAAATTTCTTCTTGTTAAGGAAGAGCCTAAGGATTTGTACCGTGACTGCCATGGCACTGTGCACTACCTCAATGCTGAACGCACCAACATCCTATTAGCAATCCTTCTTCCTATAATTGACATGCAAGTATCTCCTCTTGGGAATCAACCCACTCCAGCCCCATCCCCAACAGGGTCACAGTGCAGCAGCTCCCCAAGAGGAGCTGGGTCAATGGATGGTTACTGACCACTTTGAGGTACAGAAGGCTGGTCTCCATCACCTTTAGTAGGGTATTAATGATGTTATTCTTGGACCCTAAAATGTAAGACTAAAAGCTGATGTGGTTTTTTGGGAGCTGGCTTTTTTGGGAGCCCATTTCATTCATTAACTGTACTCACAACTGTGAAGCTCTTTTGAATATTGAGCTTAGTTATGTCTTTGCTGACGCCTAAAGACCATTACTCCTTCAAATGCTTGTCATGGTCAGCCATCTAAATGTGTTTATTTTGCAGAACATGAATAAGTGATGCATCTAATCACAATGCAAGTGTTACGCAGCTTCACAACATTTTTGTTGTCTAGCATAATGAGCAAGCTCAGAATAGGCACTTGTCTGTTGGCACTGTCACCCTGTTATAGAATTTCCATTCATTTAATAGCTCCAGGCTGGCAGCTAAAGCAATCATGAGTGGCCAGAAAGCATCCATCCATCAAAGCCACAGACCTTCATTCAAGCTTAGACAATTCAAAGTACACTCCAGCTCTCCTGCTAAAAAGATTTGGGGTTTAAAGATTAAGATTTGTAGAGAAACTGAACATCTGAAAACTAAAATCAGAAGAAACGGAGACTCCTACAGTTGGCCTGTCGTAGCAAGAGGCCAATGAGAAAGGGGCTGATGGCAGACCAGCATACAGTTACTTTCCACACAGCATGTAAAACCAGCCCTGCTGCTAAGGAAAGAGCTTTGCCCTCATATTTGCAAGTGCCACAACTAAGCATGAACTCTTTTTCTTTTCTGATGCCAAAATGCTAATAATTTAAATTAGCAAAAATATCTTCTCTCCGGAGAGGAAAAGAGGAATGCTTTCTCAGATGGGGTATATTCTGAAAGACTCCATGGTTTATACTAACCCAACAGTGGCCAACTAGGTTTCCTTCCTTCTAAGCACAAAACCTAGTGAAGTAGTTCCCCCATACCTCTCAGAGAAGACAGCTTGCTCTCTGGCTGTTTGAGCTGAGAGGAGCTTCCTCCACTTAGGATGAAATCACCCAATGGCCATCCTTTAATTTTCTACTTATCATTCAACTATCTAAGAAAACTGTGTACATAGTGTCTGCAAGCAGCTGAAGGAAAATCAACTTCTTTTCTTGCCTCCTGGTGAGTCACGGCACTGCTGGAGATGTAAAAAAAAAGTATGTCTTTTATTTAATCTATATTTTCTCCACATTTTCCTTGAGGCTATGGATCCTTTGGAAGTCTCTGAGCAATATCAATTGTCCTGCCCCTACTGCTACAGTAACACAGAATTTGCCTAGTCTTCCTTATAACAGGTGAAACTGCCAACTCACAGAAAATCAACAGCCTTTGGCACCTACAGTGAACTCAAGCAAAACAAAGGGGGAACTCAAAAGGCTGCTGACATGTACAGACTGTATCAAAAACCAGGGAACAGGAGATAAATACAAACATTTCTGTTACTATGAAGGGCACGTAATTAAAAATGCAATTAAGCAGGAAGTCACTTAAGAAGAGAATAATTCAGAAGAACATATTTGAATACAAAATGCAATTAATTCAGACAGGAAATAAGAATTAAAAAGTAATTATTATGTTTTGCGAAGGCAGAATAAATGCAACTGAATCATACTGTTCAGTGCCTGGAGGCTTGAGGTTTTTTGTTGCTTTGGTTTTTGGTTTTTTTTCTTTCTTTTACTTTTTTTTTTAAAGTTTAACTAGTAGATCCTCATACCCCCCCATGCCCTCACAAATCACTCAAAAATAGTAATTAAAAAAGTTCCACTTCAGCATTCCAGTATGCCTTAGGGTAACAACACATATAACGTCATGGAAATAGCAGGAAGAAAGCCAGCTATCAAATAATTGACTACTGCTCAAAGCACTTATGCTTAGGACCTGGGTCCTGGTTTCCTGCAGGACAGACTTTCAGTAAAAGCCATTGTGCCATAAACATAATCACACCAATTGATTGTAAAGACTGGTTAAAAGCTATTGCCTGTGACAGACCAGGTAAGGCAAACGATCTGTGTTCAGGGACTAAACAAACTGAATTTGCACTTGAAATATTTTGACCTCCATCCCACAAGTACTCCCAGCAGAGCTCCAGCAATGAATACTGAAGCCCTACTTCTCCAGCCTCTATTCAAGACTGCACATCAGCTCCTGCACCTGCACGGTGCTTCCCTCTTAAACACTTAGAATGGGGAAAAGATCTCCCCAGTCCTCAGTAACAGCCCCCAAGGTGCCTGCTAAGAGGGCAGGAGAAAAAAGACACCACATCTTTTCCAACAGAAGCGCATTTGGTAGCCTTCAAGAAGCAGATGGGGTAGTAGTGAATAGTAGTGCTATTTTAAATAGCATGCAGATGTCAGATGATGACAAAAAGAAAAATATGCTAAAAAAAAAAAAAAAAAGCTTAAATAGTCAAGTGCCTTCATGCAAAACAGATTATACAGGGCATGGAGCAAACCACCAGCAGCAGCAGCACATGAGCCTAAAATGCAGCAGCAGTAGCTGCTCATGAAGAGGAGTAGCAATGATGTTCACCAGCTCCATATGCACCTCACGATTACCTCTTCAGATCTCTGCAACACTTCCAGCATAAGTCTCACCCCAACACAGTCCCACTTCCAGGGACTCTGGGTTTCCTTTTTACTGCAGCATACTAAACCAGAACATGCTATACTTTTTGTTTTTGTTTTAAATTGTGTCAAAAGATACTAAACACGTAGACCATCTTCTAAAGAGAGCTGCTTCAGCACCATAAATTCAGTAAAAAACAGCTGGACCTACAAGCACTTACAAATCTTGGAAATTATTTTATTACATGTTACTTTACACTAAATGCCCATAGTAAGTCAATTTTCTTCAAGTAATGTTCTTGGAGATAGTTCCCTCTTCTTTCAAAAGCCCTAATAATCTTTCAAAAGAGAATAATGACCTGGATCTGACGAGATATAATATAAAGTATTTCTGCAGTTCACCACATTTTTCATTCACTTTGATGTCTGAGCCACTGTGGATTCACTTTCGTGATCATTTACACAATTAAGTTTACAGAGAACACACAAGCAAACCTTCAGCAGAAACTGAATTTAAAAAATAATTATCAATATGCTTTCCCATCAAAACCCATAATATAAAATAGTTCTCAACTGGATCAGGGAAGTTAACAGATAATGTACTTATCTTGTCCAAAAGAGAGCAAAGGAGTTAGCATGCTGGGTAGCAAAGGCCCAAAATTCAGAGTAATTCTGAAGAACAGAACATTTGGAGAGGGCTGGTGCTCTGTCAGTCGCATTGGGAACAGAGAAAGGCAAAATTCATTAAATAAAGTATTCATTAGTATTTAACAACTTGGCACTGGATACAATATTTGTCTTTTGGCAAAAGAACAGTGCTATGAATCCATCCACTTGTAACTGCACTGCTGAAAAAGTTAATGCCATTTATTGACAGGTTAATTTGTTATATCACCTTAATTAAAATAAGATTATCTTATCACTTTCTGCCTGAAATGAAACTGCAGCTGACTGAGAACAGTGTACCTACAGGCTAATGAATGATTTCAAGCAATTCAGTGTCCAATCAAAACCAGCATCTGGTTTGGAGATTTTTTTCCCTGTCAAAGCATTAGCCTGGTATTAATTACACTTTTACTTAGTAGCAACAGAAAGTTTCAATCTTGATATTATCGTTCAAGCAAAAATACAGATAATAAAATGGTCAGGACCTGGAATTCTTATAACCAGAGCAAACTTCGTATCACTTGCCAGTTTACAAAGCAAGGTATGAAACTTTTCCTAGCCTGATTTCAAGAGTTATCCCAACAGAATACGAACTGAAGAAATGGGTAAGAGACCCTTATATCCAAGACACTGGAAGAGTGACCCATATCCTTCTACCTGGAGGATCCTGTCTGAAGCCGGCTTCATGATGGACCAAACTTTGTTTGGACAAAAAGGCGACTTCTTGGTGCCTTCTTCAAGAAGGCGGCTTTTAATCTGATCTTTGCCATGAAAAAAGCAATTGAATAATTCATTGATTTTCAAGATTTGGTGCAGCTGGAAGATTTGGGACAGGGCAACTTGGAGTGTGTGGAGGAAGTATCCTTCGACTCATTACAATCTCAGAACATGTGAGATGAGTGGACCAGCATTTACCTCCTGTCATTTATTAACACTGGATTTAGATTAATCGAGCATGATTTCTGAAATACGTTCTATTTTTACCACAAAATTTTCATCACTCTCTCTACTAGCTGTACAATAGCATAACTATACAATTAATATTAAAAAAAATAATAATAAAAAGAGAGAAGTATAAAGTCCAGACCTGACTTGGTGTTTTAACACCGTGAACATGGGGCGACTTGAGAGTATCTTATGCTCATATTGCACGCAAGCTCTGGTATTCCTTAGGAAAGGGATAGTGCCATTTCCTTAAGGCATTCTTACAATGACACCAGGCAAGAGCTGTTAATTTTGTGTGCCAAATGGTCACTTGAGAATGCAACAAGTACCCATTTCTGGGAGTGATTGATTCACTGGGTGAATAGCTGGGTTAAGCTCTGTAGTTGCCAGTATTTTGTTCACTGGTCCTGAGCTCAATATGCACTGAATAAATTAATAAAGAAACTAGGAAAAAAAAAATGAAACAAAGAAAAAAAAGCAAAAAGACAAGTACTACCTTTGCTTCGTAACTCTGTGATACTATCCTATATCTTTTCCCTTAATTTTGGGTGGCATTACCAGCACCAATTTGAATGCAAATACTAGAAAGCTTTACAAAAATGCTTCAATGACTGTACATATGCTCCTACCTGAAAATCCACAAGAAAAAAAAAGCCAATAAAATCATACTTTTGCTTCTCATGAATGCTCAATTTTAATTAAATGTCATTACTCCAACTAGATCACACTTCATATTTCTTTCAGAAGCTAGGCAGAAAATCTATGCCTCTGCCTCCTTTTAAGAGAGTTTTAACCATGTTTCTTGGTTCCCATATGCCTTTTACTTACAAGATTTCCTACGCTTCCCTATAAACTGAAGCAATTTTATCCCACCCATGTAGCAGCTCTATGCAACTGTTGCCAAGCCAATAAATTAACAGACTCTTGGGCTGATCATGCAAGGTAATTCTTTTTTGATTGTTTTATCTGGAATTGACAGGGAGCAGTCCCCTCTCATACCTGAAGCTCAAACTCAGCTTCTGATCTCTATTATTGTGCCATTGCGTACCAAACAGTTTTAATACAAAGAAACAGTTTTAAAAGCTTCTCTCTAACACTAGGGTCCTCAAGATGATAAAAATTGATTCTTTTCCTCTACTGTAACAGGTCTGTGCTGCAGATTTAAAGGTTCAGGATTCACATTTTGCCAACAGTGCACCTAGAATAAACTCAGAGTTCCAAACCACTTTTCAGAAGGAAAAATATAAGAAAGGGTGGGTTGTTTTTCAAGTTAGTATTTTGAAAGTGAATCCAATTCTCTGTCAAAAGGGACCTTTAAGATATATGGGTAAAAGCCAAACTCTGTGCATCATGAGCAGATGCATTCAACCTTCTGCTTCTCCTAACCCCAAAGGAGCTCCCAATCCAACATACTTTCACTGTCTCGCACCTCTCTCTTCCTGCCATAATTATCTCCCTCTGCCCCAGGGGCCAAATCTGGATGCTCTTTCCCGAGTTGTGCAGGTTCTATTCTTTCCCACCCACTTCTGTTTCCAACATCCTTCTCTCCTGCACTGTGTGTACATCTTTTAGCACAAGCATGAATTAACTGAAAGAACAAATAAATGAAATGTAATATTTGTCTCATTCTACTGTAACTAAAGAAAGGAAATCTTTACTGCAGGCATATGAGCTACTGTCCTAATAGGGACAGCTGCAAACCCTGAATGTTGTCAGAAAGCTGGTGATTGCCAAAATAAAATACCAGCATAAACCAACTGCTATGCCAGCTATTCCTAGCCTTGAATATGTACCTCCTTTCCTAGAGAGGGAGATCACTTTTCCAATACCAATGTGCATTGGATAAATTAAGCAGTTGCCTGAAGGTCACTAGAAATGCTCAGTCTTGAGACAGCAAAGAAAATGATGACGTATCTTGAACTATTTATTAAAGCCGTAATAAAAATATTTTGGAAAGTAATGGCCGCACTTGATAAACTAGTAATGATTACACAAAACTAGAGTTGCCTGAGATAAATTTTAGTTTTAAATGAAGCACTTTTTCAAAGTGGAAATAAATAACATGAACTCAATGGAGTTGCTCTGATATGTCTTGGGGAGCAAATCCCTCTGGGTTTACTCATATTCCAGATCTTGAGATGAGGTTTTCAGTTTAACTCCCGACAAGGCTCCTCCCTTGGTTTGTCACAAGACATGCACTAAAGTTGACCAAGGAACACAAAATATTAAAATGCTTTTTCTGTTCAAAATGACAATCTTCTATTCCTCTTACTTACAAAGTGAGGAAGGGTATCCTTTATAAAGGTTTTCTAGGACAAACAATTAATTTCACACTATTTTTTCCTTCTAAAGATAATGGCTTTTCAGCTATTTTCTTCTTTGAAAGCTCCATTTCACAAATTCAACCATATACATCGCTACGATTCACCAACAGCAATTCTAAAAAATTTCATTATCATGATAATTGGCATACTGGGGCTTTGTCCCTTGGGAAGACTGACCAAAAACACCTAATTTTTTTTCCCCCAGCAAAAAAGACTCTTGATGTAACAGCTAAGTCTTTTTTCAAGACAAAACATTCAGAAGTCTGGGGGTTTGGTTTTTGTCAGGTTTTTTTTGGTTTGGTTTGGTTTGGTTTGGTTTTTTTTAAATGGCAGAGGTTTTAAGCTTGGCTGCTCATAGTCTTGTCTTTGCGTGAGCAAGCCAGCATCCAAACATCACCTGTCATGCAGTTTCACCATCCGCATCATCAAAAGGCAGGGTGGGAAGCATCCCAGTCAGTATCTCAGGCTAGATTGCCAAATACAGAAATTCAGAGAGGAATAGAAAGGTAAAAAGAGACTAAGTAAGGCCTGTCATCTAATAGTGAATCAGACTTGCTTAGTTTTTCCGGAGCGTCCTGAGATTTTCCATTGCTGCATGTTGTGAATCCAGTACAAGCATGCATGCCATCTAGGAGATTATTACCTGAATGAGAGCTCTGATTCCTGCCTCACAGTTGTACTGCCCCCAGCACAGCCTCCTCGTGGCGGTCACACCTTCCCAGCTGCCTGGCCACAGTCAGCCCTAACTGCAGGAATGCTTTTTCTCCTATTCCCTCCCTCCTCTAAAATCCCAGTTGCCTTGCTTCTAATCCACCATTACTTGCCATCTGCTGCCTCTGTGTATTGCTTTCCCTGATAGGTTACACGGGTTATTGTGGGAGATTGACAGGTTTGTCTCGTAAAGATACAGAGATACTGGTGAAATTAACAGAAAACGTGAGTTGGGCCACTTGCTCATCTTGCACCTGGGCTTGAGCTGGGCTTAACAGCTGAATGAGGTCTGGGCTGAACTGAAGGCATCGCAGCCTGATGTTATCTCAGTGAAGCACAGGAGAGCACCCGTATCTCTGTGCCAGCCATTACCCTCACTCTCCCTCCTCCATTCGTAACAAACATTGTAATAAATCTGGTCCTTCAAGCAGATTGACACTATGAGTAAAGCTCTGGCAGATGTCAGATGGCCTTCACTGCCACCTCGGCTGGGGGGAGGAGAACAGTGAGGTGTTATGGTTCCACGCTGTCTTTGTTTCAACCGCAAGTTACAAAACTCAGTTTGACTGAAGGTAACCAAAAACTCTCATTATTTGTCATTTCATTTATATATTAATAAAACCACATCAACCAAAATGAAAATGAGAAAATATCTTCCCCCCACCATCTCTGATGGCAGCAGCAGGTAAGCAATTATTTTTTACTACAGTCATACCTCCAATTTTCTAAAAAAGTAAAAAATTGATACATGAAATCCTCCCTTAGGGAGAATCAGAATACAAATAAACTTCACAGAAAAACTGACAGGCTTGCTCCTCGCTCTGCCCTCCAAAGCAGGGACACCTCTTGGGTAAGATTTGTATCTCTAACTGCATCAAAGCACACGCAAGGACACTTGTAGCGAGCACTACACGCTCAAATTTTTTAGTTTGAGTGAATTTATCACCAGCAATCTAACAATAATCTATAACCTGTTGCTTCAAGAAATTGCACTTTGTGAATCTGTGATGGTGAAAGTTCTGATACAATGCAACCAGACCTATAGTGTTGAATTGGTTATAAATCAAATTAAGGCCAGCTGCACCCCGCCCCTCTGATGTCTGAGGACTAGTTGGAACACAAGGGGGGTTATTTTCTGTCAAATTTCATAATCTTATCACAACGGTTATATAAGGTGCAAGTTATACCTGTGAAATTATGATGCTTATTTTGACAGTTCGAGAACAAATAAATAAAAAAACCCTGGCAACCAAAAAACCCAACACACACCCCCTCAAAAAAAAAAAGGAACAGCAAGAATAAAAGTGCATATATCAATGGAGAGGAACCAGGAATCACATTTCACAGAAAGCAGAAGATGGGAATCCTATTTTAAACAAGAACTCAGGAGCCAGAAGTACCTCACATTAAACAGGGGAATTGAAAACAAAACCCATTAGAAGCAATCCAGCCTCCACTGAAACATATACATATCATCATTACCAATAATAATTTGGCTCTTCATGTGTAATCACTGCATGCTAGCCTCACTTTATATTCATAAGGGCCATTAACGTCAAGAGGAATTGTGCACGTGGGCACCACGTTGCCCCTGTGCTGCTCCTCAGTCTGCAGTCTGCTGTGCAGAAAAAAACACCTCTGCTTGCCACTTCTTCCCTCTCATCCAACTCAGGAATGGAAACAAGGAAAATGCTATTGCCTTTTTTCTTTTTTTTAATACTCCAATAATTTTGTTCTATTAAGAGCACCAGAAAGAGAAGTTGTAACAACCATCTGTTCACTTAATGCTGAATTCAAAACAGCACATATTGGAGCACTGCAAGGACAGAATCCATCACAGTCTCTGCTTCAGATTCTGATGATTGATTTCGTAGGTTACCATCATCGAAAAATGGCCACAAAGATTAAGGATAAAGAAAATAAAAATTAAAAAAAAAAAAAATAAACCAAAAAAAAAAAAACCAAAAAAAACCAAACCCAGTAGTTTTTACAAACTAACCAAAAAATCCAAATCAAACCAAAACCAGAAGAAATTAAAAAACCCACCCAAGCATTAATCCACCATACTTCATTTAGGAAGTCCTCCCTTCTGCTTCCCCCCAATAGATACAGGAACAGGGGAAGCAGCATAATCTGCCTCCCCACCATTTAGACAATATCTTCACAGGATGAAATTTTCACAAAGAAAGGACAACAATCTATCACTGCAGTGTTGTAGGAAAGGTTCAGATTGAACACATAGCATTAAATCACTCTCATGAATGCACCAGTTACAATGTTCATCAGCTACATGGGCATTATAACCCTCAACTGTCTGAGACACAGAAAAAGAAGACTCTGACTGAAGTCTACTACATATAAAGTTGGGCAAAATGTTGAAATACAAACTTGTTACCGCGCTCTTAGTAGCTCAGATGAGCCACAAAACTAGCTTCCTTCGTATAAAAGCTAAGCCACCAGGAAGCTTCCAGGAACATAACTGAAACACTGAAGGAATTAATTTTACAAAACTGTCTACAATAAATAGAGAAGAAATTATTCAATTGGACAAATGCTTTATTTTCTATTATACCTTATCTTCTTCTTTTCTAAGCAGAGCACATCAAGTCAGTCACAGTCAAGCCACAAAGGTACAATATTTTCCTATCAGAATAACACAGGCAGAGGTATTTCTTTAGGTGGACTTATTTCATCCTTTCACTTCATCCTAAAGCTATGTCAAATGCAAATCTATCACTACAGCTACCAAACATAAAGTGAGAGCTTGCACAGAAACCTAAAGAATTGTTAATTCCAAAAGGTTTTGCTTTAAATAAAAGATCAGTAGAAAATGCTTACATATCTAATCTTTATTTCTAAGGTTTCTTAAAAAATCTTGCATTGGGCAGTTCTTGCATACATTTATAACCTATTGTCAGTCCCTCATGCACTTCCTACATTCCTCTTACAGAACCCCAGCTTGGTATCCACATCATCTCAAGACCCTTATTTATGTTTTCCATTCCATAGTAATTTCTGATTTTGCTATCTTCCTTGCAATGATTTAAACAACATACTTTTAGATAAGGACAGAATAATCCTCCAGAAACCTTGCTTGTCAATGCTCATTATTTTACTATAATTACATAGCTAAGTAATATTTTATTACTTTATCATGTATTTTATTACTATATCAAGTATT
Source organism: Callaeas wilsoni (assembly GCA_013398955.1). Classification (NCBI taxonomy): domain Eukaryota; kingdom Metazoa; phylum Chordata; class Aves; order Passeriformes; family Callaeidae; genus Callaeas; species Callaeas wilsoni. Next base: position 14,480 of record VWPU01005012.1, read on the forward strand.
ACGTAGGATAAATTTAAGTTCTGTATCTTGCAGGACTATGGTTTAGTCTTCTATTGCATTAGATCTTATTTTCATAATATACTTTAATTAGCAAGTCATTTACTTAGGTCATGAGAATTCAGCAGGAAGTCACCAAGCACCTCCATATTGTTAAACAAGATTCCATCCCCAGCTGGAGAGAAAATGGAAGGGCACAAAAAGCTAGAGGGAACAAGTCTTCTACATGTGTGAGAATGACTTCTTTTCACTGCAAGCAAAGGTTGGTTCCTGGTTTGACATCTGTCCCCAAACCTTTGCAGAATTTCCATATCACTGAACATATTTAACTTGTCTGTAGTTTCCCAGTAGTTTTTACTGGGAAAAAAATGTACTGCCTGCAAAAATGAAAGAATGGGGAGAAGACAGGTGTATGGAAAGGTACCACCATCACCACCCAGCCTCTATGGAATGGACAAATCCCACTGGAACTGCAGTGGCCTGAGCACCTGCATTCTGAACACGCCATGCTAACCAACCCTCCAGCACAGCATCCTGGTCTCAGAGGTCTGGAATTTGAATACGTCTAAGAACATCTTTCTTACTGTAAGTTTCAAGGTCCTGTCCCTTGAAAGGTTGCTGAATGATATACGAGACTGACGGAATAATAATCAAGATATAATTGGATTTGGAAAAATCCATATGTTAAAGCCCTTAGAGCTTTTGCAGTGCATAGCCCCTTTCCCTTGCCAAAAAAAAAAAAAAATCTGTCCCACTTATGCAAAAAAAGCACACCACAATTACAAGTTAAATGCTGTATTTTGATTTTTAATTTGGTTTAAAAGGAATTCCCCATCACTAGGGAAAACTATTAGGTATTACAGCAAAAAAATCCAAAACACTGCTTTATGAGTTAAAAATGATCTTTTCATCAGTTATTTCAGCAGACAAAATTACTCTTCACTTCCTGTAGATATGAGACAGCCTTTACAATTTTTCAGCTGCTTCTTCACATCAGCATGTGGGTTACTATGGAACATCAAACACCATCATGGACAGATCACACACTTTCACCCAGCACCAGTGAAACTGCCTCTGCTTTAGTGATAAGTCATCTCAGAAATCATTTTTAAAATATAAGAAGGAAGAGTTCCGAAAACTGCTACAGTTTTAATGCAGCTTGCACAAAGACAGATCACCACTCATCCTTCACTGGCATAACTGCGACCTCAGAAAATACTCAACAAAAAAAAAGCTATTTGTAAGTATTATTTTTAGATAGCTAATTTTTGAACTCCCTTTGCGATGCAGTCTTTTAACACAGAACAAGTCACTAAACAAATTTATGGAAATACATCTCTAAAAACACTCAGTGTTACAGATTAGGTGACTTAGTCATTGTAAAATACTACCACAAATATATTTCATAAAAATACCATCTTCAGAAATAATCCATGAAAATATATTATGAAATATTGATATTTATGAAAGTATTTCTAATAAAAATGTTATTGTTATTTTATAGCAAAATGTTATTCATTAAGTCATTCTCTTTGAGTTCTGAATTTAACATCCTTAGTTTGCCTTTCTGTGGAACAATAAAATTGTGGTGGATACATCTTCTACATCAATAACATTCTCACAGTTTCAGATTACTACCTTCTCTACTCAATATCTCATTAAGTGTTTGCTTTCTAATCACTTTTTGTAACCTACTCCTTATACAAAATAATGTGATAAACCCTAACTCACACCTAGGATTTGAGCACTGAAGAAAGTGTAATAACCACATATTGCAATTGCTGCTCTTTGAAAGGGAAAATAAGGATTAAACATATTAAATGGAATCTCACATATCAGAGAAGAATCACTGCCCCAGAAGGTGAGAGATTCATGAGCAAGACTCAGAATTTTGAAATCATTATCGAAATCAGTTGTCTAGATACTGATACCCTTCCACTTATATGAAAGACTCACAATTACACAGGAATATATGCAGGAACTGAATACTGATCCCCAAGGGTAGCTTCCTTTGTAACTTTCCTCAAATGTCAACGTATTAAATAAACAACCATACCCAAAATCTCTAAAGAAAAGGACTGAGCTCTGCTTAGCTCCCTGCCCTGGCCCAGTCCCAGCACCACAAGGGATGATGGCTACCACCCTCCCTGCCCAGGCCAGCCCCTGGGAGACACCTGGCCAATCCTGCTGTGTTTTGCCTTTGCTTTAAGGATGGCAAACTGCCTTCCAGATAAAAATATGCACAAAAGTGTGAACAGATAGCAACTCAACTTTTGAGCAACCTGGTCTAGTGGGAGGTGTCCCTGCCCCTGGCAGGAACTGAATGATCTTTAAGGTTCTTTCCACCCCAAACCAGTCTGTGATTCAAGTCAGAAAAAGTCTGCCCATCACGTCTTCCTCGTAGCTCAGCTATATGGCTAAAAGCCATTTCTATTTCAGAATTGCAAAGCAACTAGTTTGGTATATGAAAAGAGGATGTGGATGGTAAGAAAATAATACATCTGAAACTTTGACCTTGTTAGTATTTCCATAAAACAAAGCCATAATTCTTTTAAAGACTAATTAAGGGGAAATGAAAGGACAAAAATAAATACTGCTTAGGAGAGTTAAAAGGGGTTAGGAGTGAAACAAGGTTTCTGCCTGAAGGAAACGGTGAGGGACAACTTCAGAAACCAAACCCTTTAGTGACACTATGACTTCATTTTGAAGGAAACGGGTTAGTATTGTGCTCATAGAAATAAAAGCACAGTTTGAGCTAGAGATTCAAGCACCACAATCACTCAGTGACTTATGATTCAGCTAACCCCATTCAATTCAACAATGATGACAGTAAACCCATTATGAAGCATGCTAATAGCAAAATTGCAGTGTGGATTAGGAGAAAAGTGCAATATTTTATCCTTGTCATCTGTATTCAGGTCTCTGAAAGAAAGCTAGTGAACCTACAAAAATAACAGTACTTATGTAATCAGTAAGTATTTCTGTTTCAGGTTTACTGAGGACAGGTGGCTTTTAGAACTGAGCTTCAGAATTTTTTGCAGGCATTCTCAGTTTTATTAAGTAAAAGTTTGAAACAGTCTCTTAGTAATACATACAGCTTTCAAGTGAAGCAGCATAGGATATTTAACTTAGCTCTTTTTGTAGCTTTAAGAGCATGTGTTACATTAACTAATAATGTAAAGGTGATCTATTGAACACAAACCAGCTCCTTAATGGTTTAGCTGACCAAGCACCTTTTTTTTGGTACCTTGTACAGAGGCTACTAAGATGAGGCTCCATGCCCAGGATAGAGTCACTGTGCAAATGAGAAGTTAGTACTACGGAGCAATCAAAAGAAATTATAAAATGATTAAGTAATTGTCACCCTCAGATATAAGACTGTAGAGTGAGAGAGCAACTTATTATTTCAGAATGCACGTTACTTGGAAATGCAGCAGCTCATCCATGTTAGACGGCCATGTAATAAATTGTGAAAGCAGAAAATTTAGTCAAAATTCTGACTAAAAGAACTAGATGCTGCATTATGTTTCTCACAGCAGTAGTAAAATAGAGATGGCAGATACATTCATCTATGTCCTAGAAAGCTAGTTATGCATGATATAATCTATCATATCCAAATACAGCAACGCTTTTTAGACACCTATTTTATTTTAGCATGATGTTGAAAAAAAAAAAAAAAAAAAAAATCAGATTTGCAAAGTAATGCAGGTGTATGTATATCTATGTCCAGTTAGTGTGTGTGTATATCTCAGATTTAACCAGATTTTATCCTGGAGTATCTACGCAGAACCTCATCTACTTGTTTCTTTAAATGTCTTCATGTCTCCCACCACAAAAATACCTCATAGTACTTCAGCTTCTGAAAGCATAGACACAGATTCAAGTCCCCTCAAAAAAAAAAAAACCGAAAAAAAACCCAAAGAAACTCCTCCCCAAAAAAACAAAAAACAATGAAAAAAAAACCAAAAAACCAAAACAAACAAAAAAGAAACTCAATCAAACAAACAAAAAAAACCCCCACACCAAACCAACCAACCAATATTTCGTGAAACGAGGTAAAACGAGAATTGAGAATTTCTTTCCCAGTAACCAGGTTCAAATGTCCTTTCCTAATCTGGGCTTCAGTTTTAACATTTTGCTCCCTCAGTTGGATTCATCTGTCAAATCCTTATGCTTCTGGGCACAGTTGATGGGCATTATCCTACATGACAGTGGAGATCATGTCCTCTCAGACTATGCTTACAATATACAATATTTCACCAATAGTTATACATACCTTTGCTCTGGCATGAAGATCATAAGCAACCTAAACTTCAACCTAAGTCTAAGCCCACAAAATACCATCTTAATAGGAATTGTCCTTGCCCTGACCACCTTTATCATTGCCATATTCTCCTACAACTAATTTTTTGGTTGTTTTTTTATAATTAAAATAGGTCAAGTTTTTGGAGAGGCTCTAACAAACAAGAAGAGCTATCTCTTGTTCTTCCTTTCTTCAGAGAAACAGTATCTCTTGCCTCAATCCCTTGTAAAAAGTATCCATCTCCATCAGGCTCAAATGGAAACTCCAAGGCCCTCAGAAGTACACCACCATGGATTGCCTGTTTCAAAGAAGACCTTTGACACCTGCACTAGATTTTTCTGTAAATAATTATTACTTAGCTTGTCTTCTGCAAGTACATATGATATATGTTAACATGGCTTGTGGAAATAAAAAATACACAAATGAGCCAAAATGTATGTAAATACAAAGTCATTTTTCAGGTGTTTTCCTCCAGAGGATGATTCTTCCACCCCAGCATGTTCCACTGCTCTCTAAAGTACAAAGAAAAGGGAACAGGAATAAAGATACTGGAACACTTTTATGTTACATGGTATTTGTTCTGGTTTTTCTCACCTCTGCAGCATTATGAGACAGATCAAACTAATTATTTGTCGCCAAGAACAAGAGCTAAGATCGTTTGTGAAACTGGCACTTAAAGGAGAAGGGGAAAGGCTAAAGCAGCTTTCAAACCTTTATTTTATTATTTAATGGTTGGATTAAAAAAACCTGCTACTGAATCATAGTCCACATTTCAGATAACCTGGAAGAAGTTTCATGGTTGCCCTTCAAGAAATTCCTACATCCCCATATTCATTTCCTACCTTATTTTGTTACCAAATTATCCTTCAGTTTCTTCTCATCTAGAGCCACCTCCTTTCTTTTGGGAGCTCTGCACCCCCAAAGTTCCTTTCACAATTTTCCGCTCCTCTTTCCCTCATCCTCTGCCACTTGTGGCTTCTGCTGACCAGAACCAAGAAGGAACACAGGCATCACTCCAGGGGCACCCACAAACCCCCCACAGGTGTAGGAACCACCAGTGCAGCCCTCGGAAGGTGTTTCTGAGCACGAGCAGCCGGGTGCAGGAGGCAGGTGGGCTCTGTGAAGCCACACAGCCCCTCAGGGGTTGAAAGGGCTCCTGGAAGACGATGGGTCCCAGCTCCTGCTCATTCTCAGGTCACTGAGGACTCTCCTGGCTGTGTAAGGTGGGGCCTCATAGACCCAGCTAGAAGAGCCATTCTATATCTCAGAGGATAACTAATTAAATTAGCGGCCACTTTTAGTTAAGCATACAAGAGAGTCATTTTTCATTTTAGTTGAAATGGGGATTTTCACAGTGCCTTCCATGTTCAGCCGTATTTCACCATACTTAAAAAGTATCATTGTGGATAGCATGTCAGAGTGCAGGGGGACGAAGAAATAGGCACACTTTCTGTCAGCTTTTGATTAAGAAATACAGTAGAATGGACCTTCATTAATTCAGATCATACTAGTAAGACCAACACTGAATTATTAAATTATTGTGAACAAGTTCCAGAACAAACAGCATAAACGGATTCTCAGCTGTCGAGTGTATTTTGCTCATTTATGCTGACAGCTGGAACACAACTATAATTATTTATTACACCCAGTAAATTAAACCTTTTTTAAAAAAACCCCTTCATCATAGTATCAATCATTGAACTCCTGCTGAGTAATGCTGAAACCTGTTTTTCCATTGTTTTTCTTCATTTTCTCACTTTTTCTAACTTCCAAGTGAGAAAATTAACAGAGATATTCTGGCATATATATATATATATATTTTTAAAAGCACGGGGGTAGTGGGAAAAAAAATCATTTTTATCAATTTTCTCAGAAGAAATTTTCCTTATAAAAATATAAGACTCCTCATAATATGCTTTTTCCATAAGATGGCATGGTTTAGAGAAGGAGATATACTGGGATGCTAAGAAGATTATTGTTAGCCTGAGTATAAAATTTATGCCTATTTATACCTTGTGGCCTTTCAGTGAAATCTCAGATGGGAAGAGAGCACACAGTTGTACTTAGGAATAAGCAACCTTTCAGTAGTATTTCAAGGTATGTTTTGGTTTGTTTTTTTATTTGATGGCAATACTTCACCATCACTCAGAAGAGAAATGTACAATAACTTGAATTGTTTCCACACTTTCAATATAACAGTAAATAAAGATATAAGCCCACATCTGGTTTGGACCAGGACAGCACATTTGGAAGAAGGGTTCCAAGCTGGTGGGAAGCCACTAACCTAATCTATTTAGAGCTGGAGAAAGGTTATCTTCTTTGCAATCCGAGCTGAAATGAGCCAATGGAATCAGTAAAACTCAACCATTCACCTTATGACGAGTAACAGCTTGTGTGTATTTTGGGATAAATGGTTAGTTAAGGAATGGCACCTTGCAAACCAAACCCATTTTTAAGAGCTGTCATTGTTCCTCTCAGGCAATAATGACCAAAATATATGTAGAATTGAAGAAAGATATACAAATCACATTTCAGGCATTTCAAAAGACAATTTCCATGAGCTTAGTGGGGATTTTTAAGGCCTTTTGAGAAGCCAGAATTGATTCTGCTTGAGGGGACAGACTCACAGTTGACACACTGTGCAAGTGGTGTTAGAAAATAGGCCTATGCATGTCTTAACATGCTCAAATGACAATGAAAACTACACTGTTCAATTATATTTCTCTAGTATCCTCTAGCTGAGACCACAACCACGTAATTTTTATGGAGTAGGAGTATAAAACACAGTGTTCTAGCACAGCAAACCAATACTACATCAGGTTAAAGTATTGCAACTGTCTTCAGCATTAGAATGCACAGGCTAGAGAGGAGGCCTTTCAAAAGCAATGCAGCACTTCGAATGGAAGAGAAGGACCAAACTAAGTCACTTCTAGTGAAGTTACAAGGGACCTAGATTAGGGTAACAATACTGCCTTCTGCTTAAAAGCAAAAGTCTAGGAAACAGATGTTTCCTATTCTCTGAAAATGTTGGCATATTAAAAAAAAATAACGTTAAAACAAATATAGCTCTTCTCCCCCTCCTAAGCTGCCAGACAGAGAGCTGGCAGGTGCCAGGCAGCAATAGTGAAATGGGATGGAACTGTAAAAAGTTCCTGCATGCATCTGTTTCTTCAAGACAGGATCAGCTCTGCCTATATCATTCTGAAAACTGTCTAACCTGTTCTTAAAGAGGAAATATCACCTGGAAATGTAACAGAGTACATGTACTCTATCACTCAGCTTGCTCACAGAAATACGGGGCAACATCAGACCTATCAGACCTCTGCAAATCTTAAAAATTCACTAGTAAATGGGTGACAACTGGAGAGAAGTTTTCCAGCTGCACTCTGCTTTACTTTATGTCACCTAACCCAGGTTTTCCTGCCATGTTCGTTAGATGATAGCAAGAGTCATACTGGGATTTAAGAGAGGAAAACATCTACCGTATCCAATTTTCTTCTGAAACAGTGATAGACTGACTAGGTTTAGTGTGACTTGTTCTTGATCAAACTGTTTTCTTCCATGAATCTTCAAATAGTGTAACTATTTTCCACCAGTGTTTTTGTCAAAGAAAGTCAAGACTTTCTGCACTCCCCCTGAAAGGGTGAAAACCAAACCAAACCAGAAAAGGAAGAGGAGAGGCAGAATGATATTTATTCCTTTGCACACCTTCCTTGGCCCTTATCAATCTTCTGGGACTTAGTAAAATGAGGAATTCCAAAAAGCTGTATTATCCCCCAAAGTAAATCCTTCTCCTACACAGGCAGCCACCACACATGCACCATCAAGAGAACCTCTGTCTCAGCTGTCAGCCACTGCATACAATTTGGTATTTGACAATACCAACAGCTGTTAAGGCAAGTATGGCTAGCAGTGACCTGGAAAATACTTCTTGCATTGATATTCTCCACAGATGAGCTGACTGACTTTGTGCCACCTTCTGTAAACTGCCTCCTTTGCTTCCTTTTATGATCTATGCCATTATATACTTCTGTACCTTCCTTTGTCATACATCCCAAAATGATGCATTACTGAGGCATTTCATATGCAGTGCACCTTTTCTCACATCCATTCTACTTCTTCTTTTCCTGCGTACAAAAGCTGTGCTTGTACCACTTTCTGATAGGTTTTTAACTTTATGCATTTTAAGAAGCTTTAAAAGGAAGCCACGATACTGCCAGAAGCAGTAATGACTTCTTCACTTCCGCAGAGTACTCTATTTAACTTAACACCCACTGGAGTATTTGAAGGTTTTGGAAGAAGAGGACCTAGGCATCATGGTAGTAATGTAATGCATTTGTCTTTGTGAAGGTCAGCAATTCTTTCCACATTACCAAAAAATACCGCAGACAGTACATAATCATGACTTTTGTTACACAAAGCATTTTCCAATAGCTGTAATATTCTATTGTCTGCTACAAGAGGAATAAGAAAAACCAATATCGCCATCTCCTACAGATACATTTAAAAAGAGGTTTTAGTCAGCATATACAACTGCTCATCTTTATGCTCTGAAGTCCACTGAAAGATTTTACCATTTCCAGTGCTTTAACAGCGTAATGTTTGGAGAAGAAAAATTAATTGCTGTTCAGAAGATTCCTGAAAAGACACAGAACCTTTCCTTTTTTTTCCAATGAAAATACACCAAATGTAGCATTTTTATTTGCATGCTGAAAAAAGTATTAAACTTTGAGCTTTAAATGCCTGCTTTGGGGGATTTCTCTCCAGGCTTAGTGCAGCAAAAACTTAAGACTCATTTTTCCCACTCTTTTCTTCTTTAATTTTCAGTAATCCCTGCTCCAGCTTTGGGTCATTCAAAACAGCAGTGTGTTTCTGAGCAAGAGCCTACATTATTTTCTTGTTTATTATAGCTAAAAAGTAATTCAAAGATATCCAACACATTAGTGAGTATTGATTAAGTGCAATTTAATTAATAATTGCTTGAGAGAAGAAAACCTTGTATTTCTTAAAAACAGCAGAAAGTAGTCCTTCATTTCCACTGTTGAGGACTACAGAAAGAGCTTCAGTAGGAAATAAAGTGATGTTTAGAATTCATATGTATTCAGGAAGCATCCATAATAAATATTTTAGAATTACATGAAATAACAAAAGATTCAACTACTCTGAAATGTTTTTCACAGAAGTCAGTAGACAGACACACACTATAATGCCTGCAGAATTTTTCCCCAAGAGGTTATATTCCTTTGTCATCATTATCAGATATTTCTTCTTCACAGATTCTGGGATAAAAACCCCCCTCCGTTCATTTCCAGATACAAAGTAAATTTTCTTTCTGAAGCATCTTTCCTTCTGCCTGGCTCTCACACTGAAGTGCACCACTATAACTCTCTAGCTGCTGAGACTTATAGCTGTGAGAAAAATACCACTACACCCAGAGAAACCTGGTAAACACATAAGGGCATTCTCCTCAGTGTTGGCCACCAGAGCTGACTGCAATGAAAAAAACAAAAAAACCCTAAAAAACTGAAACTATTTTCTTAAACGTTAAATTTTAATCCAGTATCTTCAGAAAAAAAAAAAATTAAAGCACCATATCCAGGCAAATGTATAAGCAATAGAGATCCTAATTTCAGTAACAGGCACTTATAAAAAAAACAGAATGAAATTTGATAAAAATGAGGTTGGGTTTTGTTTTTTTTTTTTAAATTACACTGACAATGCCTTTTCTTGTCCAAACACAGTTTACCATTTGCCTTCTCAGAAGAATTTCAGTCTTTTTTCTAAATTAAAAGGTCACCACACTCTAGAACAGATCAGTACTAATTAGGAAGACTGTCAATGGTCATATATAAGATAATGAATAATCCATCCTATGATAAGACAGGAATGGCAATTACCTAGACCTAAGACTAAAGACTTCTCAGGATCAATGCATGCAGCATTTGACTTTTCCCTACCACTCTCAGAAATGCTGCAAAATGATTACAGTAATGTTGTCTGTATTAGACAATTAGCAATTTTTAAACAGGGAATGAAGTGACACCATTATATGATATTTCCGACACTTTCAAGCTATGTAAAGTCAGCCTCACCATTAGTTCAGGTAAAATGAGAGGTTATATTTTACTATGAATTTTAATTCAGTACATACACATTCAGTGGCACTTCCAGACACAGTTTAATACGATGCTTCAAAACTGTGCTAATACAGGTTCAAGGGATAATAAGCCATTTTGTCCACCTCAAATTACAACTAAGATGCATCTCAGTCTAAGAATATTCAAGAAGCAAAAAAGGTTTAGATTGAGAATTTGTATTTAATGAAGCAAGAGCACTATACCTTCTTTCTGGAATTGCAGTTGAAGACATTGAGTTCTGTCATACACAGGACTTCCTGTCTAGGACCAACACTTTCCCAACTCAAGTTGATTTCTGCATAGCCTGTGAGTGCTTGCAAAATCTTGGGTAAATCTGCACATAGCCCATGAGGACAGTGTTTTCAAAAGGCTATATGGTTTCCAGGACAGATTCAGCAAGCGTTTTTTTAACATTTACAATTGAAGTAGCTGCACACTGCTGGGCTCACAACAAAAATAAGTCATCATCACTTTGAGTTTTGAGAAGGGGACTACAGTTTGTGTTCTACTTTCTAAACTAAGCAATGCTTCAAGAAATTTAATAGCATTAAAGGATAGGTCTATCCCATACTGCTAAGTAGGCAGTCTATTCAAGGCAGTTATTGCTTCAAAGCTGATTTTTTGTAAAGAGTTCAACAGTACACTAGAGCCTTCTCATTTCTCCCTCCTGAAAGAAATAACGAGCTGCAAAAAAGCCAAAGTTCTGGGCTGCTCTGCAATAGCAACCTAATAAAGGAATTCCAAATATTAAAACTCACATGAATCACAGTAAAAAAACCACACATTATTAAAGAGTCCTGTTATTAACAAAGGCACCAAATATCAGGCATTACACAAAGGTGAACACTATGTATGTCAAGAATAGCAGAAAGTCATCCACAAATGGTAAGAATGAGGAGGAAAAAGAAGATTTGGCAACGTAGATATTTTAGGACAACTTGTTTTATATCAGTTGACCTGCCAATCAAAACCAGCACTGGTGAGCAGATATACAAACACTTCCACAAATTCGGAACACAACAGTAAGACTGGAACCATGAGAAACATGGCTAAGTAGTGAAAAGTCACTATTTATACACCAAGGTTCTCCAATCTTTCTAAAAAAAAAAACCTCAAAACAAAATAGAAGAAACAAACCAACCAACCCTCCCACCAAAACCCCTCTTAAAACGCAATTGGTCAACTTCAAGGTAAAGCAAACCAAGAACCAGATGTTATGGTCTGACAACTGCTATATAATAAATAATTTTCTGTGTTTTGGGTTTTTTTATTTGAAAGTATGTTTTCTCAACCACTAGTAAATGAGGAATATTTTTTAGGACTCTTTATAAACATATATATATATATGTACTCTTGTTATTTATCCAGTCAGACTATAGAAACATGTTTTCTGCGTTAAAGTAGACTGACTTTGTATGTTGTATAACGCACTTTCTGTTGAAGTAGCACTTGTTCAGACAGCTCCCATTCAAGCACCAGCCTGGTGCATTGTCCTCCGTATCTATCAGCATCTTCTGCACATATGTCAGACACTGTTCTGAGAGCTCACACTCTTTGAAGGTCAGTCCTCTTCCTACCACTGTCAGTACACCCAGTCAGCACAGCAACCACAAACATGAAAACTTCCCCATCTCCTATTCCAACCTTCAGACAAATCTTGAGCCAAAACGCTTTCAGGTGGACCTTATTGGTACATTTCATCTTTTTGGTATACACTGTAATTGAACCAGAAGATATACTAAGATATAGACCTGGATAAAGTAGTATTCCATACAAGATCCAAAAAGCATGAGAAAACAATTTGTAACATGCACTAATTCTTATACCTGAGCATAGAATCATAGAATGGGTTGGGTTGGAAAGGAACATGAAGATCATCTAGTTCCAATCACCCTGCTGTGGGCAGGGAGACCTTCCACTAGAACAGATTGCTCAGAGATTCATCCAACCTGGCCTGCAACACTACCAGGGATGCAGCATCCACAACTGCTCTGGACAACCTGTTCCAGTGCATCACCACCATCACAGCAAAGAACTTCCTCCTAGTATCTAGTCTACACCTATTCTCTTTCAGTTTGAAGCCATTCCCCCTTTTCTTGTCACTACATGCTCTTGAAAACAATCCCTCTCCAGTTCTCTTGCAGGCTCCCCTCAGGTCCTAGAAGGCTGCAACTAGGCCACCCCAAAGCCTTCTCTCTTCCAGGCTGAACCAATCCTGGTCACACTGCTTCTGATGTAGCACAGGACATGTTTGTCTTTCCGGGCTGCAAGCACACATGGCCGGGTCATGTCCGGCCTCTCATCCACCAGCATCCCCAAGTCCTTCTTGGCAGGGCTGCTCTCCATCTGTTCATCTCCCAGCCTGCACTGATACGAGGGGGTTGCCCCAACCCAGGTGCAGCACCTTGCACTTGGTCTTATTAAGGCTTATAAGATTCCCGTGGGCCCATTTCTCGAGCCTATCCAGGACCCTGTGGATGGATCCCATCTTTCAGGAGCACCAACCACACCACTCAGCCTGTTATCATCAGCAAATTTGCCAAAGGTGCACTCAATCCTCTTGTGTTGGTCATTAATGAAGGTATTAAATGACACTGGTCCCATTAAGGACCCCTGAGGGCACCACTTGTCACCAATGTCCAACAAGACTCCGAGGCACTGACCACAAGCCTCTGGATGCAAGTGTCCAACAACTTACCCACCTAAGAGTCCACTCATCCATCTCTCTCCAATTTTGAGAGAAGAATGTTGTGGGGGACTGTGTAAAAGGCTTTACAGAAGTCCAGATAAATGACATCTGCCCTTCCGTTGCCCACTGAAATAGTATCATTGTCAAGTGTGAATGTTAGAGCACTTATTTCTCTAATTAAATACAAAATAATTTTCAGGCCAAATCACATGCTTTGAGTATTTGTATTGTAGCAGGAAAGCATGTCCCAAGGAGCTGGATCTGCTGTTATGATGCTGAAGGGCACAGGATGAAGCTGTAGGGAGAAACAACAAAGGAGAATAGGTACCAGATGGCAACCATAAACTAAGGACACAGCCACCTATCCCCTCTAGGTATTTTACATGCTGACAAGTACAGACACTTATAACATTGCCAGTACAATCTGTCCATCTACACTTACCTCTAAAATGAGCTGAGGTCAAATTTTTATCATCACACGTATTTCTATCAAATTTCAAGTAAGATATTTTTTGTGATGTGGCGCTGTTTTATTTTAATGACTGATTTGACACAATTCATCTTATGTATTTGACAAAAATCTTGAAATTGAGCAGAAAAATAAACAATTACAGAGGAAAAATCCTAAATTAAGGATTAATACAGTAAAATACTCAACAATGAAAAAAAGAAGCTACAACACAGTTAAGAATCATATTAACTATCTACATTAAATCCACAATGCAATCAAAGTTTATAAAAGCTGTATGCTGTTTCTGGGTAGATCACATCTTCCTTTCAAGGTGCTTTAGATACACATGACAAAGATGAAAACACCTTTTTTTTTTTTAGCAAAAAGTTAGAATGGGCTGTACCTGAAAATTCTGAAATTCTCCTAAAAACTTGTGAAGAACTTTTAGAAGCCTTTCGGCACCATTTAAGAACAAAAAGCAGGACTGTCCTGTTTCCTTAAAAGACCAGGACTGAAGAGTTAGTATTTTAATGTTTGATTAGTCATAACAGAAGAAGGTATTTCAGATAACACTATCCATCATAGATGAAACTAGAGAGCTTTCAACACCAGGTGAATCCTTGAGGAGTTCAAAAGATTTCATTCATTTTCCCATGTTGGAAATGACCTGGAATAAACAGACTTTTTGGATTTCATATAGTTAAAAGAAAATCTGCACAGAGTATAGAATCAGTCTAAACTATTACCACTTAATGTATTTCATTCAAACTGTGGTAACTTACCTGAACTAGGGATCTGGCCTATGACTCATTTCTAGCCTTTTAAGCTTCTGATCTGAAGCAGAAGTGCTTCTTGATTGCTTTAAGACAGATAAATATGACTTTTGTTTTTTGGAGCAACAAATATTTTTTAAAATTAAACTGAGAAAAAAATATATGAACAAAAGCATATAGAGCCTACTTTTTTCCCCTGAAAATAAGTATGATTGAGCTTAACCACTGAAAGAGTGGTTAAACATTGGAACAGGCCCCTGGGGAAGTGTTAGAGTCACTCTGTTCAAGTGTTTGAAAAAGAAGCAGATGTGGTACTTTGTGATATGGTTTAGTGAGCATGGTGGTATTTGGTCAACTGATGATCTTGGAGGTCTTCTCCAACCTTAATGATTCTAGGGTAAAAATCAATTTTTCCCAGTTTCAAAAGTGCAGAGTTATGTGGAAAGTCTTCATAGCTCCCTCATGAAACTGACTCTCCCAAAGCTGCAGGTGACATTGAAGAAGGTACAGCACCAAAGCCACACAGACAATCCAGCTAAGAAACCCTAATGATCTGCAAATGCACTCGAAGTATTGGCATGTAAATTAGACATCCTGAACAATCTTCTCTGCTTCCAAATTTGGCACATTTATTACAGCCTGAAAAAAATCTTTAGAAAGTAGGCCAGGTTTTTACTCAGCTAAACTTGGCCACAAACACATACACAATCTGTCAGGGATCAGTGGCAGCACCACAAAGAAACAGTCTCTTTTGTGTAAAGCTGGGTAGTCTTGAAGCCTGCAAAAAGAACAAGGTATTGGGCTTTAAAAATAGCCAAAACAAGAAGCTGCACAACAATCAAAGTTACTTGAGCATAAGTGCCCCAACAGACTGATGCCAAATTTGAAAGCATAGATAAGAGAAGGAAAGTATATTTCTTCAGCTGACACTATAACAGCTTGAATAACATTACCAGAAGTAAATCAATGGGGGCAATACAGAAGGGATACAGGCTATAAACTCTTATCTGCAGAAGAAATCATGTTCTGATTTAGATATCAAGAAGGAATTTGAGGTGCATTCCTTTCTCTCCTTATTTTAATTTCCTCTCTTACAAGGCCATCACACTGGCCAACTTGCTTAATCTCTTGAATCAGAGTGGAAAACAGTCAGTATTTGCCCTCATACCTAGGAAGATTTTACACTGGGCTAGGTTTATAGTACTCTCAAAAAATTTCCTGTCAAAGTTTTACAATTAAAACTCCTGATAATGGAGCATTTATTTTATTGTAATGTATGCTGAAATCAGTTTAGATACAGAAGTGACATAAAAGCATCATGCCAGCATATGATGTGCTGGATTACCTGAATTCCTAAAAAATTCACAGATGGTAAGCAGGGAGATAAGAATCACAATCCTGGATGCCACATGAAATTTTTCATCTGAAACTGTCCAGTCGAGGTGCTGGGGTTCAACCCCTACTACCCTGTCATGAAGCATCTGTAAAACCATTGTCTCAACGACTTTCCTGACCACAAATGTGCCCAAACTTCTGAAGCAGCATTTCCAGTTATCTAAAGGAAAGAGATATAAAAAACTTTTTTTCAATCAGTGTTTATGCCGTTTCCCCAGCATCATCCAATCTTCTGAATTTTAGAACATGGCAAGTAGCATCATTTCTTTTTCTTGCCTTTTTATCTTTGAAAGAGCCATCAGATAATGACTTATGAGTCACCTCAAGATATCTATAATAAATTTCTCCAGAACTATTTGCTGACATTGCTTATGTTTTAAAAATGCAGTAGCAGGAAAATGTTTATTCTCACCCTCAATTCAACTGACCTTTCAGATGACTAGATTTCTCTGAAACATGAGCTTCATTGTGCCTCTTCTTCACTGTCTGTGAGTCACCTGTCAGAATTCAAAGCTCTCTTACTTCTAAAGAGGTGCCTTAGGAAGATCAAAAAGCCAAGTCTCTCTGTAGCAAAGATTAATTCAGAACTAAGATTTTAATTCAATCCAAAGACATAGTTATTTTACCAAACATTTTTTGCTAAAAATAGCAGAGATATGAACTGGCTTCAGACTATCTGGTTCTAGTGCTGTTCCTGTGAAACACTGGAAATATTGCCCCATATCCTGACAAGATTAATTTAAGATGACTGACATGAACTCATTNAAAAAAAAAAAAAAAAAAAAAAAAAAAAAAAAAAAAAAAAAAAAAAAAAAAAAAAAAAAAAGCACCACACCAAAAAACACGTTGAGATTTTTAGAGGCAAAATGTTAGCAATGGAAAATCTACCCTACAACAGGATTGTTTACACGATCTTCCTAAATTGCTTCTAATGCTAAAAGTGAGGTATCAAACCAGCACATTCAGCTTTTTAAAATGTCATATTTGCTGAGGAGCATGGCACCTGTCCCCTCTGCACTCACCAGCTCAGCGACAGCACTGTTAAAAAAAATTGGGAAATTAGTAGAATCCCCACAAAATCAGTCCCCAAAAAAAATAATTTCCACAAAATTTTCTCCACACAAGAAAAAAATAATTAAGTACAATAAGAAAGTGTGTTCCATGCCTCAAAAATCAACAAAGCTACTGAGCACAACAAATACACAATCTTAAAATAAAACTGACAGTGTGACTGTTCACGAGTTTCTAATTAATCTTATTCTTAAGTGCTTCATCAAATCAGTTCCTTGATGAATACGCAATTAAAACTTCAGGAAAAATGTGTACCATCATAACAACTTACGTTGCTAGAAAACCATATATTTATTACATTAAAGATTTACTCATATTTAAGAGACGGTTCTCAAACTTTTCTAGTTATATTCTGGCCTATTTAGTTTAATCTGAAGTTTAAAAAAAAAAATTCTTACCAGAAAAAAGGCTTTGATTTCTGCCAAATCTGTTCCAGCAGTTTAATATTTCAGCATTCCCTGATGTGTGTGCACTGCTGACAGCCTAGGAAAGTCTTTTAGCAGATGGAAGTATTAAGCAATCAGGCTGCCCAGAGAGGCTGTGGATTCTCTCAAGATTATCAAAACCTGCCTGGACACTGCCCTGTGCAACCTGCTGGAAGTGAACCTGCTGTAGCAGGGAGGTTGGGATAGCTGTCTCCAGAGGTCCCTTCCAACCCCCACCATTCTGCGATTCTGCTATGGTTCTTTTCACACAAAAATGTGAGTGCAGATTAGAAGGGTGTAACCATACCCAAAATTAGACACAGAACACAGATGTTGAATCTGTGAAAATGTATCAAACCAGCACACACACCTCATACGTTGTAGATGGTCAGAACATCCAAGAAGTAAGAGGCCTTATTAATTTATTTATTATTTCTAACACTAACTTGCAGTTTCATCACTTAGAAGATATCTCTTTCTTCCATAATACATGAAAAATAGCAATATTTATTACTGTAAATTCATATTTTAACAAAGTCCATTCAATATTTATGCAGGTTTCAATCCCCTCTGCCCCTGGAAATGGCTGTTTCTAAAGACAAAATCCACATCAGTTTATCTAAACTGTTTCGGCTGATGAGACCTATTCAGTTCATGCCACCTGCAGACTTCTGTCCTGAAGCTCTTCCACATACATGAACTTGTCTTTACAAGAAAGTAAAAAGGGATTTCAGCTGTGCAATATTTAGTAGCTCCACAGAACTGACTTCTAAATTGCCACATTTTACTTTTTCACTTGTTCTGAATTTCAGTAAATAGATTCTATGGACCATCATGGTCTGCCTGCTAAACCTTTCAGTTTTGAAAGGTAGCAATTCAAAAAAACCTTCAAGATACCAAACATCTTAAGTCTCCTGATGACTAATGGTGGTTTCAAAAAAATATATATTCCCTCTCTTTTCTGAAAACATTATGTCCTGTTTTTTGACAAGAAGAAAAAACTGGTCTCACACAAACAATAACAGACAAATTGGCTGAGTATAAAAGGACAGGATGGCTATATCCAAAGTGCTGCAAAAGCAGAATGTAAATGAACAAAGACAGAAGCATTATCTTCATCCAATTTTGTGCTATTATAGTCATTTTAAGCATTGTCTGTTACAAGAGTAAGCTTGAAATTTGGAAGCAGATGCATGCTAGTTGTCAGTCAACACTCTCCACTTAATTCTTTATTATTGGGTCCATCGTTTTTCTTAAATGAATTTGAACTTTTCCAATTACACATTTTATTAGTGAGTTATTTGTATTTCCCTAAGTGCTACTACTTCTCCAGTGCAAAATGAGACTGCATTTCAGATAAAGTTACTTTTCACTTTTCCTAAAAAGCAAACTACAACACATGAGTTACTTGTAGTAAACAGTAATGTCCTGCATTTGTATTGGGAAAAAAATCATCATTAACAGCTGACAGCAGTCAGCACACTGGAGACTGAGAGCACAGAGAGAGAATCAAAGAACACACACGATACTCTGTCTCATGCACCTGCAGAATTTCCCATGAGATGGAGTAAACTTTCAAAACAAGTTAACAGTAGTGTCGGTTCATCTGCAAAACCCACAGGACTCCACAAGAAGAAACAGCCTCGAGTTGCACCAGGCAAGGTTTAGATTGGATATTAGGAAAAATTCTTCCCCAAAAGGTTTGTCAAGCTCTGTAACAGGTTGCCCAGCAAGGTTCAGTAACTGCCCCTGGGGATATTTAAAACGCATGTAGATAGGCCACTTGGGTACCTGGTTTAGTGGTGGACTTGACAATGCTGGGTTAATGCTACTCGATTATCTTAAAGGTCTTTTCCAACCCAAATGATTCTGTGATTATAAGACTCTGAACATCTCAATTAATTCTTAATTATTTTAAGGATGGTTCTTTCAGTTTTACACACCTTGTCTGTATACTTCACTACAGAATCCAGTTACAGAAAAATAAGACACAGGATGGGAACGTTAGTCAAAACATCTTACAGACTCAAAAGAAAATGCAATGGAATGCTTTCAACCTCAATGGCAACAAACCCCAGGAAAACAACAATGTCGATCATTTAAAACATTCACACACAACTACAGAGCTCCTGTACTGATTTAAGTAAGAGATGAAAAAGATCATACGAAACCTGCAAGGAATCATACCCGGCCAGGAAGATGTTCTCCAGATATTACAAGAAAAATTTACACTGAAATAGATGGAAGTTTCAACCATGCAGATTTTTTTTTTCCAGGTTTGATGGGGTAAAAAGAAAAAAAAGTTATACATTTCTTTCTACACTAATTTACAAAATTTTCAGATAAATTTTTATTTAAGGTAAGTTATCTACTATTATTCATATGCAATCTACACTGCCTGTCCTGTTTAATTAATCTTTTACTCAGCCGTAAGAAAAGTCAGCTGAGCTGCAGAGCAACTGTTGAAAGACCGACCAGGAGAAAGGACAGCGGTGTTATCACCACAGGAGGATGAGACTGTCTCACTGCAAGTAGCTTCTGTTTCCATTCAACTGAATGGGAAACTTTTCACACATCACCAGAAGGGGAAGCATAGGAGACCTCGGACACTGCCTTGACTTTGCCTCCTCTCTGTACTGAGCAACTGCTTATTGAACTCCCACAAACTGTACCCTTCAGGTGCTTCTTGTTCTGTGGTATAGGCAGCCTGTACAGTGCAATTAGTCAATGCAGCAGGCATAAAGAGACAATCCAGAATGACTTGGACAGTATTGATGTGTTGACAGTATTGTTGTGTTGACCTTTTTTCCTCTCAAATAAAACAAAAAAACCCAGCCAAATAAAAACCCCCCAAACTAAACCACTTCAGGTTTAGCTTATTCTTTAAATGGATATCAAAAGTGTGTTAAGGACCTTTTAAGCTCAATAAGAGAATTTTTTCTTTGCCTTGTGCAAAGCACGTCAGTCAGTAATTTTAAAAGGTAGAAGAGGATTTGTGGCCTGCAGAGGAAAATAGGTATTAGACCTTAATACTTATATTGAAATCAAAAGACAATTTCACTTCATAACTAGCAAAACCAGACAGAACTTCAGAGCACTGAAGTAAGTTTCATCTAACCAAACTCACATCTACATCCAGCAAGAAAGCTCCTTCAGTAGCGACCATAGGCCCTCTCCATTGTCCAGGGATACTCAGTGCTTCCCACTATAATGGCCCTCTGCAATTGCTCAGCTCTGGCAACGTCACACAGCCAAGACTAGCAAGTACTGCAAAAAACAGCCCTTTACCCAGCTTGAGTTTTTCAGAGACCTTGATGTAAAATAACTCATTTTCAGAAACCAAGGCTGGGGAGAGCATTATATTTTTCTCACAAAAAGTATTGACAGGTAGTTTTTCCAAAACACTACATCTTCCGACAGGAGGACAGAACACTTTAACCCCTTGAAATCTTTAATAGTTCTTTTGCCTATGAGCTACATACATTAGTTTTAATTAGTTATAAAACTGTGCTAAAACAATTCTAAAAATTGCTAAGTAACTTCCACATCATTCATAAAGTGTCTTCTAAACTTTGCTCTTTGCTCTTAATTCTGCTCACAAAATATCCATTCAATAAATATTTCTCTTCCAGCATTTACTGTTTGAGGAACGCTGGTATATTCTTCTCTTAAAGGGAGAAGGCAAATAAACAGAGACACTTAATTAGTAATGACTGTTACAAACCTGGTTTTTGTAGTTTCCCTTCCCTAAAGTGTTTTACCCATCTCAAAACACTGCATTTTAAAGGAGAATTGAGAGTAGTTCCAGGTAATCTGACTGCACAATACAAAAGCAGAAACCAAAGCAGAGGACATACATTTTAACAGTCCTGCCAAAAGAGGACTAATTACCTGCTCCAATATGAGAAAGTATGAAATAAAGCATAAACAATTCTGTGAGAGAATGTGTATGCAAGCCCCTGAACTGCCCTGATTTGACTTCAGTAGGAGCAGACCCCAGAACCACACATACTCTTACCAGTCAGCAGACACTAGTTTCCAGATGTCAGGTCCCTCTTACCATTCCAGTCTCCTTTTCTAGGTAGCCCTGTTTCTTCCTCCTTGCTACTTCTATCAGAAGAGTTGCATTTGTCACTTCCTTTCTCACCTTCCCTTTTATGTAACTTCCAACCAGTACATCAAGACTCATGTTACTTCTACCATACTCCAATTTCCTCCATTTTTGCAAATCAGGAGCTTTCCTTAGTCCTCCATCCAGTTATCCTGCATCTTGTGCCACCTTCTTTCCTACACCCGCTCTACTCCTGCATGCAAGCTATCCACCTCCACAATCTCTGTCCAGCCATATGGCTGCCTGCGCTCCACCACGGCAAGTCACTGAGCTGAGGCTGAGGTGCGAAACCAGGACCTGTCAGGGCAGGTACAGCTGTCCACTTCAAATAACCAAAGATCCCATTTTCCCTCCTGCTACATAATCCCACAGAGCAAACAGCTGGCCAATGAGGGCTGCGGGCTGCACAGAGAGGTGAGGTTGAAAGGCCAGCACATGAGCACCATGGGAAGGAACCTCTCCTGTAGACCCATGACCTCAAAGAGGGCAGATGCCCAAAGTCTCTGCCCATTGCCATGCAATAGGTCCTATTTCTCTGAAAATAATCCCTTTCCTGTCCACATTCCAGGAGGGGAAGTTCTCAGAAATAAGTATATTTGAATTATAGAGCTGCTTAAGACTTTTTTTTCACTAGCCACATTGAATTGGATGTTCACAAGAAACACTCATCATGCAATGGCATTTTTACATGGTTAAGAATTTAAGTTCCTCCTTGGTCTTCCCCTCTCTATAGTTAATAACACTAATCTCCTAATATGATCTCCAATATAAGGCAACATTTCTCAGATTCCAGCTTGATTTTCTTGTTTCCTTCTGGATTGAAATTGGTCCACATCTTTTCTACAATATCTTACCAAAGCTGAACAGAACAAAATAAATACTTTTCATGTCATACATAAAGCTCTGCTTACACTTTGTGTGTTTACTCTTTGTAGTTACATGGCATCTTTACAAAGTGCCTGATTTCCACACTTACTTTTTTCCCGGACCAACTATATTGAATACAGATCCTCACAGAACCCCAGGTCCCTTCCCACTGTCTCCTCCTAATCAGCTCCAAAAGAGTGACATGCGGAGGTTACACTGCAGTGACACAGCGTGACTTTTCTGTGGCATCAGCTTCATGTTACATCTGGTCCCAGATACGATAAATACAGAGTACTAATAAAACATTCCACTTAGTTTGGGGTCTTTGATGCTGACTCCGTATTTTTTATTGAAATCACAAAGACTCATTCCCACCTATATTTTAAAAAAGCATTTAGTTTATTCCAAAACTTCATAAATCATTTAAGACTCAGTTAATATTCAAAGACCTTATTATCATCACAGCAGGCAAATTTTTCCCAACAGTTCAGAGGGAATGAAATTTGATAGGAGAAAAAAAAGTCATAATAAATATTATATGGCCAAGGGTGTGTTGGTTGAAGAGCATTCCCAAACCATGCACAAGCAGTCTCTGAGGACTTCATTATGTTTTTTTATCCTGGCCTCTTCAGTCTTCTTCCTCATTTTCATTGTCACAATAAAAGTGACAAAGCCCCTAATAATAAATGTGAAACATAACTTACATTCACATCCATGACATCACTGTCAATCCGTGTAGATTAATGAAGTGAGTATCTCCTTTTAAACAGCAGAAATCATTATTTAAATACAACAAAGCGAATTATAGCTCAGTATATTACTTGCAGTGTCAATCACACAATTCAATTCTTCAAAACAGACTTTAAATTAAGCTGTAACAGTCACTAGCATCATTCCCTTATGATTGTGCTTGCCTCTACTTAAAAGATTCTTCAAACAGCAAATCTGGAAGAATACATTTGTATTTTTCAATTTTAATTAAAAGTTTTTCTGGATCATGTTGCAGATTTATTACTGAGTAGAGAAGGATCATGACTATACCCGGCCAGATCTATTGTAGTTTCAAGTTAATGCCAAGATGGTTGCAGACAATCTGAATGAGGAGGACTTCTAAAAAATATCATCTTGGCAGTAATTCCTGAGATTATGTCAGTATCAAAGCATTTATATAACATCAACCCATTACATGATGAGGATGGTCACCTCACAAACAGGGACAGAGACAAGGCAGAGGTGTTTAAGACATTCTTTGCCTCTGTCTTCAACATGGATGATGGATCAAGGGGGTCGCAGTACCCTGAGCTAGAGGACCATGACTGCAAGAATGATCCAATCCCAGTCGACCCTGAAACTGTGCAGGCTCTGCTGCTCCAGCTGGATCCCTACAAATCTATGGAGCCTGATGAGATTCATTCAAGAATCCTCAAAGAGATGGCTGTTGTCATCACAAAGCCTCTCTTGATGATTTTCGAGTCATCTTGGGAATCTGGAGTTGTCCCAGCTGACTGGAAACTGGTCAACATTGTCCCAGTTTTCAAGAAGGGCAGGAAGGAGGACTCAGGAAACAACAGGCCTGTCAGTCTCACTTCAGTGTGTGGTAAAACCATGGAAAAGATTATTCTGGGAGCTACTGAAAAGCACCTGAAAGACAATGCAGTCATTGGTCACAGCCACTGTGGTTTCCGGAGAGGAAAGTCCTGCTTGTCAAACTCATTTTCCTTTTATGACAAGGTAACCCACCTAGTTGATCAACAGAAGTCAGTTGATGTAATCTATTTGGATTTCAGTAACGCTTTCAATTCTGTCTTCTCACAAGATCCTTCTGGACAAAATGTCCAGCACACAGCTGGATAAACACATCGTGTAATGGGTGAGCAACTGGCTCATGGGTCAAGCACAAAGGGCTACAGTGAATGGGGTGACATCAGACTGGTGGCCTGTCACTAGTGGAGTTCCACACGGCTCCATCCTTGGCCCTGTGCTCTTCAACATCTTCATAAATGGCTTGGACACAGGACTGGAAGGGACACTATGCAAGTTCTCATATTACACAAAACTGGGAGGAGCTATTTACTCTCTCAAGGGCAGGGAGGCCCTGCAGAGATCTCAACAAAATAGAGGGCCGGAGAATCCCCAACTGTTTGAAGTTTAACAAAGATAAGTGCTGGATTCTGCACATGGATGTACAGACAGACTGGGGAAGGAGAGGCTGGAAAGCAGTGCCACGGAAAGGGACCTGGGGGTCCTGGTCGATGGCAAGTTGAACACGAGTCAGTAGAGCCCTGGCAGCCAGGAGGGCCAATCGTGTCCTGGGGGGCATCAGGCCCAGCATCGCCAGCCGGGCGAGGGAGGGGATTGTCCTGCGCTGCTCTGAGCTGGGGCTGCCTCACCTCGAGTGCTGAGATCACAATATAAGAAAGATATAAAGCTATCAGAGAGCGTCCAAAGGAGGGCCATGAGGATGCTGAAGGGCCTTGAGAGGAAGCCTTATAAGGAGGGGCTGAAGTCACTTGGTCTGTTCAGCCTGGAGAAGAGGAGATTGAGAGGGGACCTCACTGCAGTTACAGCTTCCTTGTGAGGGGAAGAGGAGGGGCAGGCACTGATCTCTTCTCTGTGGTGACCACAGACAAGACCAAAGGGAATAGCCTGAAGTTGTATCAGGGGAGGGTTAGGTTGGATATCAGGAAAAGATTCTTCACCCAGAGGGTGATTGGGCACTGGAACAGGCTCCCCAGAGAGTGGTCACAACACCAAAACTGACACAGTTCAAGATGCATTTGGACAATGCTCTCAGGCACATGGTGTGACTCTTGGAGATGGCCCTGTGCAGGGCCAGGAGTTGGACTCTATGATCCTTGTGGGTCCCTTTCAATTCAGCATTCAGTGATTTGGTCATATTTTTAGGACTTCATATTCAAGGACATTTTCTACTGCTTTTTGGTCTTGCTGGATTCACACTGCTTGGTTAAAAATTCAGGTTTAGCTGAACTCATCATGGCTAACAATTGACACCTTAGTACTCAAAATCTAACAATATAAGAGAAGATTTATTTACCTCTTGTCAAGTAGCCTACATGCCACTTGCTATGAAACCGCTCTCCACCAAATTAGACAATGTGGCTGAACAGAAAACCTGTGGGCTGTTTTCTCTCTTGCCCAACAGCTTGCAGAGTGACCTTCAGCAAACCACCTCCTGTCTGAGTTGCGGTGGAACAGAGGTAACATACGTGCTGACTTCATGTGCTATATATGGCTAAGCTACCATGATGATGTGCACTGCTCAGAGGTGACACACTCAATATAAAACTCACACTTACCTCAGCGAGACAGAAATTTACTCTCTGAGGATTCAGAAAGTATTTGTTACTGAAATTCCCAAAAGACACATTCAATACCTGATGATTAAGAGAATGAAAATGGATTTTTAATGTGGTAAAATGTCATAGGAATAGCAACCAAATTCAGGCATTCTGTACATTCAGTACATTCTCCCTGAATATCATTAAAGCAAAATGAAATTAAAGCCAAAAGGTCAGGACATCAAAAAGAAAACATTAACCTAATGAACATTCAATAGACATTTTTTATTCTACTCCCCTTCCTGTAAGCTAGATAAAAAGTGATACTATTCACATTAAGAAAAGATTATTTTTCTGCATACCAGTGGATGGAATCAATTGTCTCCACAAAACACATCCGAAATCCTTAAGAAATCCTTAGGCTTTCTTAAGAAGATATCCATGTCCTTCAGCTGACTGACCCACAGGGAGAAAGAGGCAGCAGATGCCCTCAAGACACAAAGGCAAGTAATGCCTCACCAAGTAAGGCGGATCCCAGCTCCAGCTGGAGAGCTGACAATGTGCTAAACAAAGCATCACCCCAAAGTCTTCTATTTCTGAAATTTGATTCCTCCCTGGGACCATTTTTTTCCCCAGCTAAAACCCAAGAAGGAGCAAGGTCAGTCTATCTCTCAATGTCTTTCTTTCCGGATTCTAACTGCACAGCTCCACCACCTGTCTCACAGCAAATTCAAAGCACTCCTGAATGGACCGTGTCAGTATGAAATACATGTCATGCTCTTTGAGATGTATTTCATAGAGTAAGAGAAAGGGGAAAGGCAAAAAGCATAGGCTAATGCAAGGAAAATCCTACCTAACTGCATTCTCTCAACACAGAACACAGTTATGCTTACCAAAAAGGGATAATAACATTAAAGGCATACACAGGACTTGGGAAGGAGAAACGGGGTTTTTTTTTTACAAAAAGCCTGTACTGAGGGGCTACATAATACAAAAGTAGGACTGGAGACTGTATTTTTAGTACAAATTTTCAAAAGAAGGTTCATGTAAAGTCAATGAGTTAAGCCTAATTACAAAGGATCAGCTGTGTACAAGACGTAAGAAACTCTTTCAAATTATCTGTTTTTCCTCAGTAATTAGCATGTCTGAAACAAATTACCCACACTGCTTACAAAGTAGAAATTCAGTGTATCTCATGGTTATTGCAAACAACAAAAACTACACTAAACACAAGGGCAGTTTAATCATTGCTCTTCTTAAAAGTTACAGCACCTCTGGATACTGAAAATAGGAGGGCTTAAGGAAAATTATGTATATGCTAATACCCCAAAGGCCATTTTTAAAGAGCAAAATTAAAAAAAGTTGATTTATCAACAATAGCATTAAAAAAAAAAAGAAATGCAAAAGGTATTAAAAGGGATTTGTACTAGAGTTGAACATGGAAAATAAAAGGTTTTCTTCATCCTTTAAAAACAACCAATTTTACTAAACTTAAAAATTATGTGCTCAGTCAAGCATGACATCTATAAACAGATTCTTCATCAACATGCCCTTCTGTTACACAAAAAATTTCAAGTTACAATGTATTCAAGAGTCCAAAAAAGAAACCTTCTGCTAGGGAGGCTACAAACATGGTGGGACAAGTGGCTTTTACAAAAAGCAACACTAGTATGCAGATTCACTAATAAGTGATGGAGCTATAATAGTTACACAGAAAATACAAATCTAAAAGTAGGACTTTTCTACATTAGATGTCTTTTTTTTAACTTTGAAAACATAGTATTAATATAATAAAATGATTACCTAAAGCAACTAGCACCAAGGAGTTTTAACTCCCCAAGGAGAATATAGCAAAAACAGTATGGATTTCAGGCGAAACTTTATGTCAAGCAAATTTCAAATAATTTTTTGCAAGATTAGAAAATTGATTCATAATAGGTCTCCAGCATTGATTACTAACACAACACCTTTGACTGACTATACTGACAACATGCTATGATCTACAGTATTTTCATTGAATTATTTGAAAAAATTGGATTACTTGATGATGCAAAAAATAATTAAGCCAAGAAAATCAGTGATATGGTTCACTGAAGACAGTAATTTGACTTCCATAAACAACAAGGCTCAAGTAAAGAACCTGAGATCTACTAGAAATTTAAAAAATAAAAATTAGGAAGGCTGCATTTAATTATGAACTTCAGTCTAAAAAAACTATGAACTGGGGATCTGGGGCATCATTAAGAGCTAACAAACGAAACAAATTTTCTAGGAAAATATTCAGGAAATCTAATAAAATTAAATTTGAATCTGTAAACTTAGAATCTCATATAATCTGAAGTAATAAAGAGTCTGTATGACATCTGTTGTTGTGGCAGCTTCCCCAAGAGAGTATCAGAGAATAATATCCAATTTGGGTGCCCACATATTGAAAAGGGTTCAGAAGAACATGACAAGAATGACTGAAGCAACAGAAAAGTATGTTTTACAATGAGCACACCACAACATATAACCTCGTTAGCTTGTCAGGAAAAAGGCCGAAGAGAGTTAATACAAATTGAGAATAAAGAGTTCTCTAAATCCAGAGTTGTAGCCATGCTGTCTCAGACTAGAAAAGGTAAACATATCATTATGGAAAAAAAACAAAAGCTCTGAAACTTGCTACACTTTGGAAGTACTCAGAGGAAAACCAAAGTAATTAAAAGGCAGCACTGTTTTGCAAGAGAAAATGAAGCAGCAAAAGGAATGGAAAGAGCACTATCAGGGATTTCTCTCTCTGCCTGCCCTGCATGCCCTGTGCTATCTATAGCTGACCAAAAGAATGAGGATGAGAGCTCAATCAAACAGAAGAAAAGCTTTGCTAGAAGATGCCTTAGTTAACCCAAAGGAGTTATCAAAAGAAAAACTGAAGCTGTCAGCAATCATACAGTATAAATAAAGATGATATGCAAATATACTGATGACAGCAACATTTGAACAGTACTTGCACAACTGGTTGCATACTAAGGCCTTTTTTTAAAAAAAGAAATCATCTAAAAGATGAATGTACAGAAACCAATGGCAATACACTTTTTTCCTGAAGGCACTAGGCCAGCTGTGATTCTCTACACAAGCCTTTGAGATGTATACTTAAATGAATTTTTTTTTTCCCCTCTGGAAATTATATTTAGAGAAACAAAACACACCAGATGTTATTACTTTTCCAGATGTAGGTTTCTGTCCCAAATCAACTCTCAGCACTGAAGGCATCCTGGCTCGCTCTGCTCCTTGCCAGGCAGCAATGAACCACAGCCCACGAGCTGAGCCAGGCGTTGGCACCTACATCAGTCGTACAGATTTTGGGAGATTTCTCTAGGACACTGATACCTCAAAATCTTTATGCACATGAAGTCTGTGTTTACAAAGACAAGCTTTTTTCGTCAGAGTTGTACAGACATCGACATTTATTTTGTGAGCCTTCTCTGTAACATGGTGTCAGCAATGATCCTGCAATTTACAGTGTCAACTGCCCCCTAGTTCTACACAGTCAGAGCTACAGGAGTTGAATATGCTCTTCTGCTATCACTGTGGACTGCCTGCTACTGCCAACATCATGGGTGTGCCACATGCACACTATTCATTACAGCCATACACACACACAGAAAAAAAAAATCATTATCAGGGTGGTGAAGCACTGGAACTAGTTTCTCAAAGATCTGAACTGGAGGAGAGTCTAGGTCATCTCAAATTCAGTACCAATCCTGCTTTCAGAAAGACGTTGAACTAGTGTCCTTCCAAGCTCTCTCTCCACCCTCAAAGACCCTATGACAGCTCATTTCAGCAGAGCCTGGGCTCTGCTGACTTTTCCCCCCTGGTAACAGCACATAGTATTTGATATGCAAACTGACTGCAGGAGGAAGCCCAGGTAGCTCGGCAAGTTTCTCTTCCTCAGAAAACAACTTCTGTGGCTCACGCTAAAAACACACTGCCACTTCCAGTGACACATGACGTATTTATCCTCTTTTAGAACTTCTGCTGGAGAGCAGTTTTACAGAGCATGTCGCCAAAGAGAAAAGCATCAACTACACCTTTCTATTTCTGTACAGAACTGCCACCCAGCCCCATGCCCCCAGACTGCCAAACAGCTGCTCTGCCATCGTCCATGGGTAGCAGCAAAAACCGCAACAGCAGACACCTGTAATTGTTTTCCTGAGGTCCATGCTACTTTACCAGGTATCCTCTCAGCTCTCCTCCCCTTGCATATTCCCCACATTGCTCCCCTTTTTATATAGATCTGGTTCTTTTCATACTCTATGTCACTGGCTCCTCAGAAAATCCCAAGCTAAGAATAATATTGGTCCTGTTTTCCCTTCACAAGTATCCAACACCCAGATCCAACACACAGATAGTTGCCATCTTTCAGATTATTAAAGAGCTTATCATAAACAAAAGATGTAAAAACAGGCAATAACAAAAACTACAGCCCCAGCTACATGATATCATTTCTGTCTTAAAAACAACCACATAAAAAATAGGATCCAGGAACTGTTTTGTTAGTCCAAAGCTAGTAAAGAATGAACCCACACAGAACTGGTGAACCCAATTAATACAAGCAAGATTTGTATCATGCTTCTTTGAGAAAAAAAACCATTTTTCTGCAAATCACTGAAAGGACCTTGCATGTCCCTTGTCCTACAACCATTTCTATTTTATGTCTGTGTCTGCATCTGTGTTTCTCTGACACCACCAAAGGTAAGGATTGATGGCTTTGAAAGGTAGCACATGTGCCTAAGGGAGCACAGAGACATGAACGAAGGGGCAAGGATTCACTTTGCTGATCCTAACTTCCTGCACTCCCTTTTACATTAAAGGGAGACACAGACATGGGCACTAGACATGGAAAATGAAACAAATAATCCTTTGCTAACAGCTCATTCAGTCCATTACTATGCAAAGCTGACAAACTACCTCAGACTAGGTGCTAAAGCACCTGAGCTCCAGGTTAGGGTGTGCTCTGGCATGAGAAGAGGCTGAAGAGCTGGGCATGGGTGAGAAAAACCCTCTCGACTGCCTAACCTGTAAGGTCTTTGTGCCTGCAGATATGCAACAGAGACCAAGAGCTGTAGGAAACAGGAGAGCTGGAGCCCACCCAAAGCCAAGGAAATTCAGAACTTTGGTCCAGTCACAAGGCACTCCTGTGTGTGACGTGCTCATGAGGAAGTGCTGCTCCGCTGCTCCTGGGCACGAGCGTTGCAGTGATATTAGCTACTAGAGAAGAGTAGTAGCTAGCTTCAGAGTTTATTCATCTCATAATTAAGTTCTTATAAGTACCCTTGAGTTAATTTGGAAGAGCACATGCACATGATGAGAGAAAGAGAATTAGAAGAGTAAATAGAGTAGTACCATTAAAAAAGCCAAAGCACTCCACAATCACAAGTAGTAATCTTACAGTAATATCAGGTACTTTCTCAAAATATAAACTCAGTGGTTCAGGACTTTGGCATACACCAAAATACTGTGCAGTAAGTAATATCCATTGTCATCCATGTGATTTATAGCATCAAAAGAGAACCTGCCACAACAGGGACTATGTAAAACACAATTCAATGTAAATGCAAAATCACTTTTCATGTTCAAACAGGAGCAAATCCATCAAACGAGGATCAGTAAAAATCACAGTAAGACTGAACTAAGAGAGTTCCTCATCATTGCAAAGAACAGAATCACTAATTAATCTCTGTAGCATGAAACAGGTTTTGGTTTCACACACCTCACCTTTTCAAGGTACCAATATCACCAACAGAACATCAAGCTTTGCAAGCTTGGTATCACTAACCACGCAAAATGAATATATGAACTAAATACCTGCTTTTTTGAAACAAAGCGAGGAGGAGAATTAAAATCTGATCCCATATATCATCTTTTTTCACATTATTTTGCATCTTTATTGAAGTTGCAGGACCATTATTAATTCTGTCCCAGAAAGATTCACTGCATATCTTTTCAGAATTTTGGAGGGAAAACAAGGGTCACTCATTTTAAACTCTAGAAAATAGACAATTTCTAACAAGCTTGTTTTCTTCCTGTTTTTATGACTACAGTATTAGTCATACAACATAAAACATTACAACTGGAAATGAAACAATACATGAAGTAAATGGATCTTTCTTAATGTTACAAAAAAGATTTTCAATGTAATCTTTCAAGATACTTGCTCTGCCCTGGAGATCCTACCCATGACTCCTAGAAAAAGAGGTAGCTACAAAAACTTCTTGAAAAACATTAGAAAATTAGTTTTTCTGTTGGAGGTTTACAGTGAAGCAGCACAGGTATCTCCTCTCCTAGATGCTTTTCACACTTCAAAGACTGAGAATATACTGTCATTTTTATTTTTTCAGGAACAATTCTTCAGCAGATTTTTAAAACCATTACATCTCAGGAAACAGAGCACAGGATTCAAATTAACCCCTTCTGGGACTTCTCTCCAAGTCCCAGTTGCTTCACTTACTAGTCTAGTTTCTTACTAGAGAAAGTCTCTAGCAAGAGGAGCAGCAGAATACTAAATATTTTGTCCATTCAATTACCAAAGTTTTATAAAGAAGAAAGAATTTCTCTAGCTCTCCTAAATGAAACAAGGACAAGGCTGAGAAAAATTTGTAAAGGACATTCTGAATGGTCGTAACAAAATCCGAAATGTTATCAGTGTCACATGTTCAACTATGCACTCGTATTTGTTATTAGTGGCATCTTTATCAACTCCCTAATGAAAATAAATCAAAGTTTCCAGTGGAAGATAAAACCAAGTGGAAAATGGCTGTGGAGAGAACTCACTTCCTCCCCAAAAAACACAACAGGATCCTATGACACCAGACTAATTTTCAACAAACCCAGTTGCATAAAATTCATAACTGTGTACCTCAGACACATACAGCTGGTTCACTTTGGAAGTTAAAGAAAAATATTCAACTTCTTGAGCACATCTGATATTTGGAAAAGGACTCTGCAGTTTTCCTTTGTCTGAAAAGCAAACTTCTCTGCACAAGACTTTTATTCAAACACTACTGATTATCCTACCAGAATTAGATCTCAATCAAATGGAAAACAATGAGATTTGCTTCATGCCCATATGGAATCTGGTCAAGTCTGCCAAGAAAACAAGCTTGCTCAAAAAAAAGAGAACAATAATTTGTGTTCATTTAGTCCCTCATCTAGCCAATAAAAAGTATTCTTCCTAACTCCCTGGGACAGAATAAAGAACAAAACCAAGATATGCAACGACTAATGAACTAATATATATCCCTGTATTCATACTAAAGCACAGTAACTGTTAAAAGGATTTCATTTGTGCAAGATGAAAACACGTAAGATCTTCTATCCACTATGGACAGTTACTTTGGTTCACTCTTTCATCTTTTAAGTAGCTTCTCTTTGCCTTAAAAGATTTTTATAAAAATCTGATGTTTCTTATGCAGGTGCATCTCCTAAAAGTACTCTGATTTGAATGCTAAATTACCTTGTGTGCCAGACAACTGCTTTTTATAAAAAAAAAAAAAAAAAAAATTTTTGCAGTCACTTTGATTTTTTTTTAAATATCATCGAGTCCTTTTTTTACTGAACACATGTAATATATTCTGCTTTTAACGTCTAGGTATTTCTTCCTATGATATATTGAACATCATTATTTTCTGCTCAGTAGGTGCCACACAGCATTACTTTATGGTTAGCCGGTCTATTTTATGTATCAAGCACACCCTTGAAAGCTTCTTTTATTTTTATAAAGCAGCTTTTAAAAAGAAAAAAAAGAACTGTAGGGAAGGTTAAAGAGCCTTACCAACCCTGAATCATTTTAACTTTCACAGCTTAATTTCCAAGGTAACTTTTCTCAATCCACTTTACTATACTGTGGTCCAAAGAAAGGCCATAAAGATCACCAAAGTGTTACAGAACATGCTCTTTGATGAAAGACAGAAGGAGTTAAGCCTTTTCTCCCTGGAGAAAAGAAGGCTCAGGAAGGACCTCACAACAGTATTCCAGTATGTAATGGGTAGCTACAAAGAGGATGGAGGCTCTCATCAAAGAAGCCACGGGGAGAAGCCAAGGGGGAAAGGGTACAAGCTGCACTGAGAGTGGTTTCACCTCAGCATAAGATACGCGCTTTTTATAGTGAGAATGATCATTCCCTGCAACAGGGATCTCCAGGGATGTCGTAGAGATCCCATCACCAGAGGTTTTTAAGATGAGGTTAGAGACAATGGTAGATAATTTCATCTAGGCTCCCATTCCCAAGAAAGTTTGGGCCAGATCATCTTTCAAGGTCCCTTCCAACCTGGGCTGGTTTATGATTTTATGACTGTAATTTATGAAAGCAAATACAAAATCTTTTGTAGCTACTCTAGCTTTATTAAGTTATTTTTTACCCCAAAAGAATGCTGGTATCAGTGGGGCTGTTCTTTCTTCAGCTTTGGTTTAAGGTTTAGACTATTGTTAATGCCACCACCTCCTTCCACCTTAATTTTACTTCTTAAAAGAGTCAAAAACAACATTCCACATCACAGGCTGTTTTAGTTCAACTACCCAAAAGTTTCCCATGGGGGATACAGGCGTTATGGTAACTGAGTTTCCAAGGCTCTGCAAGCCTCGTGGTAGTCTACCTTCAGAGATGCAATGATCTCATGTTTCTTAAATTTCTCTGCCTGAAGGAACTGAGACTAAAAACAAATCTATGAAACAAACCAATGTGACTGAAATAGAGCAGAACGACATACTTTATCTAACCTATTTTTAGAGAAATATATTAAAACCCTCGGTTCTTGCTAAACATATTTTTGTTTCACATTTTTTCCTTTTTCTTTAGGAATTGCAGGTTGTTGCTATCCTCCTTCTTGCAAAGCAATTTACATCCAAGTGAATTAAATAAATAACACGTTATTCCTCACAAGCATTCTCATCCTAGAAGAAACACAAACAAAATGCAGAACTTCTTCTCTGTGAAAGCAGTCCCCATTGTTCCTAGATTATGCATTAGCACACAAAGCTTACATAAGTGCTTCATTTACTGAATTAGAAATACACCTAGCATGGCAAACAATGCAGTCTTAATAACAAGGCATTAACAAAAGAAGACTGGCCAAGAGAGGTGTGCATGATCTTTGATCCCTGAAGCAGAAGAAATTTGAGAACAGCCAGCATGCCTCACCAGGTAACCAGCAAGGTCTTCTGAGTCTCATTCGCCAAATTTCATCAAGTAGCCTGGCCATTAAAAAAAAAGTTAAAATATTAAAGAGGGTTTTCCTATCCCAATGCCTGGCACTGGAACTCTAGGGTGGACTCTTTCCACACTACTTATCAACAGTCCCCAAAAAAAGGGATGACCTGGACCGGCTCACTACATCCACCACT
This sequence comes from Callaeas wilsoni, assembly GCA_013398955.1. Taxonomy (NCBI): domain Eukaryota; kingdom Metazoa; phylum Chordata; class Aves; order Passeriformes; family Callaeidae; genus Callaeas; species Callaeas wilsoni. The sequence continues at coordinate 49,376 of VWPU01005012.1, forward strand.
TGTATGCTCCTCCTCCTTCTCCTCCTCCGCCACACTGATGGCACGATGGCTGTGTGAGCCCCAGGGTGGCAGAGGGACAGACAGGGAGACATTGCCAAGACAGTCTGTGCAAAGCACAAGAAAACATCACCTTACCTGCACCTTGCTAAGGCTAAACGGAGTAACAGCAACGAACCACTCAACCTCTACCAGATCAGCTTTCTCCAAGTGTTCATGTGAGCAAAGCTCTGAGGTCAGTGGAAAACCTAGGGCTGTCTCTCCTGTCAATCTAAGGCAAAGCTCAAACTATAAAAGGTTCTCAACTGTCAGCAAAAGGCACCTACATTTGCAATTTACATAAAACTTACATTTTGAGGAAAAAAATGATTGGGCATTCTGCTTATCTGTAGAAAAGTCCAGGCAAATTCAATTCTTATTTTATATTATGATATTACTGAATTGCTCTTTTATAATACATAATCCTCAACACTAGTGCCTGTTTCTCTCCATTAAAATTTTTACAAAGGGGCAAAAGATTTATACAGTTTGATAAGAAACAAGAGTATCTCTGGAAATGATGAAGAGATGTGTGGATGTGGCACTCAGGGATATGTTTGGACTCGATGATCTCAGAGACTCTTCCCAACCTTAATGATTCCATGATTCCATTATATATTGCCCTTATATACCATTCATATTATTCATATGTTGGTTCTTCTGAACGTTTAACTGCAAAAACCCAGAAAAGCCTACTCATAGGGAAAATACAGTCTTAAACTCTGCAGTTATTTACACTTATTTTACGTACTTATTCAGTGAAGGAAAGATTCTCCTTGAATCTTGTATACAAAAGGCATGTCCAAAAATAAAAATCATAATTTCTCAAGATGTACTCCTTATAAACAGATTAAACAAATATAGATCTAGATATAGTTGGTTTTGTTTGTTTGTTTTTTGGTAGAAATTTTGTCACAGTCACAACATTCTTGTACTACTCAGTAAATTAGGTTTAAGAGTGGAGAAAATCACCAGCATACAGCTTTAATCTAAACCCTGCTACGGAAGTATACCAAATCATTCATTAAATCACAGCTCTGTAACCTTTACTAAAAATAGATTCTTTTTAAAATGCACACTTTGTTATAGACATCCTGAAACCCCTCTGGACAAAGCAATAAAAAGTCTCAGGTATTTTTTAGTAATAAAAAAAAAGACACATAAAGAATAGAATAAATTCAATTAAATACATTAGCAAAACTTGTCTGGTTTTCATCTATATACACCTGATTTTTATTTTTAAAATGTATAGTTTGTCTTTCATCCTGAAATATGAAGATTTACAACCTTCATAAACGACTTTTTTCCTAGCTTTTTACCTTTGGAAACAAAATCTAGGGGGAACTTCAACAAAAGCCTAGAAAGTAATTATGAAAATGCAAATTTGCAAAACTGAAACTTACTTTTTATTTGTATCTTGTTGCAATAAATAAGTCAAGTCAGACACATTTCTTGTGTCTGACAACAAATCTCTTACCAGTTTGTGGGGTTTTTGGTTCGGTTTTGTTTTAAAACAAGGGAGCATCTGTCTCTCTAATTTCTACAGTACCAATTAAACAGTGGTCTCCAAGCCATGGTTGCCTAAGTGTCTCTAATCCAGTCAAGGGAGAACCCTTCCTTAAATCTTAAGAGGGGAAGAAAACTGCAAAAATAACAAACTAGCATTTTTTTAATACAGTGTTATATAAACTTTTACATAATTCACCACACTGCTGAATAGAAAACGTTATGTGAAAGGAATCGTCGCTTTCAATAGAGTATGATCAGCCTTTCCACACAACAAACCATCCTAACAGAATCGTCCTGAAAAATATGCTTCAGATATCATTAGGTCTGAACCAGAAAACAGATGCTTAAAAATAACTTTTGCACTTCTAACCTTTTAGACTGCACCACTCAATTATGCATGCTTTTCTGAATATCAGTCTGGAAATAAAGTAGAGCACTAAGTATTACCCAGAAGGGGGAAAAAGAAATAAATAAAAGGAAGGAAGAGAATGACACATCCTGCAGGCACAAAGGGGATGTGGCTCCCATAAGGCTGGAGCCCAGCGCCGCCTGGCAGCGCGGCAGGAGGACAGCACATGCATCGGAAAAGAGTTGTGTGATGGGCAATAGAAATGCAAGAGTTAAATGTTACAAAACTACTTTTTCCAGTCATCCTCAGACAAATTAAACATATCAAGAGGGAAAGGAGAGCAAAATAGGACACTGCTAATGGAATTTCAGTGGTCTTTATTTCTAGTCTTCAAAATAAACAAGCGCAGAAGAGAGAGATCTGCAAAACAGTGAGCAGCTGGAGGACAAGCAGAAAGCTATGACTGATCAAAACCTTTCCAAAACATATTTACTAAGGTAATAGGAACAGAATTCAATATCCTACAGCAATATTCAGAGTAGATGGGAAAAAATGAAGGATTCTTAAAGCTTTTTTAAATTACTGCAATCACGTCATGAGAAACACTCAGCTACAAATTAACAACCATATAGGATGTCTAAAGAAAATATTGAAAAAATGTCTCTCTCTTACAACATTGGAATACAACAGAGATCTCAGTGCTGACATGGAGAAAAATGTCAACATCAGTGCAACTTTGTCACTGTTAAACCAAATTTCAGGTGTGCATTCTAAGGCCTTGAGGGATGAATTTAGCCAGTTGGGCACACTCCCAGTGATAAGAAAGAGGCAAACCTTCAAGACACAATCCTACCATCAAATATCATATATTTTCTGTCTCAGTCCACAAAGCCAGGCTGTATGTAGACAGCAGCTACTGAAAACTGTTGGGAAAACCTACAGAACCACTAACTCCAGAAATGAGAACATTTTCAGTCACACAAGAGTGCTTTTTAGAAAAATTGGATCAAAGGGTGCAAGTATTTAAACCACTGTTTGTTTATAACCCTAAATTCCTATGTTAGAGAATCTGTTCTTGTGACCTTAAAGAGTGAGGAGTCACCACACTACCAACTACCTGATTACAGGGGGTGGGGAGGTGTTGCCCAGAAGACATCACACTGAAAGATAAGGTAGGGTCCAAATTTGTATCTTACGCATGATTACTACTGTTACAGAAACCACTGTACATGCTCCACATGGAAACAATCTGTCTGTTCAGCCTGCAATGAAAGTTTAAATTTTGTACATGTGAGAGTTTTCTACTGATGATGCTCAACTTCTTGGGTTCAGAATAGGCAGTACAGAAAAAAATACCAGAGATGCACAGATGTACAGAAGTGTAAAGAAAAAAAGAATACAAGAGTATCACCCCATGTAGGACATGCCTGCCTCAAAGAGAAAACCAAAAACAAAAAGTCCCCACATCAAAACGCTAAAAAAGTCATCCTTAAACAACAGGTATCTTCAGTCTTGTCTACACCAAGAGTTTCTGCTATGCAAGGAGGTAAACACTCAAACTCGATTGGTGCACACAAATGATGGCATTTTTAAAGCATGTCTCTACACAGGAATGCAAAAAACACCCACATAAGAAGAAAAAACATGCAGTCCATGTCTCACCACTTAAAGTTATGAATGTTTGTTCCGGTTTCTGAGTGGTTTTATGTTTGGGGTTTTTTTGTGTTTTTAAGGGGATTTTTTATTTTGTTTTGTTGTTCTTGTTGGTTTTTTTCCCTTGTTGGTTTGACTTTGTTTGGAATAGGCAATGCCAGTGTATTTTCAACTAATTTGAAATGATAGGGAGTCTATATGGAAGGCCTAACAAAAGCTCTTATGTAATACAGCAAAACTTCCTGAATGTCCACATTCATTGTTTGAATTAGGAAGCAAAAGGGGTACTGCCATCCTCTCCTGCCAAAGGCTCAAAATTACACATTCAGATTCCAGCAGAAGACTTGTAAGAGCTTAACAGAAATAATGATAGCCTGTTCATCAAATGACTGCCAGGTACAAAGGCTTTATATACCTCTTACTCCCACTGTCTGAATGAGGCTTTTAGAAAGAAAAAAAGTCATTTGCTTTGTATGGACTTTACAGTCTGCAGGCTTTTCTTTTTCTTCCCCCATTCTCTTCCCTCCAAGAAAAAGAGACTGGATAAAAGAAAAAGGATTCTCAATTCTAGAGTTGCTGGTCAGAGTCTCCTGTACATTGGCAGAATTTACCACAGTAGTAACTGCCTTTCATCAGCATCATACATGATTTGGTATTACTTCAAACTTGACACACTTTAGTGGTTTTGAGCTGTCATATGAAGTGACAGTAATGCCTCTGCAGAGCAGTTTTCTTTGGAATTTTTAATTTAATCCTTGCACTTTTCAACAGATAGCTTTCAAAAGTATAAAAAATATATATTAGGTAAAGCTTGAACTCGATTACATAAGCAAAAAAAAGCTGTAAGTAAAGATTTGGTTCTCCTCTAACTTACTACTTGAAAAATAATTACCTGAATAACCTCACAAAATGCTTCCCAGAAAACACTTTTTACATATAGGCAAAAAAATGCAGTCTCTTTTTCGACATAATCTCTCTTGACTATTTACAACTCTTATGGTTACTCTCTTTCATGTTGCATTAAATTCAGACTAACAACCTAGGCATCTCAACAAATCTCTTCAAATCACACTATGGCTTGCTGAAGCTGCTAAATGCCTTAAAAAGTCAAGCATAAAAGTTAATAAAAGTATGAAGAGAAGAAACAAATGCGAACGCCTACAGAAAAAAATCCCCACGTTATAAATAACAGGTGACTGGACAGTAAGGTAGATAACACACAATTATCACCACCACAGCCTCTGTACTCCTGTTTCAAGAAAAACTGTCATCTGCGTTGCAGTGCCCTTGAAAGTCATTCTTCTCTTAATACATCTGATTCCACTATTTTGCTCAGGTTTAATTCTGTTGCATTAGTGTGCTGTATAATTAACAGCCAAGCAACATGATTTTGCTGCAGAATCCAAACCTGTAAGACAGACATTTCAGACGTGTTTTCAGCTCTCTTCACATGGAGACATAACTGTTGAGTGCCAAGCTCTACTATACACATTGACTTTCTGAAATGAAAGATACAGTGAATAACCAGCATATAAATGATATAAATGCACTCTTAGAGATGATCATGAGCTGCTGAAAGCTGCCCCAAACCTGCAGTGGCAAACATAGATGCAACTGAGGATTCCTGTGTCAGGGAGCACGGACGAACTTGTTGCAAGGGATACAACATGATGCGTCCTTGAGAAGTCAGCTCCTTCCCAGTCAATGAGCTACAGGAGATCCTGGGACAGACATAGTCCTTTGCAGGAGTCCCAGCTCCTGAGCTTGTTAGCAAGTGATGGCACAATGTTTTATGAAGATTATATTTGTATATGCAAAGTAGGATTGGTCATACCTGAATCACTACATTACCTATTAATACTTCTTACTGGGAGAAGCAAAAATAATAGCGTTGAATTCTGAGGATGAAGTTTGTCACTAACAAAAAAAGGAACAAACAACAAAAAGTCTGCATTTGGAAAACAAAGGAGGGACAGCTAATTCAGCTTTCCTCAATATGAGATGTGGTAGATACTGTGTCATCTAGGCACCAGAGTCTGCATTTATAAAGTTGAACACAGACTAGACAGCCATTATCTTCATTGACTTCCTTATTTGTGAGACCAGTTTTAAGTACGGGCAATGAAACAGAGATAAATCTGAATGGAGTTTCAAATACCCTTGGACAGCAAAGGTAAAGATCAAGCCCTGACAGGACAGAAAGCATTACTTTATTCTTAGGTGTTTCTTACACTCATACACACACTTTAACTCCAAAATCTAATTACTTTAAAAGGACCCAGCACAGCCTGGAGACTTAGGCTCGCCACAAAAACCAGAAAACTTCAAAAACTTGCAGGAAACAAACTCAGTGATGGAGTCGAGCAAGGCAACAGCATCCCATTACATCAGACTCTCTGGAGGCCCTTCTGTGCTTTTGTAACAAAATAGGCTTAAAGAACAAAGGTTACAGCACCAGCTGCACCAGGCTCCCAAAACTTTGGTTTAGCCTTGGTCCCAAAAGCTTATGATCTTAAGTTTCGTAAGAGCATTCAGAGCTCAAAGAACATTTTCTCATTAGTAACAAAGCTGGTGCCTCCTAGTTCCTTCAACCTAAAAAATGATACTGAAATTTAAATTCATCATTTCTAGTAACAACCTCACCTTGGTGCTGCTCCTCCCTTCCTAGACCTTCTTCTTAGAAGCTGAAGAAAAAGCTTCCTGTCTTAGTTACTGTTCCTTGCAGCTATATATGAAAAACAGGAAGAAACTTTGAGCCTCTCTTTCTAGAGCAGGTGAATGCTATTTGCTTCTTCCTCTACAAAGATGAGATAATAAAAAGCTAAACTAATATTTTTTCAGACTTTTGGTTGCTTCAGAACCTAGTGAAACTACACACTGCAGCTATCCCATAACTTAACCCCCCCAAAAGAAAAACAAACAAACAAAAAAAGAAAACAAAAAAGTAAGCAAACAAACAAACAAAACCCAAACAAAAACAAAACACCACAAAAGAATACCTCCAAGGGAAAAAAAAAGAAGAAAGAAAAATAAATCATTGCCAAGCAATCAGTAAGACTCCAGTGCTGCACAAAAAACAAAGCAGAATTCAAAATAAAGGATCTCAAACTCTTTTCACCCTGAACTGGCATATAAAACCTCTAGGGAGCTCAGATTGACTTCCAGGCAGATCCAAAGTCTGAGCACTGGGCCTGATCTCTGGCAGAAAAAGAAGCACCACTGACTAGGTTTTAAACACTGCTTTAACCCTTCACTGGTTTCTTTATGGATAACTTCGATATACATGTATAAGTATATAATATAAACTAAATGTTTTTTTGTTATTTTTAAATATATTAAAAACTAATGTATTTTTTCTAAGAATAAAAGACCATAAAACAAACATCAGGTGTTTGCAGGAGGATCCTGTAAATGTATTATCCAAATGCTGTTCTCATCACATGAACATACTTGCTTTCTTTTGGAGATCCCAAGAGTTTTGCTTAACAAAGTAAGTCAAGAAAAGAAATAGGATGATTCTTCACTGTTAAAACATGGGTCTTTTTGCTGAAAGTGCACACATGAAAGATAATAACTAGCTGACACTAAGAAAACTGCCAAGATTTTCTGCAGTATGTTACCAATATGTTCAAAATATTCCCATTAAGACAGCATTTTTTTCTCGCCAACATTTTTTCATCTTAGTATGAAACAAACAAGTATCTTCATTTATTTTCTCTTGTATAGAAAGGAAGAGTACGCTCAAATGGTTGAGCATCTCAGCAATCACAAAGGAAGTTTGTACTTAACATGAATTCAGATCTCTTGATGCCTCACCCTATTCTTAATGAAGTGTACACTCACTTTGTGAAAAACACAGCTAGAATTAAAATATTTCATAGCAGATGTAAATCATTCCAATAACCTGAGGAAGTTTTGCTACAGTCTTAAACACAGTGCAAATATAGTCCTATTGTAACTCACCCCAGTTCCAGCCTCCTCACATAAACCCCTGCAGCAGCGCAATGTAATACAGGCATTCTCACCTCAACAGGTCTTTTTCATTCCTATTCTTGTCTTTCATTAAGCACTGCTTACCATGCTGCAAGTAGTTCACCAAACAAAACTGCAAATAAGGTTAGCCTGATATTATTAAAATATAATCTTCATTTTATTTTCTAATTACCATCCCTCCCATCTTTTGCAGAGCCCTGACTGCTCACTTGAAGCTTGGCAGTTCCCAAACCATTGGAATGTTTTAGACCAAAGCCTGTTACCACATATGATCAAGCATTTATACACAAACACTTAATTGAGAATATTTAACAGTTTAATTTCTCACAAATACTGAGGAATAACATACTATGCAAGAGAGAGCTGCAAATCTCTTAAGATTTCTTCTGCTGTTACGTTAATTTATTTTTTTCACAGAATCACAGAATTGATGAGCTTGGAAAAGACCTCTGAGATCATCAATTCTGACCTATGACCCAACACCACCCTGTCAACCAGACCATGGCACTGATTGCCAAGCCCAGACTTTCCTTAAACTCCTCCAGGGACAGTGACTCCACCACTGGGCAGTCCATTCCAGCATCTAATCACTCTTTCTGTGAAGAAATCCTTTGTAAGCCTCCTTCAACCTAAACCTCCCCTGGCACAGCTTAAGACTATATCCTCTTGTCCTGTCACTGGTAGCCTGGGAGAAGAGGCCAACGCCCACCTGGCTACAGCCTCCTTTCAGGTACTTGTAGAGAGTTGTAAGGTCTCCCCTGAGCCTCCTGTTCTCCAGGCTAAACACCTCCAGGTCCCTCAGCCACTCCTCATAGGACTTGTGCTCCAGACCCTTCCCAGCTTCACTGCCTTTCTCTGGATGCACTCCAGCACCTCGGTGTCCTCCCTGAATTGAGTGGCCCAGAACTGGACGCAGGACTTGGGGTGCGGTGCAGGGGAAGGATCACTTTCCTCGTCGTGCTGGCCACACTATTTCTGATCCAAGCCAGGATGCCATCAGCCTTCTTGGCCACCTGGGCACTCCCTGGCTCATGTTCAGCAGCTGTGGATCAGCACCCTCATGTCCCTCTCTGCTGGTCCACTGTCCAGCCACTCTGATCCAGCCTGCAGCACTGCAGGGGTTGCTTTGGCCAAAGGGTAGGACCCAGCACTCGGTCTTGTTGAACCTCATACCCTTGGTCTTGGCCTATCTATCCAGCCTGTCTAGGTCTCTCTGCAGAGTCTGCCTACCCTCCAGCAGATTGACACTCCAACTCAATTTGGTGTCATCCATGAATTTGCTAACAGTAGACTCAATCCTCTCATCCAGAGCATCAGGAAAGACATTAAGCCTAACACTGACCCCTAGGGGACACCACAAGTGACCAGATGCCAGCTGGATGCATCACCATTCACCACAACTCTCTGAGGCCAGCCATCCAGCCAGTTCTTAGCCCTACAAAAAATTCACCTGTCCAAGCCATGGCTGCCAGCTTTCCAGGAGTATGCTGGAGTACTGCTGAGGATGAAGCCATAAATCAAAGTGGTGCTACAAAAATCTATAAAACAATGGTTTTGATACACCTCCCTCTTCCCAGGATGTTTGCTTTTACTAAGCATAAATAATATTCTAATCTATCACTGTTTTATGGAATGCCCTTTGTCCTTCCTCTGCCGATGTAAACTGATAATGACCAAGGTGCAAATGAACAAGATGTGAATGGCATGAGTGGCAGTCAGGGGAAGAAAAGAGCCCAATCTACAGCATAGGAGGATGGGCAAGAGGAGCAGATTTATAAACACAGGCTAGATGGCAACACTGGAAATAAAAATAAAAAAAAACAAGGACCAACAACAGAAAATTAACTCTCTACCTGGGAAGCACTGCAGTTAACTACATTTTTTGTACTTATTGCAGACTGTGAGAGGAACAGATAGGTAATCAAGATGATGAATCTAGGCAAGCAACTAGGAAGGAAGACTGGAAAATAAAGCTTCTAAATACTTTTGACAGTAAAAAAGAATACTTTTTCTTTTCTTGGCATTCTTTGTTAAGCAAAATTCTTGGGATCTCCAAAAGAAAGCAAGCATGTTCACGTCATGGGAACATTATTTGGATAATACATTTGCATTCCAAAATGCCAGCAGACTTCTGCTCTGCCCTTTTACCACAACTGATGGTGTCTCATCATTTGAGATTTGCTCTGTTTCAGAAAATAGCAAAACTTGAACCTAACATTTCATATCCCACAAGACCCCAACTCAGATAAATGTTCTAATAGTAACTGATTTGGTATGTATATTTAAAGTTTTAATAAATTGTTGCTTTACTTGGGGTCCTCCATTTCGTATAAGGAACTCCTAATCAATGTTTTTCTCTGAATGCCTCTGAAATTTACTCATTTTTTAAAATGCTTTTAAACCATTATTTTCCACAGTCTCACACTATTTAAGAAGCTTTCTTTGATTATCAAAGAAAAATCAAAAATCAACTTTTGATTAGATGCCTTTCATAAAATGTACTTCTCTTGAAAATTTTGCATACTTGGGCTTTATAAAATAAACGTACAGGTTTAAAATCATTCCCCTGTGAAAATAATTTTCATTTTGTGTTTTCTAACAATCCTCAGTGCAACATCAAAATACAGGAAAACATGCAATCCAGCACATTAAATGACAAAGGAGCAAGACTTTATCAATGTCTGTCAGTATCTGAAGGGGGCATGCCAAGAGGATGGAGCCAGGCTCCTCTCGATGGTGCCGAGCAATAGGACAAAAGGCAAGGCGGAGAAACTGGAACACAGGAAATTCCATATGAACATGAGGAAGAACTTCTTTACTGTGTGACCAAGCACTGGAACAGATTGCCCAGAGACAGTGTGGAGTCTCCCTCACTGGAGATATTCAAGCACTTTCTGGATGCAATCCTGTGCCATGTGCTCTGGGATAACCCTGCTTGAGCAGGGAAGTAGGACTCTACTTGTATATGCACAACTCATGAAAAAACACAAGTTTGATTTCTACTTAATGACAACACTGCTGCACCTACAGTAATGGTCTTGATATAAACAATTGAGTGACATTCTTAGGAGGGTGAGTATAATAATGTGAAATAAAAGACTGCACTAACTGATATTTTAAAACTGATATTTTAAAGGGTGAATTTCCAGAGGAAACAGGTATTATATTAATGTAACAGGAAACTAGATTAGAAGGCTCAATCTCCATAATTACAAAAGGAAGGAACCAACAAATTTCTATTCCTATGTTTCTATGTAAGAGTATTCATTAACAGTAGATTAAAACGCATTCCTGTAGGGGATTCTTTGCTATACAATCTACTTTCATAAGGGAAGACTGTTGATTGTAAGGAGTAACTCAGAGAAATTTTTCTAACATACCTGCTTACATTTTTTAAACTTCTTTTTTTTTGGATGGGGCAGATGGGCAGGGAGGAGGTCTATAAAAAATGCTTAGAAGGATCCAGGAAACAACAACTGTTTGATCATTCTGTGAATCCATTATACCTACCAAACTGCCCCAAAAATTACAAACTGAAGAAAATAAATACTCAGGATTACAGCAGTCATTTGTATTTTAGTAGTGACGACCAGTGACTTTAAATTGGAACAGTTAGAGTGAAATCTGCTATACAGAAAGAATAGCTTAGAACGGTGGCAGAAAACTAGTTTGAGTAACAGTCTTTGATGAAGCCACTTGGCATTGGCTGGAGTCAATGATTTGATTTTTTTTTTCCCTCCCCTCTTATCAAAAAGGTTTCCAGATGGTCCATTCTTCTGGGGAAAATACCTGCTGGCTGACATTGGAATCTAGCAAGCATCCATCAAAATAATATCAAGAAAATCTGAGAGACAAAAATATTGATTAAATGAACAGCCTTAACAACGTGAAGCAATTATTTAGTACCCCAGGTATATCAGTATGCATCTTATTCTTTTATGTTTAACTAAGGTCTGCAGGATATCTGGCAAGCTTTACACAAAGGAGTAAAAGTGGGATGTGGCTTTTAGGTTGTTTTTTGGGGTTAGAGGTTTTTTACTTGAGAGTCAGTGTGTGTTCTTAAACCTCAGCTTAGGTGTTTTTCCTATGATTCTAGGAAATAATTCAGCAGTTGAGTTGATTTACTAATGAATCAAATGAATACTATAGGGATGCACCAAATGAAAAGAAAAAAATAGGAGTCATTAATTTTTGTAATGCAATACAACCTTGGTGGAAAGAACAGCAGAAATTAAAAATCAAAAGTATTTTCAGTTCAGAATTATTGCAGCACTATTATAGATCTGGTGATAATTTGGCATTTATCTTTCAAGCTTAAGATTCTGGATTACAAAAAAGGATATCATGGCCACTTATATTTTTTTCTTTTTATTTCCTAAGTCTTTTAATTGGGGAAAAAGTACTACATTTATTTCATGTCTGAGATGGGAGCAAATTCATGAAAAGACAGTTATTTCCCATTTCTGAAACTTTGCTCTGAAATCTTTGTTTTCCTTCCCAAAAGTAACTCTGCTATTTAAAAAATGAGGTTTTCAATTTCTTGAGAAGATGTCACAATTGGAGATTGGGAAATTGTAGGAAGTACTGCAGCATTTTTCTCCCCATCCAATAAAGACCTCACAAAAATCAATTTTTGTACTTAACAAGCTCTGCCATTCAGCTAATAGTTTAAGACAGATTTCAGCCTGTTTCATTACATTTATGAAAGATAATTTTAGTCATGATATTGTGATTAGCAGACACATCTCGACTGACAAAGTCAAGACCTCACAACTAAAATCTCACAACTAAAAATTCAGAGAGTTTCTGCATTTTCAGTGATGTACATTTCTTGTGATTCATTACACAAAGACTGTGAGAAATGGAATGGAGAGGAGATCACTGATGTTTCTTGGACAAAAATGCCCCAGAAAAAGAACAAACAAACAACTAAACAAAAATACTGCAACAAACAAAAACCAAGACAAAACCAAACAATTAAAGAAAACAGAATTACTCTTGTCAGAGCTACCCTGACAGCTCATCACATAGGGCTGGTCTTGGTCTATCAGTACAGCTCCTCAACTGCAGCTATGCCAGGCTCATGAGCTACAGATCTGGCACAAACACCAGCATCACTGATTTTCACCTTCCAACGTCACAGGATCAAGATCTTCCTTGTTTTACTAGTAACCAACTGTAAACCAAATGCAAGGCTGTCCTCAAAGCAAAAAGTTTTGTGCTTGCAGATCTGCAAATCACCCTCTTAATGGCAGTGGAAGACTGCCAGTCCTGAGCTGCATAAATAATGGAACTAGACCTCGCCAAGCTGAGAAATGAGAAATAACAAGGCTGGCTATACAACTGAAGGTGGGATAAGGAAGACAATATGAGAGCTTCGACAATAAGAATGACTTTGTAAGCCAAGGCTTACTCCATTTCTTTCTTAAGAAATTATAATATTCTCAAGATAACTTGCACTTTCAGAGTTATAAACCTAAAAATGTCCTTAAAATGAACACCCACACACTGTCTCCCTTAAAAGGAACCACCACAGCAAGTTTCAGATAGAAAATAAAGCACTACATTTACTAGAAACAAACTTCAAGACAGTGAACCTCACATCATGAAAAAGTAAGACAGCTTGAACAGAAAGCTTAAATACAAATTCCTAAGGGAGCAGTTAGAAATCTCAGGAGGACCCGTCACGTTCCCCCCATTTTATTTACCATCACGAAAAGGATCCAAAAGCTACAACACGTGCTTCTGTGTGCAAAAACGCAATGTATGTGCCCAGCAGAGCAGAGCAAAGCAAAGCCATCCCATACACAGCCATTTTGAACACAAGGCACGGGCACCAGCTGACCTCACCAACAGCGCCTCTGCTCTCGCCCTGAGCTCCCTCATCATTTCCTCACTGTCTCGTCCTCTTCAGATTGCTTTTGCTACAAGTGGGCAAAGGAATGCTAAGTAATCCATGTTCATTTTGTTCACACATTGTTAATGCAGCCTTATACATCTGCCCAGACCTTTAGAAGGGAGTATTCTAAAGAAATTAATGCAACGTGTAAAATATAACCAGCCCTGTTGCCTGCCTCGTGCTTTCCTTTTAAGGCCAGCACATTGCCAACAGTTTACATCTCAGCAGCTGGGCCAGACACAGAGCAGGTTCAATGGAGGTAAAGGTTCAACAAGGTAAAGGAAAAATAAAAAACCTCCTCTGTGGTGCTCCTGCTTGCTCACAAGGCTGTTGTTCTCTCCAAAGAACTTTGGCTGGCAGCACTCCAGCTCCTTCTCTGTCGCCATGTGAAGAACGCCCCAGCGCAGGGCACAGGGCTGAGCCGGCCCTGCCAGCACCAGGGCCACACGCCAGCTCTGGCTCAGCCATTGAAATCCTTCCTCTCCTGAGAGACTCTCTAGCTTTTTCAGCGTCTGAGATTATCTCGTCCTAAAGAGCCCAACTGTTTCAGGTCTGGAAGGTGCTCGTGGTGGTTTTGCAAAGTTAAAACCACATCTAAAGTGCTTGGAAAGAAAACAACAACAATCAAAAAACCTCGCAATGTCTACTTTGTGGTTCAGAAGGATTTCTTTGATTAGGCACCTCTAGAGAAATTTGCAGTGATACTCCAGGACTTACTCTTGGGGCCAGCAATAAAAATCTCCTACAGGTTTTTAGATCTATAGTGGATGGCTATGTCCACTCATGTTAAAAATCTATTGCTTCTTCTACTGACCTCATGCCTTAGGTATAGAAGCTATTGTGAAAGGATATATTAATACGCCGGCACGCTGGCCGGGCTGGGGGGGGCCGCAGCTTGGTCCAGGTGCGTCCCACACAAAGGTAGAACGCCCCTTGCCACCTCGGTGCCTCGCTTGCCAGCCTCCCGGCCCGTGCGGTGGAGGGCACGAAGCCCAGCGTGCCTGGGGCTAGTGGACAGCCCAGGCGCAGCCAGAAATAAATGAGCAGAGGTGGCCCTTCAGCCGGTGTTCCAAGGGTTTATTGTAGAAGCTCCCTCGAAGGGGACCAGGTATGAAGAGAGACAAGACAAGAGACTGAGGGGCTGTTTAAAGGGATACAGGGAAGGGGGCGGGGTGACACCACTGGGACCCATAGGAAGAGGAGAAAGGCGGGACAGGCCAGGACACCTTCCCTTAGGGGACACAAGGGGTGTCTGTCAACTGTAGACAGAACCACCCCTCAGGAATCCTAGGAATTCAAAGGCAGAAGCCGTCTTCACAACACAAAATAAAGTGTTACTCTTTGGTACCAGCCCACCAAACCTCTGTTTCTAGACTCTGTGGCCCCCTGGTTGGTTCATTCACCACAACACTCTGCAGGTCACTTCTGTCACTACATGAACAACTTTTCCAATTTCAATGTCAAGACTTTCCCTCTCCCCCACCTAAACACTCTGTCCTTCTCTAGCACATTAATGAGCAATTTGAAAAATGGCACACACTAGCAATTTCAGCTGCTTGGAAGGTTTCTTGCCCTCTCTGCACAGAAACTTTAAAAAAAAAAAAAAAAAGGGAAACAACAAACAAACCAAAGAAACAATAAAACCCCTCCCTCTTGCTTCTTGAAAAACAGGAAAAAAAAAATCCTGGTTTTGCAGGTTGGTTTTGATTTTTGATCTTTTTAATTCAGTCCAATAGCAGCACAAAAGAATAGCTCCGGTTTCCTCTCACATCAAATTTTGAAAGCAGAAAGGACACGTTCAGCTTCTTGAGGTTGAGATCTGCCCTGTGTTCAAACTATAAGCAATGGCTCAGAGGGCCACCAGCACCCAAAACACAAGTGCCCCTGGAAGTTCTACAACTTGTGGATAAAGGCCTTTGGCCCTGTGGAGATCCTTACAGGGTGAGGGTAGGGGGAACATATGTACAGAACTAATGAGGAAATGAGAGGGCTAATAATATTTTCCCCAATTTTTAATACCAGAAACGTACAGAGAAATGCACAATCGAAAAATAAATTGAGGTTTTGAATGCAGCTAGAAGGTGCCCATCGAACACCTGAACATTTCACAATCATTTTTTACTGTTCAGTCAAAAGCAGCAATGAGATTAGCTTTTACCTAAACCCTAAATCAAAATAAACACTAGATCCACTGTCTGTCCTCTGACTGTTCAAAAAACTGTTCTGTGCCATCTGAACATTTCCTCCTATGGATAAAACAAAGCTTATCTGGCTTCACTGGAAGCAATGCTTCCTCCCGTGCCCATGCCCGGTGGAAAGCCTCACGCCGCAGACTGCGCAAGGCCCGTGGCTGCTGGCAGCCTTCAGCAAGCAAACATCATGTCAGGACCCCTTACTTCAGCAGTAACACAGCCCCCAGCCCACTGCTATTTACAACCAGGGCTCTGATGACATTTCATAACAGGTTATCCCTTTCATAAGAACCTTTGCATTACTGTAAATGTGTAAGTCTTTAAAGTTTCCTCTTCTTTCAGTTCACTAGGTGCGCAGAATGCACATATAGCACAGGCAGCTTCTGAGGTAATAGCGTGTTTATTCCACAAATAATTCTGTACAAGCAAAAATATGAATGGTATGTCTCTATAAGTAAAATATGCAGGTGTTAAAATGATTGTTTGCATATTAAGCAGAGATAACATGCCAAGTAATTTTGGTATTCTCAAGCATATTCCCAAAGGATAAAGAGTTATCAGCTACCTTGGGAACACAGTTATTTTTAATGATAGAAAGGCCATTTAAGTATTTGACAAATATTTTGAAAGAAATACGTACTTTCAGTAACTCTAAAAACTTTAATGAGAATCCAGATCAAGTTGTCCAAATATTTTCATCCTAATATTCACCTCTTCTTCCAAAGTGTGATTCCAAAACCAAACCAAACAAACAAAAAAACAAACTAAACAAAGAAAAAAAATCCACCCTGCTCACTCCTAAAAACCCACTCAATAACTGTTTATCATATTTCTGCTTTAGAACATGTTAGGGAACAAATGTGAATTTGGTGTTCCTTGATTAGTGTCTTGGCCACTCCACCATATTGTGCATGGAACAAGACTGTTGTTTCCACAGCATGAAATGTATGCAATATTCACAGACAGGAGAAAAAGAAAAATCTAGCTTTAAACTGTAGAAAATCAGATTTTTCAGTTCATCTACTAAAATAATTCTTGCACAGTTCTTACTACAGAAAAAAAAAAAGCTGACTAAAATAGTGGTGCATGCTAATCTAGTTCAATGTTTTATTTCCTTCAGTTTTCAGTAGTGAATAATACATTTTATTTATAAAAATACCAGATCAAGAACACATTCAGTAACTTTTTATTAACTGCTTCACATAACAATATTCTGCTTGTATCATCACACAGGTATTACTGCTACTTATGAGAGGCCAGCTACAGATGTAGAGGTGATCCATGAAGATTTTGAAATTAAATAAATCACACATCAGACTACGAGAGGAGACAAAGAGAGGGAGAGAAAGCCTAGATTGAATATTCACTGCAGTGAATCATAGGCAACTGACTCTTCCCTATGAATAAGCAAATAACCTGAATGTTCTTTAAATGTTTGGTTTTGTAAAAAACTGGAGGAGTTAAGGCTCTAATAATCTTTGCAGAATGATAAGTCACTTAAAATCCAAGTTTGCAATGGAAGCTTCTATTTGAAAGAGCTATCCATAGATCCCATTACATTTGGTAATCCTGCAGTGATCTCTCTACAGTACTTATAGTCAATGCAATAATGAACTAGATTATGTCCAGGCACTGAACTACGTACAAAATCCTGTCACAATATCTTTGTCTCATTCTCCAAAAACCCTCTCTCCTGACATTGCTTTGTACAAATTTAAAGAGCTTCACGCATTAGCAGCAAGCTTGCCAAACAGCTTTGTCCCCTCCAAAGAATAAGATCCCACCTTGTGACAGATGTCTGACAAGCATAAAGAGGTTCAACCACCATTAAGACTGCAAAGAGCAGACAACTCATTTCTATACTCAAAAAAATCCACATAATTAATTATATCCTTTCTTACTGAATTACCTAGATAGCCAGAAGTAGTGACTTATAAATTAAGGCAGGTCATCTTAAAATTGTGTCCAAGGAGTTGCTAAAAGGCATAACTCTTTTACATCATAAAAAATGTAGAACATCTGATGTAACATCATCTCAATAAATGTTGAATAATATGAATAGAAAAATATGCTAGAAAAGTATTATAATACAGTGTGACAATGCACTTGTAAACACAATATGACAAGATGCATGCAGCAAGATTTACTGTGGACCATTATTTATTTCTGAATTCCCTAAGTCAGTTTTACAGCAGTCATTTTCCAGGATGTGCTATTGGTATGAGACTCCAGTGGCTTAGCAAATGAATAACTATTTTCAGAATCAAATTATTAAATACTTGCTCAGCATAGGAAAACCTAATAAACACACAAACAGGAAAGAAAAAGCAGTGGAAGAAACTAACCACACATTGTAAGGTACCAAGAGTGGAAAAGCTTAGCCAGGAGCCAGGTATCAAACCTGCTCTCAGTCCCAAACTGAAAGCATAAACAACTCCATGCTTACCAGATGCAACTCACCTTCAGAGGGGAACAGCCAGAAAGAAATACCATTTTGATCAGCAACTGTCCTTTGAAAATAAACACAACACAATGGGACATGCATGGACATACAGAAAAACACATACAACTTCAACCACAGCTGGGCACAAGCAGGCTTTCATCCTGCTCCTTGCCATGTTCATTCACTCCCTCCCAACACCTAAACAAAGAATAGGAAGAGTTAATGGAGAAAGAAGTACATTTTTTAAAGAATCTATCACACACAACAAGGTATCAAGTATAGCTTCACAGCACATAAAGATGCACCAATGGAAAATGATTTGCAAATCACAAGAACTACATTTCTCAAGATTAATAACTCAAGTTTTCAGCACAAGTTATACTCACCTCCTGTTGGCAAAAAGTCACTTTTTAAGAGGAAGTACTTGATTATACATCCCTTTGACTTGACTTTCCAATCAAGTTAAGAGGGTTCAAGTAGAAATCATGCATGAAAGATTGAGCTTGTGTATAAAAGCTGCTTCATTGCACATGGTATTAATTTGCCATAGACTTAGTGTTTCAACTTGAAATAGGTTGTAAAACACACTGGGATTCTGCACTGGGCACTTTATTTTTCAGAACTGAAGCAAACACATAGCCCTTGGCAGTCACAAGGCTTCTTTTGCTCCCTGGAAGAGCTTAAGCAAAGACTTCTCAGCTCTGAGGCACAGAGGGGGAGAACAGTTCTTTGCTCCATCTAATGGTGAAAGGGAATAAGCATTTCCATAAGGTTTCATTTCGTACCAGGTAAAGTCAATCCAGGACAACTCGTGCACGTTTTTTTATGCCATAAAGGAGTTCATTTGGTCTGTGTGGTGAAAAGGCATGGCATGAGTACCCAGAGCTGCAGAGGAGGCAGAAGCACAGCCATGTTCCTGGACACGGCAGGTAACCGCTGCTGCTGTCAGATCCCAAAACAGGAGCTATGGCTTTTTTCCATGCCTCTCTTTGCTTTCTTCTCCAAGTCTCCAGACCCTGTGCTGGAGCTGGCTGCATGTGTCGGACCTCCTGCCACAGGATGGAGATGTGAGGGTAGGCAATCTGTGCCAGGGCCAACAGGACCAGCTTCACGCAAAGCACTGGGCGAACGGCTGAGCACCTCCTGCTGCCAAGCAGGGTAAGATCTGGCAACACGGCACTGTCCCCAAGCCAGCCTGTCCTAGTGACCCCAGCATCTGTTTGGATCAGCCACCAAAGGCGCAGATGGAAGGACACCAGACTGTATGTCTGGCCTTCACCCACAATTCAGTGTTTGGCTAAGCAGACATCATAATCCTGACCAAAGGTCTGTGCTGCTTTTCCACTGAGGGACTATCAATGATCTCTTACTCTCCAGGGCTCCCAAGAGCCCGTAAGTGGGAAAAGAAAGAATCAGGACAATTTCTACAAGACCTAAGACCACAATGTTTCCAGGGAACTTCTGAAATAGTGTAGGAGGCCCTAAATATTGTCCCAGTCTGTCTCTTATGGTTCTAGCAAGAGGCTAGAACTCTGTGGTTCTTTCTTAATGGTTCTAGCA
Source organism: Callaeas wilsoni (assembly GCA_013398955.1). Lineage (NCBI taxonomy): Eukaryota > Metazoa > Chordata > Aves > Passeriformes > Callaeidae > Callaeas > Callaeas wilsoni. The sequence goes on from VWPU01005012.1 coordinate 69,010, forward strand.
AAAGGCTCACACAGTACCATCTTCTGGAATCAGGAAGCACACACAGGTTTAAACAAACCAAACGATGAGTGGTTTGCTCTCACACAGCAGGTGCTATGCCGAGCACCAAGGGGATAAAACAAGGTGTTTCTGCTCTTCCCAGGCATTCAGACCAGAGAGCAGAGGGCACTGTTCCTCCACATTCACACCCAGAGCAGAAGCGAGTAAATGTTCACACATCAAACACCACCCGGTGCTTGCTGTATGATGACCATGTTCACATTTACCTTCATAATTCATCAACTCCTGAACAGACAGTAAAAATACTTCATTTGTCCTTTTAGGAAATTAATTAACTTGGAAGTACTAAATCTTGGTGTAGAGGTGTTTTGAGTTTTTTATACATCAATGTTCAAGGGAAAAAGACTTTTAAAAAAGTAATTCAGAGTAGTCATAGCACTTTAAACAAGCTAAATTTTCAGAAAATAAGGAGGAAGATTTCAGTAGATGTGAATTGATAGGAAGAAAAGCCAAATAGAAGCAGAATTATCTTTTAACCTGAAACACGACAAGGTGCTGAGTTTTACCCAACATAACCTCCCCTCAAGTCCAGTAATGCAGCACAAGTTAATTCAAATATCTCCTAAAGATAATTGCATCTGTATGTCAAGACAGTTGGAGTGCTCTGCAGGTACAAAAGTTTTATTTTATTCTAATTCTGTATGACATCTAGAAATGCTATGATCTGGTCCTCTTCTGGCAATTAATATCTAAATTATATCCGGTTTTATAAAACACTTAATAGTTGTATTATTAAAAATACTTGCAATATTATCTCAGCTCATCAACTTTTTTTTCTTTGATTTCTATGAAAAGTTGCATATACAATTAACACATATTTATATATAAAATCATGTTTACTGCCCTATTCCTGCTATACATTCCAAATTCCACAAACACTTAAGACAATGCCTGTAAATATTAACTTGATAAAAGTACTGCAATAATTTATCTGAAAATGTTTTCTTCTGCTGTGCCTTACTCAGGTTTACAGGAGGAAAACAAAATCATTCTTCACTTCTGTGTTTAGGAAGATGTATGATGTAAACAGTGCAAAAACTATCACATGAGAGACCTGTGCTACTTTCAATAAAAACATCTGTGACCTGCCATTTATATAGCTCACGTCTTGCTGTGAATGTACTCATCCTCTTTGTAGGGGAGATCTCATCCTCCTGTTCTTCCATCTTGGAACATAACATGAAATAATTAACATGAAAAAGTGTGGGGTTTTATTTATTTCATGCACACATGTCATAGAAGAGAATAATTAATACTCATTCTCTTAACTTTCTAAAAAAAAAATTTAGAAATTAGAAATTTAGGGAATGGAGTTAGGCTCCACATTGATTAGCATTTTCATTTTCTTAATATGGCAATGGTGCTTGTTGGGAGTTTGCCTGACATAAGGAATAATTATTGCTATCATACCCTTACACAATTAAAATATGTAACTTTTAATTTATATTCAGAAAAACCACAACCAAAGGTGAACTTTCACTGTCATCTTGCAATAGTCAGCGTTTACTAACTTTATACTAGCTTTCCTTTTCCCCAGAATTGTAGAAGCCTTTTTTTATAAATTCTGTAAGTTCACTCTTCATTTAGAAACATGGCAGCAAACAAGCATACACACAAGGCCCAGTATATGAGAATGTTTTGAATTATGTCTCCATCACTACAGAAACAATGCCACCCAGAAGTATCATATAAATATATTCACTACCTTGGCATCTGTTTGAATAGCTAAATAGAAATAAAAGAAGTACCAATATCCATTATGAAATGGGAGTCAAGACAGAAAGCTCCTTAGGCACAAGAATAAAGATCCTTCACTGCCACACCACAGTAGAAATACCAGGAAAAAAGTCCACATTCAGAAACCAAACATTTCAGGATTCATCTACAAATAGCTAGACTAAATTCCTTCCGATAACAATTAATCACTAGGTCTTACAGTTCCTATAATGTACTGGTCAAAAGAAGAGCAATGCTATCTGTCTAGAGGTGCAGCAATGAGCAAATTAAACTGGTTGTTATCAAGGTTTCGGATGTTCTTCACATAAAAAAGAATTAATATAGTTGGAAGTGAGGCCATGCAACTCCTCAGAGAAATTTGCCACATGGCATTTCATAATTTAACAGGCAGCCACTTGGCAGGGAAACATTGCTGAGGTCAAAGAATTCACAACTTTACACAGATGCATATACAAGAAGCATGTACCACCCCTTGACCACAGATAGGCAGGGCATTCCTAGACTTGACAAAGAGGAGACCTAATTTGCTAAAGCCAATCTTTGAAAGCTCTCGAATATATTACTTACCATACAATTCAATTGTAGCAGGTAGAGCTAAAATGTGCATAAAATTTAGGGTATTAGAATGGGAAGTAGTAAACAGTTAAAACATCCTACTTACAGTAAAATGTTCAAATTAATAACAGAGGCAAGAGAGGTGGGAAGTTTTTGATCAGACTAATGACAAAAAAAATTATAATAATTTAAAAATCCTACCAGCTTTGCAACAGCAGTCTGAACTGAAGATCCAGTCCTCTGTTCTATACAATCCTTATGTTGAGATGAGATGTGCCTGGTTAAATCTGGACATTCTCTAGCTCATCTTTAATGTCCTTGTTCAAGTTCTTCTCAACTACTGCCTTAGGAAGTAAAGACTTCCTCTAGCATACAAGCTCTCCAGAGTTAGCTTTCCTTTGGTACACTCCCAGGATTAGATATAACTGAATTAACTAATTAGTGTTTACTCTTCATTTCTTTAGCCCCTCCTGTCTTGCCTTCCCTCAGGTACACTAGTGCTCGTACGTCCCAGCACTTTTATTCTTTGCTTCAAACATTTCCTTAGGACTTCCAATGTACAACAAAAATTATATTCCTTTTTTTTTTCATTTATCCTAGAATCACGGATTGGTTTTGTTGGGAGGTTCCTTAATCATCTAGTTCCAATCCCCCTGCCGTGGGCAGGGATGCCACTCAATTAGATCAAAGTCCCATTCAACCTGGCCCTGTGGCCAGGTAGGATGCCAGGTTTATCTTTCTCCACACTTAAGACATTCACTATATTCTTATCCACATTTACGAAACATGTCACCTTTTAGTCTCACATTTATTTACCTATTCTTAATATTTAAACTATATTTAAGAGATTTGTATTAAATGAAAATTCGCTTAAACAGTATGTTTATGAATTTTAATTTTCTCATTAAAAGAATTGCTTCTCATATTTCATTTTGATCTCTTTTTCTCCTGCTTTCTCCTTTAAAACATATGACTAAAAGAGTATAATGAATATAAGCCTAAGAGCCTTCACTCTTAGCTGTGACGTATGCACACGCACTTTTTTTAGTAAGTCTCGTGTTTTTAAGTGAATAGAAGTAAAACCTGATGGTTTGTATCTCAGCAAAGAACGGGTAAAAGAAGAAGAAATGAAGGAAGCATACCATGCAAATCACTGCAGCATCAAAACAAATGTCTTCTTAATATATGAGATATAAATCCTATTTAAATCCTGAAATAAAGTATAACTGCTTATCCAATTTATCAGCTAAAATCAGTATGCCATATAAATCTGTCTTATTAGATGACTTATTGTCTAGAAAGGGTAGGTCCCTACTTAGCGCTTGGGTAAGCAGCCAACTTAAGACAATGTTTTGCGAAAGCAAGTTAACATTTTAGTCCATTGTTTCAGTTATAATACTGATGGGTTTAAAATAGATTTCTGCCTACTTCTCCCACTTTCCATTTCCCAAAGCACATTTCTTTCAATTGTGTTCATCATTCTCTATTTTGTTTACAAGGAGGAAGGGGAAATGAGAAAGCAAAGAACTTATATAAAGAGAAAATTGTGTAACTATGAAGCTCTACACTTGGCTTCAGGGAGATTTAAATGATGGCTCAGTAATTTCAAACCATATTCCAAAGAGCATATTGTGATAGACTGTTCCCCATGCTCACCATGTGCCATTCAGAGGAAGGAACTGTGAACCACAGCTTGAGATGAACCTGCTACCAACTTCCTATAGTTTGGGAGGACTACAGATGGGCCAGCTGGTGACATTTACCTTCTCCGAACGGCAAGTCCGCCCAGACTCCAGTCATCGTCCTCTAGGGGCACACAAATTCCTGTTATACCAGGAGCCAGTTCATCATAGCACTTGGGTTGTTCACCTCTGATTTAAGTGAACTCATCTTCAGCATTTGTCTTGGTTTAGCCCCAGCCAGCAGCCAAGCCCCAAGGCAGCCGCTCGCTCACTGGCCCACTAGCAGGATCAGGCAGAGAGCTGGAAGGGTAAAAGAGAGCTCGTGGGTTGAGATAAAGAAAGTTTAATGGGGAAAGCAAAAGCCATGCACACAAGATAGCAAAACCAAGAAGTAATTCACTGCTTCCCATGATCAGGCATCTCCAGGAGAGCTGGGCCCCATCACATGTAATGGTGACTTGGGAAAATCAACACCATTGCTCCAAACAACTTTCTGCCTCCTCCTTCCCCCCACTTTATCTACTGAGCATGAGGCAAAATGATATGGAATATCCCTTTGTAATTTGTAAAAGGTCAGAAAAGGCCTTGGCTCTGTGACGCCCGGCTGAGCAATACCAAGAACACCTCCATATTATCAGCTCTATGTTCAGCACAAATCCAAAACACAGCCCCATATCAGCACTGTAAAGAAAATTAACGCTACCCCACCAAAACCAGCACAGCACTGCAGCAGGTTAGGCAAGCAAAGACACACTCCAATGCCTTCTGGCTAATGGGTGGTAACTGCTGAAAAAAGCATTAAGCCAAGGGAGTTTAAATAATGTACTGTCATCAATTTTTAACCAACCTTATAAAAATCAAAAACCAAGACAAAGAATTCAAGTTGTGCATTTAAAGATGCTTTCCTTTACATTAATAAAAGTAAATCAACTCCTACTCAACACAGAATTGTTATCCTGCACCTCTGTCAGACCTCTACAAAGCTGGTTTGTGTTTTCCTTTCTAAACAGGACAGAGCACCTTAGCATCCAGACTGCTGAAACCAAATGAGAGATAAAACTCTTCTGACAAACCATTTTTAGAAGACTTAGAAAGAGATCTGCTGCAAATAATGTTTTGTTTCCTCTAAAAATCTCCTCCCACAAACACATAAACCATGCAAAAGTCAGCTTGGGTCTCTTTCTGTATCACCTCTCAAACACAACCAGCACCTGTAGAACCCTGCAAGCCTTCCTGGCACTATGGCAGTGTAACCAATTTAGTCAGCTGAATGCCAGAGGAATTTGCAAATTGGAAAAATAAAATAAAATAAAATAAAATAAAATAAAATAAAATAAAATAAAATAAAATAAAATAAAATAAAATAAAATAAAATAAAATAAAATAAATACACATATGTCTCCTGATGCCCAGAAAAGACACATAGGATTTCTATATTTCAGATATAGAGTCCACCAGAGTCTAGAGAGAGGTCACCACACCTGTGACCAGACTGCCTACCTTGGCATGCCACTTAAAACTGCCCTAGAGTCACATTCCCTGATTTATCTTTTGCTGCTACATATCAATTTTAAACCTCTGTATTCCCTAACTCTTACTTACCGGATGCGATTTCTAAAATGACTCCAATTAAATCTCCTTCAAACATAATTGGAACATGTACAATTAGCAGGAAACAAGTTTGTCAGATTGTAAAGAACTGCCAGAGATGACCTATCAGCCCAAAATTAGCAATTTCTCCACATGGCTTTTACTAACAAACTCTGAATCACTACGAATCTCAGTCTATACTTACTCTCCTCCCAGAAACACTCTTCCCAAACTCCCACAGCCTCTAAGATTAAAATGTTCCCTCATCCTTCAACCGGTGAAATAATTTAGACAGCCTTCACTACATTTACTTGGCACCTTTCTTCCCCCTCTGGGCCTACAAACATAATAAATATTATGCTCTGGTATTTTGTGCATACTATGCAGAAAGCCTGAGCTTTGGATGTATGTTAGCCATCGTAATTACCTGAGAAATAAGATTTAAACACAATTCTAATGTCAGAATTCATAAACAGCTGGCTAACAGCTTTCTGTGAAAGTTTATGAATGGCATCTCATTGCATGAATCAGATTTTTTACTCTCAGCTGGAAAAGGGTATTTTTTTTATCCTCCAGATATTATAGATAATGATGCAACAGAAGTTTTTAAAAAGTAAAAAATAAATTAAAAAACCAACCCCACAACCAAAAAGCCCAAAAAGAAACCCATGCCACAACAAAACAATCCAGGGTGATTTATCATAGGGTGGGAGGAGAAACACAAAGTAAAAGTTACTCTGAGACAATAGGGAAGGTTTCTCATTCCCTGGGCTTTTCCAGTATACCTTAAGAATTACCCAAACACAGGCATTTAGAGAGCTGAATCCTGAGTCTAACAGTCTTTCACATAAATCAAACACTAAACTGGGTAACACATTTCAATACACTTAATAGTGGGGACAATGAAAACTGATAAATAAAACAAAATATTGCAAGTCAAACGTTCCTGGTGGCTTTCATTTTATACTGATTTTATTCATTTTATACTTGTGCTTCCAGATTCTTAATATTCATGTGTTGCTCTATTTTACTAGCACTCTACTTATTTCCAAATGTTAGAAAGAGCACAAAATACAGAGTGTGCAAGCTGAGCTGTAGGTGCAAATGGAATCAGTACCATCCCAAGGACAAGCATGACCAAAATTACAACACCAAGGGAACAAATGAGATTTGGGGGTTTTTTTCCTATTCTACCTGTTTTCTGCAGGCAAAGGCATTTAAAGGAGAATGGCACAACTTAAATATTTACCTTCTGTAGAAGGAGCTCATAGCAGTAGTCAGCATCAATCCAAAAAGAGAAGCGCAGAAGTGACTCCTGCTACACTTCCTTCACCTCCCGTGAAGTGCAGGCAGCATCCCTGGCGTCAGCCATCTCCCAAACAGCTCCACTGCCAACACCAAACTGTCCTTTGTAAGAACTGAACCCCACTGGCAGTACAGGCATGACTTTGCCTGGAATCAACCTGCCAAGTCCCACTTTTTAGGGACTGCAGCACCCAACTAGACACTGACAGTAAGTTCCAGACTCCACTGAGAATGCTCTTCTATCGGCCATTGCTAACACAACCCAGTTTGCTCTTGCTCACAGCTATATGCGTTTGTTCTTTCACCACAGGACAGCTGACAAGGTACCTGTCAGCACAGAAAGGAAAGCCAAACATTTTTCCAAAGTTTCCCCATTTCAGATATCACATTCAAATACTTAACAAGGCAAAACATTTCTTAAGACACAATTAGTTGGCCAGAATGACAGGCAGAGGGCTATTATTTTTCTAGATAGTTGAATAAGCTGTTCAATAAATTAAATTATTAAGTTGAAACAAAACTGGATATATATGCTATTTAGAGTCTCCAGATATACAGGCTTCACATGCGTAAGCCCAGGTATGTACAATATGGGCCTCACAGAAATCAAAGGAAGTTTTGCTCTGGGCATCACTGAAACTGAGGACTTCTTTATTAAACTTAGTTTTGAGAAACCACTTTCAGATATTAAATGTTTACATTAATATATCCAAATATATGTCTGCCAACATTAAAATTAATATATGTTCACAGAAACTCATAGAATCATAGAATGATTTGGTTTGGAAGGAGGGACCTTAAAGATCACCTTTGGTCAGGGACATCTTTCACTAGAGCAGGTAACTCAGAGCCACATCCAGCCTGGTCTTTAACACTTCCAGGGCTGAGGAGCCCACAATCCTTCTGAGCAACCTTACCAGCCTCACAGTACAGAATTTCTTCCTAATATTAAATCTAAACCAGCCCTCCTTCAGCTTAAGGCCATTCCCCCATGTCCTATCACTTCAGGCCCTCGTGAAAAGTACCTCTCCAGCCCCTCTTTGATAATGGAAGGTGCTGTAAAGTCTTGATGGACCCTTCTCTCCTCCAGGCTGAACAGCCCCAACTCTCTCATCCTGTGTTCATATGAGAGGTGCTCCAGCCCTCTGATCATCTTAGTGGCTCTGTTACAGTCCACAGCAAAAAAAGTTGACAGTTAAAAAATAGTGAATGTAATACTAAATGTGAAAGGAGTGCTAACGGAATGTGTCTGGCATTTTCAAAGACAAATGATTTATCCATTCATTATTTTGATTTAAAAATCAAGTAATTTGCAAACATAATAAAATTAAATTTTCAAAAGACATTATTTAACATAAAATTGTAACTAAGTAGGATGTACCAAGAACAGTTTTTGGCCCTTTGCTATTTAACAGTTCACTAATGATCCAGAAGACAAAGGGTTGCTGTTAATACAAACCACCACTGGCAGAGGGACCAGGGAAATAATCTAAAGTTTATAGATAGGCATAAAATATTCTAACCTATTCTGTAGAATCTATACATGTTTTGAAGAGTAACATCTACAAAAAATTCCTAGTGAGCTAGTAGGTGAATCTGATCTCCTAGGATGATGACACAGATATGAAGAAGTACAGAGCAATCTTTAGATAAATCAACAGGAAAAACAACAAAGAGTATTGATTTTAGTATGTTGTATTGTACTGGCCAGGCAGATGTTAACAGCGTATGTGCAGTTCTCTTTTAAACCTTTTAATAAAAACACGACCAAAACAATTCATATCGATACAGTAACAACAAAGGACCAGAGAAAATGCCTTACAGCAAGAGTTAAAGAGACGTCTGATTAGTTTAGAACAAGAGTATTGAAAGGTGACTTCATTAGCGAGTATAAGCATCTCACTAAGAATAAAGCATTGGAGCTCTGAAGAAGAAACCAGAGGCAATGCCTGGAAACTGAAGCCAGACAAATTCATATTAGAAACAGAGCTTAATTACATTTTTCAGCAATGAGGACCATTAACTGCTGATGAAGTTAGAGTGCAATGCATCTTCCACATTTGTAAATGAAGACCAAACACTTCTAGAAGCTACGCTCCATGGTAAATCCCAGCCTAAAAGAAAAGCAGCTGCATAAATTCAGAAAAACCTGTATTATACAGAGTTTAACCCATATGATGTAATGGTCCTGCATGACCTTGAAATTACTAGAGCATATGAATCAGTGCCAAGATAAGTAAATTAGTAGCAATAAACCACACAGGATCATACAGCAACATTAGAAAGAGATTCCCCATTTTTTTAAGTCATCCAAACCTTCCACATGGAAACAAGGCATCTCCATCTGGTAACAATAACACATTTCACCAATATGATCACATTTCATGTATTAAAAAGGCTTTTCTTCTCATGCCTATCTTTAAAAAAAAATAACCTTTTTCAGTAGTTCTACTACGTAGCAGCTGTGATAAATGTCACCTAGATATTAGCACAGCATTACTGAAAATTATGTCAATACTATCAAAATCCAATGAATGTTTATTACTCTAATACTTCGAAACGTTACCCACTAGCTGGCAAAGCTCATTTAAGTTTGAAATAACTATTTTGATAAAAAGAGATACACTGATTACATAATTTGCACTCATTTTGTCACTTCTGTCCTTTTTATCATTTTCTTTTCTGCCGCATACTTGTTTGACACTGCTGACTCACAGACGGCAAGTATATTCCCAGACTGAATGTAAATGCATCTCATGCCCCTAAATTGCCATTTTCCAGATATTCATCTCTTTCTTAACACCACCTGTACTCCAAAGGTGCCTCTGAAAAGAGATTAAGCAAAGAAGCAGAACTGGCCTCTCAAATTGTTTCTTGATTGCTTTGTAGGAAACCATTTCATTAGGCATACAGCTACTCTTCCAGCATACAGAAGCAGGAACTGTACAAAAATTATCTTAATTTGGAGATCATAAATACCAAAATATACACATCCATGGGACAGCAGGGCTTACTGGCCTGCAAAATAAAAATGGGATCTTCAGACTCCCATATATTCATACTATAGGGTATGGATCCTTAAGGAAAGCAAGTCCTTACCTAAAAACAACAAACACAACAACACCACCACCAATGGGGAGAAAAAGGGCACAGAAGAAGACCTGAAGAGGTCAGATAGCCCAAGTCCCATTCCAGCATAATCCAGACAGAGAGTTTTCCAGTCTACTCCTCGAAGTCTCCAAGTAATCTATCCCAGAGCTCACGATTCTTGCTGCTCAAAACTATTCTGCCCATTCTTTATCTGTTTTCCGTTTGTCTTTCTTTTTTTTCAGTATCTAACCCACATTCTTTTAGCTGTATGTTAAAATTCTTGTCCTATCCCTTATGAACAGAAAGCGTATTGTTGCTTTTCCTCTGGCATCAGTCTTTTACATCCATGAAAATTTGTTTCTCCATCAGTAAATAAAGTGTGATTCGTTCAGACTTCTCAAAAGGCCGCTTTTCTTAGATGTCTTATTATCTGTTTCCTCCCCTTAAACGAACATCTTTCTAGAATGCCAGTGCCTTGCCCACATCAATGTATGGGCCCAAAACTCTACACTGTTTTCACAGTCTGCACTTAGCTTGAGTACCTCCTCACACAATCTGCACCAAGTCAGAGGTTGAGAAAGCCATGGGAAAAAAAAAAAGAATATGCTATGAGGGATCAGAGACACAAAGATTTTAGGCAAAAAGTAATGTTGTTCCCAACTACACTCAGAGTTTTGTATCAATGTGTTAGTCTACTGAGCTTAGTTTGACCTCATTAGAAATATGAATTTTTTGTGCAGCATGATAAAAAAGGGCTGTGATTCTACCTGAGGCTTCTAGCATAACAAACTATACCAATGAAGAAAAATCTATAAATCCACTATAAATAAGAGGAAGGAAGGAAAATCATATACTATGCATATCTGTACAGTAAATAATTTGCCTAATTTCAATAGTTCTTAAAATAGACATTTTTATTACATTTTAACGCAGAATAAAACATTTTGCCTCTTGGAAAAGTTTCATGCACAATCTTAACTGTCAGCTTGCCTATGCTTTGAAATAATTCAGCATTAACTAATTTATCATTGTTCAATTTTTTTGCCACTAGTGTTACAGGGAGAGACAGCAGAGTGTGCAACCTTAAGCACAGCCCAGTTTTAAAACAGCTAATAATGTCATCATGGAAAGAAGCCTGTCTCACATGGTATTTTTTAATTGTGAACTTCAGATTTTACACCACTACTGAAGATCTGAAAGCACAATTTGGACCAACTTTTTTTGTCATCAGGTCTTGGCCTTGACTTCATTCATGCAAGCCCTAGTGTTGCTGAAGTCAATGGGGTTTTTGTCATTCAATTCTCTGGTCCATAATCAGATCTCATATCAGAAACAGTTATTTATTCCAGTATTTGAAAAGACTTTTAATCTACCCCAAGCAACTTGCTTTTTATTCCTCAGTTCTTCTGACTTACTTACACATAGAAGAAAAATGAATAAATCAGATTTATTTAATCTCTATCAGTTTGTCATCTCTTTATATGGCTGGCTCTGAAAGCCTCAGGTTAAAAAACTGAGAGAACATATACATGAAGGCACCACATCTCACCTACCCCTAACATGCACATTTAAACAATTACATGTATATTCTTATATATAGCATCTGAGTGCCCCCAAGGTCTTAACATATATTTAATAAATATACCATAAAATGTGATTCATAAGCAAACACTGATGCAGATCTCTCATTTTTTTCCTACAAAATCTTTAATACATCAATCAGAACATGGATTACACAAAAGCAGACACACACAAAAGATAGATTGCTACAGAAGGGGCAATTTGGCTGCTTCTCAGCAAACACAGATTAACACACACAAGCTCTAGTGCATACAGGAAAGAAGATAAATAACCCCAAAAGGTCACAGCACATACTCTGCGATCTGTGGATACTTATGCAACAAAAGACAAAACTTGCTTCTGTGAATAAACTGAATGATTACAGTATTCAATTTCAATACGCTGTTAAACATGTATGAAAACACAACAATCACCATATGTGCTGCAATATTTTTCTAGTAACAGGTACAGTTTTCTAACCCAGTGAGAGGAAATACAGTGATGGCTACAATTAAGTACCAAGGTTGCCTAACTCAAAGCCAAATGCCTTCACTAAGTTTTGTTCTATAAAAGATCCTACTGCTAACTTTTGCATTCAATTCATATTCCCAAATAATTCAAAAGTGTGCTTTTAAATCATATTTCTTTATACTGCATAAACATCAGAGATAATAGATCACCATAGTCCTGCTTCTAGTAATATGGTATTAAAACAAATTCTCAGGAAGGATTTCTTCACTGATAGGATGAAGAGCATTGAAATGGACTGCCCAAGGAAGTGGTAGAGTCACCATCCCTGGAAGTGTTCAAGAAACAGCTGGACATGGCACTTTGTAGTATATGGTCTAGTTGACAGGGTGATGTTCTGTCAAAGGTTGGACTTAGTGATCTTAGGGGCCTTTTCCAACCTTAATAACTCTGTAGTCTAAAGCTACTTAAGGTTCCTTAAAAGAAGGAATCAGCTGTTGAAATCAACAGGAAATTTCTGTTATACTTATTCATTGATTGGGAAATGCTAATTCTACGTTACTCCTCTTCCTGAATCTGAGATATTCATGGAAACAGAAAACAAGAGATGGACTGAAAGTGCCACAGAATCATCTTATTTCTTTTTCAGTCATATCACTATGCTTGGGCCAGTTACTTCCATAGCCTATCAATATTCAAATATTTGCTTCTCAGAATAGAAGGGGGGAAAAAGAAGGGGGGGGGGGGAGGAACGACACAAGCAGAGAGGGTCCATGCTGCTTTTTCCATATTTAATAGAGTCTGTATTTAACTGAAGATTTCCATCATACATACATCAAAATACAACAGGCTCTTCACCATCCTTGCTATATCTCTGCTTCCAGGGTTGATTTTTGAAAGCTAGAAATATTTTCATGCTTTTCCATACTTCTCCCCCTTCCCAGCAAGTACAACAGCATTTCACTGCACACAGCTTAGTATACACACTTTCAATTCTAAGCTAAGTAAAGTTCTGTTAAGTAGTCTAACCACTCTCCTTGATCTGAACCAGTGTGTCTGCTATTCTGAAAATGTAGTCAAGTTAGCAGCGTTTTTAAAACAAAAGAAGATTTGGCAGAGAAGAATCTTACTGACAGGCATCCTTTTGGGGAGGCCTGCAGCACTCTCTTTTCTCCTGACTGCAAGTGAAGGGAGCTCTCATACCCCTCCTTATGTGCTGGCCATGCATCCAGCGAAGGAAGCCTGCCCTGGTCCCAGAGGGCCATGGGGGTGCTCCACCTGCAAGCTGAAGCAGCTGAGACAGATTTCACTTATGGTTCTTCATCCTCTTGACCAGAAGCTGTTACAGCGAATGGCACAAGAACTGAGCCCGCAGTGCTGCTACAGCAGCTCGCTGGCACACGGATGAGCTGAGATGGCAGCCAACACAAGTGGGGGTTAGGGAAAAGGAGCATGAAAGTGCCAGGGAAACAGAAACCTGCTGAGGGGAAAGGTTGGGAGAGAAGTGATAGAAGCTGGAAATAAAATAAAGCTGAGAGAAGCCTGGAGTCAGAAGATACAATTGTGAATAGCTATGAAGTCCACTAGACTCCTACATTTTCTACCTCAATCATACATGCAGAAGGTACCAGCCAACTGCTGAAATTCTGGATATTAAGATTCAATATATGACTTATGAAAAGATTACTGTTATTCCAGATACTAGATGATGCCTTTAATAACATAAACAAACCAACCATCTAGATATAAGGAATATACATAAACTATATATATATATATATGTATCTACATCTAAACACATGCAATAACTGTACAGACACAGGAGTACAAAATGCTGGCTTTTCCCAGATGGACAGGTTTAAAAAAGAAAAAAAAAAAAGGAAAAAAATATATAGATCTATAGAATATAAAGGGTCTTCCAAACCATTTCAGCCGAAGTGTCTACAAACTACAATGGTAGGGCTTCTCCTTAGCAGCAGCTGAATTGAGCCCTTTTTCTTGCAAAAGTGCTAAGCAGAAAAGATGTCTACAGTAACAAAGTCATTTATGGCAGAAAGAAGGATTCTGACATTTGCAAAAATGGAAAACAAGTAGTTTCAAAAATATTTTTAAAAAATATTTTTAAATAAATTTCAGACCAGAAATGAGGAAAAAATTAAAATTAAAACCAAACCAAAACAAACAACAAAAAAAAACCCCACACACAAACCAACCTGCCCCCACAAGTTTGTTCTCATTGTTTGGAGAGGGCTACAAAAAATGAATGAACAGCATCATGAAAAATCCAATCTATGTGTGCCATATCACAAGTGAAGATCTACACATTTGTTTAGCCTTAATCATTTCATATCTTAATCCCTCTTCTGTAAACAGATATTAAAAGGCTGCTGAATCTTACAGCAGCAGTGCAAAATGAATTCAGTATAGTTTTAAGCATGCGGGTACAATGATAAGTGAGCCACAGAGCAGCTTTGGGAAACAAGCAGTTCTGCACACACTGCAGAATAAGGAAGCAGGGACCCTGAAACAGAGGAGACGTGGGCAAAGAGAAGTATTAAGCAGCTGATCTTTGTTAGAGCACTATCCCACCTAATACACAGAAATATAGGCATGACAGGAAGAAAAAAAAGAAAAAAAGACTGTTCAAGTAAGACGAAGTTGCTCTGTCAGCATTTTGCCCTGCATTTCCATTTGCCAGTTTTGACATAACATATGCAGAAATTGCTCAATCCTCGTTCAGATTAATTCTGGTTTTCACTAAGCACTGCAGAAAATGTTTTAATAGGAAAAAAAATTGACATGCTTATCATACAGCACTTCCAAGTTTCCCTACCAAGTCTATTCTTCCCTTATTGGAAAAAAAGATTCTTAAAATTTTTTAAAAATTAATATTTTACATATAAGGAGTCTAAAATTGAAGATGTAAGAACATGACATAATAAAATTAACTTATGAAAAGAAGTGCTAGATATTTCATGCTCTGGACTTTAAAACCTTTGCCAAATGTTTCCTGTGTTTGGATAAAAGAAGAGTCTTCATTGTGTACCAGCGTGAGATCGTCTGTTTTGTATCACTTTGAGTTCCTTGTGTTAGATACAAATGTTGTTAATATATTAGACAATCTTTTTGCAGAAATGGGTTATCCTATCACATTCCTAATGCATTTGTGCTTGTTTCTACCACAACATGGTTAATGCAGCCAAAACTGCACTCTTCTGCATGATCCTCCACAAGGCTATCAGATCTCACATCACTTTCACAAGTTTTCAATCAAGATTTTTTACATTAAGGTGACACCTTAATTTAGAAGTATTAAGATTGTTTTTAAAATTAAGACTGATAAAATTTACAAGAACCTCAACTACAGCAAAACAAAATATTCCTATATTTTTAACTCATTTCAACAGTGAGCCAGAGAACAAATCTTAAAACTGATTAACTCAGAATGATGGAATTTTTGAGTTTTGTAGGATGAAGCTTAAGTATCACTGGCTTTCTTCCACAATTCCTATTTATTTCTTAAGTTGCCAATATTAGCATAAGAAAAGCACAAAGGCAGATTGCGACAGTAAAAGCAAAATCTATGTTTATCAAAATGTACATACCTCAATAAAGTGTTTTCTTAAATTTCCAGTTAAATATATTGGATTTTCTAAATATAGTCCTTTGAAAGGTGGTATCATTCAGAAGTTAATGAGCTGATGTTTTACAAATTTAGTAGTTCCTATAGAATTTATACAGATCTTTTTTTAAAAATCCATCTCCAGCTTCCAATATTAATCTCATAGTTCTTTCCCTGATTTAAATTACCAGTATCACAATGTAAGCATTTCCCAACTATGAAACACACAGATCTTTCAGTAAACCAGGAAGGGAGGGGCAGAAGCGTTTTTCTGTTCCAGATGTAAAGCAAAATGTTTTGGACAAATTTCTTACCCAACTCCCAATTCTAAGTAAACCTGAAGGGTAACTTCTGTAAATCCATCAACTATTTTGTGAGAGCTTTTTTTTTTATTATTTCTGGGATGGTTTTAAAGCAAAGGAACTCTGAACAACAAAAATGAAAATTGAAATAATAACAAATATACTCCCAGTGAAGGTGGGAGTTAAAAGGAAAAGCATACCAACAATGAATAAAAAAAAAAAAAAGGAAAGTAGAAGCCTATAGCAAATATACTACAAGTTAATAGACCAGTCTGGCCCAGAGGGACACTCAGTGGATGTGTCTTTGGATGCAAGCCTCAATACTGCATAAATCACAAATGAATAAGCATTATTCAAGCCTTTTCCAAGTACTCTGAAACAAGTAAAAATATGCTCACAGACAGAACAGACAAAACTGTTCAAAAATAAGTTCACAAGCCATTAGAATTTTAAAATGGCAAAGTCAGGCAAGTCCTTCCCTCCACAGCACTGTCACCTGTGCCTTACCTCCCTCAGATCCCTGACTTCCTTCCACTTCACGTCCTCCAGAACCTTTCCCAAAGACAAGATCCAAGTGCTGCCATTTCCCTGTAGGCAGCTGAGCACACCAAGAAGCTGCAACCACGAGTTGTTGCCCCCTCTCAGCTACCAGGAATCGACACATAGCGTGAGAGCAGCATGGAAACCCAGGCGAACCAGCACCTCACAGCACCCACGGCTGATGGCACAACAAACCTGAATTGAAAGCTCTCAAGTTCCTCATAAAATACTTCAGTTTACAGAACTGTCCACATTCAAACTCAGTTGGTAAGAGTGACACCGGCAGGTTGAGGGAGGGCATCATGTCCCCAGTGAGGTACATGTGGAGTGCTGGGTCCAGCTCTTGGCTCCCCAGTGCAAGAGAGATATGGACATGCTGGAGCAAGTCCAAAAGACGATTAAGAGCATCTTACAAACAAACAGATGCTGAGATAGCTGGGACTGCTCAGCCTGGAAAGGGGAAGGCTTATCAACATGTATAAATATGTGCTAGGGAGAGCAAAGACGACAAAGCCAGGCTTACTTAGTGTTGCCCAGTGACAAGACAAGGAGAGATGGGCACAAATTTAAATACAGGACACTTCATTTGACTAAAGGAAATATTTTCTTACAATGAGGGTAGTTAAACACTAGCTCAGGTGGCCCACAGAGTTTGTGGAGTCTCTATCCTTGGAGATGTTCTAAACCCAACCAGACATGCCCTGAGAAGGGCGTTGGACCTGATGGCCTCCAGAGGTACCTTCCAGCCTCAACCATTCCGTGATTCTGTATGCACTAAGATTAAATGACCATCCTGATGCTTGATGCCAAATAAAAATGGAAATACAGCATATATACAAACGTCAGCAAACACAAAGATGATTAATCAAGGCTCCAACTTAAAGCTACACTGAATGAGCAGAACTAAAATAGCTAGGGCTTCTGCTTATAATTTGTTGGCCCTGACCTCCCTCTCTCTTAAAGTCCCTCCGCTGTTTGATGAGGTGACATTTTGTAAAGGCAATTTCTAGATTCAAAAGAACAATTTAATGAGTCAAGGGGGTGCCAACTTGGCCTCAAAACTGAGGAACGGGTTGATTTTTTTCTCATTCTCTTTAAACACTCATTCTGTCCTTGCTATTTTTCTCCCAAACACACATTTATTTCTCTCATTTCTTCTGCATGCTGTTTAATCTTTTGCGTCCATCAGGAATAACCCTCCCCTGTCATCAGTGTATCCTGAATCACCAGCAAGTGACATTCTTGAAGTAATAATTTAAGAGTCATTTTAACAATGCAGTCCCTGCTTCTTGCTTCACACTAACATCTATTTTTTGCTCCAAAAACAAAAGGCAATGTCATCCACAACCATATTAAGACCCTCACTGCAAAGCTGTAATTAGTCTTCTTTCAGGCCTTGCCAACATTTCTTCTTAAAGTGGTAGCAAAAATGTGTACAAACAAGGACATCTCACCAGTATTCTGCCTAGGAATGCTTCCAAAGCAAGATCTCACAAGGCAGGTTCGTAAAAGTTGGAACAATTTTTCATAACCACCTTGGTTCAGATGATTTATAGCAGCTGGTTTCAGAAGTTGCTACCGGTATGCCCTATTGTCCTCAGTACTCTTTCCTTGTTGCTCTTTCAGCAAGATCTCCAGTGGACTCCTGGCCTTTTTCATAACATCTAGCTATTTTTCCAGGCAAGTTCTGAATTATTTTCAACTAAGTGCTATTAATTTTAAAAAATAAGATTGAAAAGCAAAGAATGGATCTTTAAGGCACACATTCAACTTTCAGCTCAGAGCTGGAGAAAACACAGAATTTAAATTCAGAGCACATAATCTTGGCTGTTCTTCTGTGACGATGAGAATGAAAATAATGCTACAGATTCTCAGGAAAATAATTTAAATAAAGTGCTAGTTCTGCTTTACATGCCGCAAGCAGGACTACAGATAAAAGCTCTTCTTCAGCTTCAAGCTGCACCAGCTGAGGAGAACAACAATCCAACTCCTTCCTTCCCTGCAAGAGCCTATCAGATCTGTCTCTGCAAAGGAGATCTACATGAGATTTACAAGATCTTACCACATCTTTCTGCACCTTCATTCTCTCGAAAGTCCCTCCAAGTCTGCTGGTTTCACTGTAGTGATTAAGCAAGGAAAGAATTATTTTTCAAATGACATTAAATTACCCAAATAATTTTGACAGGTGGAGATCAAAGGAAGAGGGCACACACGTGCCAATTCTGGCATTGATTATCAAGGCCCAACAGCCTCAAGCAATTTGGGGCCATAGAGTGCCTTCTTCAGCTGCAACTGAAAGACAGCATCCAGCAGCTACTTAAAAACTTTTTGTTAACTTGCTTCAAGAACTTTCACCCTTAAGGAACTGTTTTATCAACATATAGCATGCTGATCTTCAGAATCCAAGAACCTGCCATTTTTTAAAAAATTAGGTGATCAAGAGAGGCCCTCAAAACAAACAGGTACAAGGTTGCTGGTGGACAAATGGAGTAAATCAAGACAGGAAAGAGCATGAACACAGTGCCCAGATATAACACTGCTCACTTTTTCCCCATTCAGGTAGTAAATTCCTAGTTTATAGTTTAGTCAGCAGTTTTGTTAGCTTTCAGAACCCTTTCAATTCAGTATATATTCAAGCAGAGACAACAAAAGTTCACAAGATTTGCTCCTATACCCAGAGCTGAACTAAGAGTTGCATCATCCACATGACCTACTACTCCTCAGAGAATCCTCACTTGGATACTTTAAGACCAAGATGACTGGGCAACTCTTTTCTCTCAGAAAACACTGGAAAGAAAAGGGGGAAGAAGTGTAGAAAATCTACTGTCCCTGTCATGCACCATTCTTATCTTCTGGCTTGAGAAACACCAGTATTTTCCTTTAAGATCCCTGAAGAAGCATTTGGAGCTGCAAGCGCATTGTGACCTGATGGGAGCCAAAGCTCAGTCTAAAACTGGCAGCCCATTGATTATCCCTTCTAATCCAATGAACCTTGACAGCTATAAATTCTCATAAACAAAACATGTTATTACATAGCTGAAGATACGTTTAAGACTACTTTGAAGGTACTATCATACTGCACAAACTTGAAAGCTGTCTTCTGGATCTTCTAAGACAAAATCCAAGGACACATTCATTGTCAGGTTGGACAGAGCTCTGAGCAACCTGTGCTAGTTCAAGATGTCCCTGCTCATTGCAGGGGGTTGGTCTACATACTTTTAATAATCCCTTCCAACCAAAACTAGGGCAGAGAGGCCCTGCAGACAGACCTCAACAAATTGGCCATCACCAGCCATAGGAAAGGCAATGATGGGCATATGACCATATCATGGGCAATCATCAACCATATGAAGTTTAACAAGGGGAAGTGCTGGATTCCACACCAGGGATGGGGAAACCCTGGTTGTGTGTATAGACTAGGAAATGAGAGGCTGGAGAGCAGTGCCATGGAAAGGGACCTGAGGGTCCTGGTCAATGGCAAGTTGAACATGAGCAGCAGTGAACATGAAGCAGCCAGGAGAGCCAACCACATCTTGGGGGGCATCAGGCACAGCATCACCAGCTGGGCAAGGGAGGGGATTGTCCCGCTCCTGTCTGTACTGGGGCAGCCTCACCTCAAGTGTTTGGGGCAGTTTTGGCCACTACAGTATTAAAAAAACCCATCAAGCTATTGGAGACTGTCCAAAGGAGGACCACAAGGATGGTGAAGAGCAGTGAGGGGAAGCCCTGTGAGGAGCAGCTGAGGTCACTTGGTCTGTTCAGCCTGGAGAAGAGGAGACCGAGGGAAGCCCGCATTGTGGTCTTCAACATCCTCACACGGGGTAGTGGAGGGGCAGGTACCAATCTCTTCACTCTTGTGACCAGTGACAGGCTTTCAGAGAACAGCATGAAGCTGAGTTGGGGGAGGTTTAGGTTGGATGTCAGGAAAAGGATTTTCACTCAAAATATGATTGAGCGATGAAACAGGCTTTTAAAGCCTGACAGAGTTCAAGCATTCAAACAACTCTCTCACGTGGTGTGACTGTGCAGGGTCAGAAGTTGGACTTGATGATCCTGATAGGTCTCTTCTAACTCTGCATATTCTATGATTCTATGATAATTCCATTACTGTAAAAAGTGATGTATAGCACAAGCACAGCCAGTGTGACAATAATCTGATTTATCATGCATTTAATTTGCTTGCTAAAGAATGTGAAATTAACCTGTGTCACCAGTGTTTGCTGTCATTAGTTCAGCACTTTCTTGCTATAAGGTTGATCAAATGCTTCCTGACATGTGAACTTCAAAGAGCTTATACGATGAGGACCTTGAGTACAGGAATCCTGAGGGAGGAGTGGCAGCTTACCACAGATCTTTCATAGCCTCAGTCTTCTTCAAGGGGAAACGGGAAAACAAACAGAAATGGCTTCAAACACCTCCTCCTTAATCTCTGACAGAGCAACCCAAGCAGACAGGAAGAGGAGATGACCACACTGTGGGAACACAGCTTTTATAGGGCAGAGCACTATAAAATACTCCACAGTATAAATACCCCACAGTCCTGGAAGCTTCTGTGAGTGACAGTAAACAAGCTGTATCGAGAGAGGAATTATGCTAGCACTCCCAATTTAGTGGTGTCTTCCTGTTTTATCATGCAATGTTGGCATGGACTACAGTTCTAATGGGCCATCTTTCCTCACTTAAGCACTAAAATACTTTCACCAAATTCAGTATTATACAGTTTAAGAAACAATTGTCTCAAGAAAAAGACGTCCTGGAGTCATCCCAAGTCTATCTTCATACTGGTGTAGTCCCTAAATATAAATCATGTCCATTTGGGGTCTAACTCCTAGTGCACTTTAGAGAGACAACCTTTCTATGACAGCTCTTCTAGGGACCACTAACATCATATCACAGCACGTCAATACATCATCTCTAAAAATTAAAAAGAGAACAAAAATAGTCTTGGAGCTTTCTACACTGATTTCAAAGAAACTTCAGCTAAGTAGCTTCAAAATGACAGTTCTGCTTTAGTCTCCCGGATTAGCTTGTTAAGTCTCTGAGCATAACACAGGAAATGGCACATCTAAAGTAATAAAGCAAATAGATGCAGACGTGAAATCTGGAGTTCTAGCCCAATAATAAACTGGAAAACAAAGCAAACCAAAAAAAAAAAAAAGAAAAAAAAGAGGAAGAAAAAAAATGCAAGAGGCTAGTAAGATTACAGCTTTGGTTTTTTAATTATTCTTTTCAAAATATCATGTATCACACTCCTCAAATAAGATAACACAGTCAAAGTTAAGTCTCAGAAAACACTTAGGAGAAGACTATAATCTTGAAAGGTCTCCTAATTTGAGTAGGAAGCAGTTGCATATCTGTCAACAAGCCTTTGCAACCAAAATAGCTATTGCCATCAAGGAGACTAATTTGCAAAATTTAATCAACACCTCAGTCTCCTCACATATTTGCCATTAGTGATTAGTTTCAATACCACCTTTGCTCATCACACAATGTTTGCAATTACCATTAAAAATATATAATTTGTAAAAGTACATATAAATTTATATATATTTACAAACTAGCAATCCTACAAATCAGCGTGCTTATAAAAAAAACAAGAAAGACCATAGGAACATGCTAAATGACCCACAACAAGACACAACAGCTGTATTTAATCAACTACATTTGAAAAAGCTGTAGAAAGCATGAGTGTCAACTGTCCAACATAGCCGGTCTGCACAGCAACACACAATATTCTTCTTGATTCATGAAAAGCACTGCTGGTCTTACAAACCAAATACACTGTTAACTTTAAATAGCAAACCCCAATTTGTTTTTGCTTTAAAAGTCCTCTTTCCAAGCACAGTTTTTCCTAGTCTTTTCACTTCTTCCTCTTCTTTCCTCCCTTTTGGAGCCCACACCAGGCTCATATTTCCAATTCTTTATTCTCTTGCAGTCTAACAGAGTGAGACACTCTGGTTTTACTCCTGTGACCTCAGCATTTCCATGGCTTGGGATCCACTTCACGGAACTGTCACATCTCAGAAACAAGGTCTTCATTTGTGCTCCCTCTTCTGGCTTTACAAGCATACGGCACAACCACAGTAGGGTGACATGGGGACCACCCCAACACAGCCACCACTATCTCCCTCAAAAAGCCCCTCCTCCTCAAAAAACAACGCAGAGCCACAAAGAAAGCATTCATGACCTGCATGCTACCACCTGCTGTGGTGGAACATGCTACCAAAATAGCCCAGATCAGTACTCATGAGACTGATTTATATTATTTCACTGCTCAACACAAAACAGCAAGTACGCAACTTCCAAGGACAGCACAAAAATAGCTTCGAGCTAATTTTTTAAGCCTATCCTAATGTTAATTTTAGTTTTGGAAAACCGTCACGTGTAACAGAACACAGAGTCCAGCACCTTCCACAAGGAAAAAACCCAGTGACACTAAAGGCTCATATTTGGATATGTCTGGCATAAGCAGCTTTCATTTTCAAGCTTAGAATGCATTTTAATCATTTATATATTTATTTTCATAATAAAAATAAGAAATTAGGTTATTTAGCTGTACTGTCTTTGGCATCAATGAAGTACAGGAAAAGGAAGCAGGAGGAAAAAACCAACTGTACCATAGCTGACTGTTCCAGCGTAATGTTGCACTGCAGTGGAGGTCTATTTTGAGAAAACTATAGTTGCCAGTAGCATAGCCCTCTTAAGTCATTTTGGTAGAAGCTGTCAAAAGACATGTTCTTTGGAGTCTTTCTGGATTTGGAATACTTTATCTGGCTTTATTTTACAACAAAATAAAAATTTGTGACTACCCTCTAATAAAAGTATTTGAAGAAATGTTAAGTCTGGATGAAAATAGAACAAGTAAAATGATCTACAGTTTTCTCAGGAACATGTGGGATATATGCTACAAAGTGGGACTAAACAGAGGCAAAGTCAGGTAAGGAAAGGAGGAACATAATCTAGGCACCTTTGTACACAAGAACAACTTGGGAATGGTTAATGGAATGAGATGGAAAGAAGCTGCAGAAGCTGCTGGCTGTTGGGAGCCCTAAGTCTCATCTCTGCTCTGCATGCCTGTGTTAGAATGAGAGAATAAAAGCCCTGGATAAGCCCAGGAAAAGGGATTGGAATCGAAGGAGTCCCTTTCCTAGGCAGCTAATTACAACTACATAACAGTCAGACATTATATTCTTCACTACTCCATTTTCATTCTCGTATTTGCAACGGAATTCTTTCTTCCTGGAATATCCTAATGCCTGGTAGTCAGGACTGACAGATGTTGGCTCAGATCTTCAGCCTTCAGAGGGGATATGAAATGCACAAAATCCAAAGAAGGGCAGAAATTCTGCAACACCATTGTGCCTAATGATATTTTCTACTAGCTGCTGCCAAGTGGTTTCCCAGATCTGCTCATCAGGGACATCTGGTATTCTGTATTAGCCAATATGAACTGGTCTGGAACACTCAATAGCCTCAGGAATGTGGTGCAAATTTTCATACCTAAGGATGCTCTTTTTTTTGTGATAACAAAGTTACTTGGACTCTTCTGTAGTTTTGGAGGTCACCAAAATTTTAGAATATATCACATCATTGCAAATGGGCTCTAGAGTTCACCTACACACTTGCCTCAGCAGCTATCAAATCTCATTTGGCATACAGCCTTTTTAGTTTCTGGAATGATTTGTTCAATGATTCTGCATGGTCTGCAGACAGCTCCAGAAATGGTGCTTATAAACTCACACAGAAGTTAATGTACGTGAAACTAGGCAACAGCAGTTCACTTTTGCATACCAAATAGCAAATGTAGGGACACTCCAGAGTAGGTAGATTATCTCTTGCCCTCCATATTTTTTTATTCTTTTAACAGTTCCTGTAGACAGGTGAACATTTAAACTACTAAAAAAAGAAACCCCTGGAGAAATCTAAACACAAATCATCATAATTTAATTTACCAACAAACGCTCATCAGCTGACCAACAGCATGTCTTCCAGATTCTCATCACTTTACTTACTGTTTATCCTCTCCAAGTGGACAAATGGTGACAGAATTCAACTTTGTTTTTATCAACATATACAAACTGCTACATTCTGAATATCCTTCTAAATTACAGTTTATATTAAGAATTAAGTGCTGTGTGTGCTGGCAGCCCATGGAAAATGGATGAGAAGACACTCTTCCCAATGAAGCATATGAAGGCTTAAGGCTCGTGTTTTCTTTGCGGCAGCAATATGTTACACCAACAAACAGAATAGAACAGTTTCCAAAATGTTATTCCTCATGATACCTTATCCATACTAAGGCCAAATACAGCTGAAATCTGTAGCAAACTGACCTTTTAACCTTTTTGCCTAATTTCATCAGCTAGAAGTCAAATTGCATGCCACAAAAACGCAGATTCTAACACATTTTATGCTAAATCAGACTATAACATTCCAGAAAAATCCAACTCTTGAGGGTATTTAAGGCTTGCAAAGAGCACAGCTAGTGAATGGGCGTTCATTTTGGATGCACACATTGTTTCATAAAACTTCTCCCTCTTGAGTCTGTTTTGTCTTTTCTTCCTTTTTGTTTTATTTTAACTGCTCTGGAAGTCCAAAGTTTTTAAAGAAATAAGAGAAAATATCAAACCCATGCTTAACGTCACCTGAAAATTTAGTTTTGTGTATTTTTAAGAAAGTCCTCTTTTTTTCATCAGTTCCCAAGTATTCACCGGAATGTGGAAGTTCTTCCTATCCTCCAGCATTACTTTTAAAACAGTATCTGAAACTACGCGCAATGTTCCAGGTGAGCGTGGATTATCTCACCAGATCTTTGAATCTATTCCCCATTACAGTGGAAACTAAGCAATTCTTTATAAAACACTGCCAAGTCCATCCCTTATCTGATGGATGAACAGAAAACTCTGGTTTTAGATCCTACCACACAATGCTGGTGGGTTTGCTACAAGTAAGACAGGAAAATATAAGGGTTTATTTTGCAAAGGGTTAAGAAGTTATAACCCAGTAACATGAATGAAAAGTTCCTTCCAAACTACTGACAGACATGTCATACTAAACATTCTCAGCAAAAGCATTTCTCCTGATTTTCTGAACTGTGTAAGTAAAAATCAGAAGGGAAAAAAAAAAAAAAAAGAAAGAAAGCAAGGAAAAGAAAAAAGTCTACCAGCAATGCTTTTGGAGTTCCCATCCAAGGGAGCAGACTCCTGGCTAAATCCAGAAGAAAGTGATCTTGACTGCAGGTGATGCACTCTTCTGTCACGACCAAGTGCCACTGCAATCAATCAGAATCGCTATAGGAACATGGGGCAGAGGAAAGCAGACAGTTTTAAAACTGAAATGTATAAAGTGCATTTTTAATTTGAGTGTGGGGAAGTATTTTTAATTATGCACTAGAAAGACATGTTTTAAGACAATTCCACAAGGAAGCAGCATGTCCTTTAGAAAATTCTTGATGCCCAATATCTTCCTGGCATAATGAAATACCAAAGGTGGCCTTAAATTTCAAAAATCAGCTTGAATTTTTACATCCTCATGTGGAAGTTCAGTATTCATTAGCATATAGACAACTAGATATCAAACTCCCAGGTCTAAGAGGAAAAAAATAAATAGTAAAAAATTGTCTGTAATTGTTGGGGTTTTGTCCCACCCCGCACTCATGAAATCAAAAGAAATACACAACAAACCAGACAATTAGAAGTAGTGGCTTTTTCTGAAACAAAATTCTCTTTTACCAAGTGACAGATTAATTCTGTGATCTGATCTTTACATTGGGCCCAGTGCCTGATCATTACATAGGTAAGTTTTCCTTCCAGTTGACTACCATCCTTATCACTAAGTATTTGTATGTGTCGGTAAGTGTCAAAAAATACTAAACAAGTCACCAGGCACTAAACTGCAGAAATACCTTTCTCAGAGGTGAAATAGTATTTTTTTATTCTACTGTGAAACAACCACAACTTTCAATGCAACAGGCCTAAGTTATGAAAGTCTAACTTGAGATCGGAAAGCCATGATCTTTGCCTCCAAAATGACTGTTCATTTATACAGCAAGGACTCTCAACCGGTATTTTATAGGAGCTGTATGGTAATGAGTGGGCATGTGTACACAGTGGTGCATTTACAGACCCCTAAATCACCAAACGTGCAACTCCTTTGTCATTATTAATACCAAGTTTTCAGCAAATTATTCAAAACGGTTGCTGGACTAGGTTTGCCAGTTTGAAGAATAGACCGTGTCATCTTTCCGTGTAATACAAATTATACATCCCTGCTGAAGAGTCTGCCAGGGCTGGGAACCACCACCTGCAGAAGCGCTCCATCAGCACAGGGAAGCAGACCCAAGACAGGTACAGCAGGTTTCCTTCCCCCACCCAACCTGACAGCCGTAGGTACTGCAGCTCTGCGCCGAGGGCGCTTCATTAACTCCGCTCGCTCGGGGACGTGGGGCCGGTTGTGGCTGGTCAGACACAGAGAACTGGCACCTGGGACAGGCAGGTCCTACCAGATGAAATCAGAGCAACAGTTAAGCCTGCAAAGAAAGTTTTGGCTGTAATTCAAGTTACACTGCTATTTACTGAGTAAAGAGAGGTTGTACACGGGGTTATTTGGGGTATGCAGCGTGCACGGTCTGGCTGGAAGGAGAAAAATCCACCGCATTTTAGTTACAAGGGCTGTGCCGCTGAGTTCAGAAAGAAAAAAAAATGACAAAGTAAAGACAGAATAAAATGATTGCATGTATCTGAAAAGCAAAGTATCCATGCTGTTCTTACTTATGCGACTTTTGCAACGACCACACAAAAACAAGAGCAAAGTTTCCTTAGGGTTTCACATAACACTACACAAACTTTATGCCTTCCAGTCACTGTTCATTCACTGAAGGCAGAATCACCATGAATTTGCTGTCTAAGGCGCGACAGTGTTCTCTCCCGAACACAAGTATAAATGAAAGCCTAAACCACCTATTCCCCCAACACCTTTAAAAGCTAGAATACTGGACTAATTAATAGAAAAGAGATCTGGCTCAAGAAGGTGTCTTTATTGTGGTCAGAGTACCCACACACACGCCTGTGCCCCTGCCAACAGTGCCAAGCAGTCCAATCACGACAACCGGTGAGTCAGCATTAAGTACTCACTGTGAAAGGGGGAAACCAGCAAAAGAAAGCTGCTTGAGTTGGAAACTGGTTGGAGGGAAATAGGGGAAAGGAAATAAGACGGCAAACAATACCACAGAAATTGAGAGACAAATTATTTTCTGCTTAGCATCACATTTATAGAAGAAAAAAATAATATTTTGAACACTGAGTAGATTAAATGTCAGTTGTTATGATTACAGCCTGGTAAAAAAAAAACCCAGATATTACTAGTAACATTTTATGCAGCTGAAATAAATTTCAGCCATTTTGTAATAACACCCAGTACAACAGGTAGTGTGTCTTCTAATTGGGAAGCTGTTCATTGCAGCACTGAACTATGAACCATTTGGTAAAAAAAATTGAAACCAATGCTGCTTTACCTTCTCCTATGAAAGAAATATTTAACATGAAAACAGAATTTCTCTTTTTCAGAACCAGCATGCAACATGAGAAAATGGGATGACCTCTGACGTTAATGGCTAAAGAAAGCTAATGAAAGGGAAACACTTCCAAAAACACTAATGAAAGGGAAACGCTTCCAAAAACATACATTTTCCTGGTCATTACAAGGCTAAAGAACACCATGAGGTTTGGACAAGCTTTAAAAAACACAACAAAAAGCAAATCAACATTCTGTCATTAAAGAAATACAAAGTACTTTTGCTGAGATGAAGGAGCTTGCACTGACATCTGGAAGAGTGAAATTCATCCTTTACCCCTTACATAGCAGGCTACTATTAAAATCTATTGAACAGTCACTACACCAAGTAGCACACCCTGAAGGACAACTTGAATCCAATAGGGCAACTATGGAAACAAGTGGCAGGGGCAAAGAATCTGCCCGCTTTCCACACTGCCATTTTGGAACACCCCTTTCTCAACAAGACCTTCACAGCACCTTAATGCCTATTAAAGCCATCAAAAGAGAAGGATAATAATCAATGTTTTGCTTTGAAAGAACACACCTTTGTGTCAGTACACAAATATGCAATATATCCAGCATCAAAAAATAAAAATATTGGAAGTTTTTTTATCTAAACATGTCAACTAAATAAAAACAGACTTGTATTCCAATGTTCATATTCCAAGGATATTACTTATAAAGTGGTCTTCTGTAAGGCATGCTAACTATAAGTCATGCAGATACATGATCTAGCCATCTCAAAAAAAAGTGTAAAAGCTACAGTAATTTTAATTGTGCATCCTGAGAGTACTTCCTTTGATATACTATATATATTTTTTTTTTACAATACAACACCCAAGCTACAAGAGCTTAAGAAGTTCTAAATTAAAATTTTTCTATGGAATCATTTGTTGTGAGGCTTTTTAGAGTTCTCCTTTAGATCCTTCAAGATCTCTGTAACCATCGCCTTTTTTAGACCACATATTCGATGATGTGATAGAGTTGATGGATAAACATTGCAAAATATGAAAGTGATCAACAAGGAAGAAGGCTGATGAAGTGCCATATATTTATAAGGAATGACAGAAGATACAGAAGGAAGTGAAAAATTGTTGTATGGAAACTCCTCAAAGTTTGCTACTACTGGTGTTAAAAAATAGAAAGCCACATGGTTCAAAGCATAATTAAAAATTCAGGCTACTTATGCACCTATAAAACTCCCATTTCCAGTTTAAATATGAAGAGCATTTGAAAAGCAAGCCATTAATACTCTCCAGTTATTTTTCTGTGGTCTCAGAAGTAGCACAGATACACTCTACTTGCTTCTGTAAGATGTTTCTTCCAAGTTCAGAAATAGAGCATTTGAAAGAAACCTTTTATCTCTTCAGACAGCTTCCAGAACCTGGAAAACACATCCATGGAAAGGATATAACTGCAAACATGCCGCTAGGAATGAACATATGTTCATTATTTAAAAGATAACCAAAAAAAATTAAACAACCTCTCATTTATCCTGGACAGTTCAACTTCTACAAGTAATCTAGGAAGATTAATCCCTTGGAGAACCACACTCCTGCCTAATAAGGTAAAAATATGATTAGAAATCTGCTTTTAAAAGCAACAGGAAGCCGGTTTCTTTAGACTGCATGGTATGGCAGCAAGGGTGCAAGACCTTGATACATCAAGATGAGCAAGATACACAAAAGCTGCATTTAGGACACAGAACCTGCACTTGGTTTCCCAAGTGCCCAAGCAAAGCCAAGTCAATTGAAGGCAGCAGAACAGGCTTCAAAGGCAGGAAAAGACAGGGAAGCAAGAGGAAGGTGGAAAGACCTGAGGAATTTCAGAGGGGCTAAAGCAGCTTCTTCTCACGCCAAGCCATCTTTTGCAGAACTCCCCTCTTCCCAGATTTGCTCATATGTGGGGTTCTCACGTAGCCTCCCCACTTCTCAGTTCCCAGAGGTACCTGAAGAAAGGTTCCATCTCCATGTTCTCCCACAGCAGCACCCACCACTAAGTGGGGTGCAATGTAACAGAGCTCAGCACACACCAGAAGCTCCACTTCCCCTTCTCCCCTTCCACCTTGCTGCCCAAGACAATATGCTTCAATCACTTCTGCCAAGCCACTTTAGATATCTACACCAGCAGAAATGAAACAAGCCAAAACCAGTTTTCTAGTGGTTTTAATTCCTGAAGTAACTCACCATGGTGTGAGACATAAAGGGCTGCAGGGGACATAATGAGGAAACTGAAAAGCAAAAGAAAGTGGAAATCAGACCCCACAGCCTCATTAGGTCTTCTGCTGGCAGAGGTTACATGAGGCTGATCACATTATAGAAGTGCCCCCTCAAAGTGACTCAGAGTACCAGGGCTTAGTCCTAATTCTTCCCCATACCAATTTTAAAAAAAAAAAAAAAAAGGAGTCAAACGCTTTCTGGTTTTTGGACTTTTTTAAGCCAAAATGAAACATAAATGCTTTCCCCAACAACTTCAGATTTTGCAGTCAAGTTATCTGCATTCAAAGAGGGGGATGGGGGGGAGAGGGAAGTCACAGGGCTTGCCAGTGAACCAATGCAGGGGATGAGCTTCACCCTGAGAAAAGGCACCATCCTGATTACAGAGTCTCTTAGACAGAAAATACACAGGGAGTCAAGGACCACCTTGTTATTTCATGCGCTGAGTTAGTTCAAGCTTAGCCACCAGAAACCCCTTAGAAAAAGAAAGAGTTTCAAGAACAAACTCAAGACCTTAGTAAACAAAAAAGTTGTTTCTGTTCCAATGCCGGAATGAATTCTTCCTTTTTTTAAAACAGCAGTCACACAGATTACAGCATATCTCACCTATTAATTCAACCAGCCTTATGAAGCAAATAAACTCCTACCTAGGCAACAATGCAAGTTCACCTTCACATGAAGATCAGCTAGTCTCCAAAAATTAGTTCAATTCACTCAAGGCAAATTAGCCCCCGTCCAATACAACATTCATTAACTCCTTTCTCCAATTTCTTTCTTCCTACCTTTGCCATTCCTCCCCTATTACACACTGTAGTCCATACTCATCCTGCCTTCCAAGCAGAATAACCAAGAACAGATCATTCCCGACATGCAGTTTTTCTCTGTCCCCCTTCACTGCGTGCCCTCACAGAGGAGAAGGCGCTCCTTGTAAACATGACAGGTAACGTACAATGCATTATGCAAAGCGAAGACCTAGGCAGATAGCCAACTTCGTGAGAAAACTATCTGCCTCCCTCACCCAGAAAAAAAAATTCTTCAAAGATAAAAATTTAAAATTCAGTTAACATCATCTGAGGTTTGCAACAAGTTAAAAATAAAAAACAAGGAAAGCAGATGCCTTTAAATAGCAACTTTCATATGATCCAAAACCTAATGCCAGTAAAAAACCCATGAAATTTGATAATTTCTACCTGAACACATGTACTATATTTTGACTTATCAGCCACATTGTACGGTCAAAACAAAACTTGTCTTTTCTATGATGAAGGTGCACCACCTGTTAGATATTGCAGAAACAGACAGCCCACCCCTTTCTAGAGTGGGTCGGGCCTTGAAGGTACTGCCATAGTGACCTTCAAATATTTTGTGGGATAAAGGGCATAAAGGTCTAACATCACAAGCAAAGAAAAATCATAGAATTATAGAATGGTTTGGGTTGGAAGGGACCTTAAAAATCATCTGGTTCCAACCCCAAAGTTTGAACTTTAGCCCCACTGAGGCAGGCTTTTCTGTGCAACTGCAACCTCGGCTTCAAGGCTCCTGCCATTGATGCCTCAAGGCTCATCACAGCCTCATTTAGAGCAAGTCAGTGCCATCATTCAGGCATTCAGGTAATGAAGCATCCTGCCTCTACAAATCTGCTTAGATATGGAATATTTCCAGATTTCTTCTCCAGTTCTCTACAGCTCTATTTCAGTCAAACACAGAGCACAACTGAAATAAGGCAGCTCAGACTTTTAACACATGCCTGGCTTGTTTTACATGGCTGGTGCAACTGCTGGGACTCCTGGTAGCATTTACTGCCACAGAATAATGGGCATTTTGCTTTCCAAACATACGAGTACTGCCAAATCCAGAGGAATACAATCACAAATTTAAGATTAAGAACAAAAAGTGAAACTGCAAAATCTATAAGCCACATAAGCAAGACCTTACGGGCTGCATAATGCTGGAAAAGTATTTTAAACAAATATATAAACACTTAGATGAGAAAGGCTGACAGTTCATCTGAGTAATTAAAACTGTCATGGACAAACCTTAATGAAAACCTTCATTCTAAATAGGGTACAATCAGTACAGCAAAGTTTTACAAATACTGACTTTAGATTTTCTTCTTAAACAATGTTAGTGTCAAAAATTATCTCTATTCTCTCCCACTCCTCAAAAACAAACAGAAAAGACATATGCAGAAGAACAAAAGGGAGACTTTTTTGGTCTTTTTGATTGTTAGTGTAAGTCACTAAGTAGTTTTCACCTCTCCATATATACATACGTTTTTTGTTTTGATTATCTATCAAAAGATATCAAAAAAGTCATACCTTGCAATATCACAAGTCTATTTACCTTAAAGTTTCAAATATTCAAACAAAATCCAAAAATAAACTCTTATCAAGAGCCAGATCATAAGAAGATTCATTCTCAACATTTGACTCTAGCATACATATATTCCTTCTTAGTCTTCACTGACTTCTTTCTATTCTCTATATAAATCTACTTTTTTAACCAGCAGTTCTCAAAATCTTACAAGATATCCATCTATTCTGCAGAACCTTATCTCCCCATACTCTCATAGCTAAAACTGACACCTGACAAGTCCACTCACTAACTTTATTATATTAAAAATGTTGGTTATTAAAACAATTGAAAAGTAATTTCTCAGTTTGTAGCCAATAATCAACCTATTAAAGGGAGTTTCTATACACTCTGAACTAAAGGAATACTGGCAGAAACTTCTACACCAGGTCCTAATTTAGGTCAGAGAGACTTTTGAGTCCTGGAGTACTTTACATCTCTAGCTCCCACATACTTTCACAGGTTTAGATTTTAAGCAGCGTGGATTTCACTAGGATTTTAAATGCAATTACTTACTGAAATTTGTGCTACTGGCACTGTTATTTGCTTCATTTCCAGTCAATGGAATAATTATTGGAAAGAGTCTCACTGATTATTTTAAAGGTCTTTAAACATACCTTCAATATATGTGCAGCCTTTTCACTTCAGAAATTTCTTCAAGGTATGTCACAAAACTAATGACTTTATTCATGATTCTAAAAAGCAGCTTTAAATACAGTTTGGTATTTTCACAAGTCAATTCCCATTCAAGCATGTCTCTACCGTATTTAAACACTGATACTTTATCACCACCAAAAGTTTCCATAACGTGGATCCAAATAGGGTATGTGCAAACAGTCATGGAAATGAGTAATTCACGTACCTGGATGGTCTTCCCTGATTTAATAGAGCTATTTGTGCATGACACAGTAGGACTGGAATCCAAATTCACCTTTCCTTTCCTCACATTTGATTTTCTGCATTATTTATAGTCTACAGCAGTTAGAGATCCTTCCCAGATGATGGTTCATTTTATGAGAGGTGGAGGCTCCTACATGACTTTAGTCAATTCTTTATCCCATCAGTCAGATACGAAGTTGTGATAGATCTGACACAACTGCTTGGAAATGCTGTCAAGAGCAGTGAAATACCCCTTCTGTGCCACATTACAAATGGAGTTGAGACTGTGTATTATCCTCTCATTATTTCGGGTCATGGTTTGTATTCCCTCTGAACAGCTTGGTACACTTCCATAATGATCTAGAATGCTGCAAAATATGGAAACATATCCTCATTTTTTATTACTGCTATGGTGAGAATTTTTTTCAATGTAACACATGAATCTGTCAGGCTGAAAAGCAGGCTTCTCAAAAACAAACAAACCAACCAAATCACACACAAAACAATGAACAAGCAAACCTTCTCCCCCTCAAAAAACGAAACATAAACTGTAAAACACCTCAGGGTTGTCCTGGTACTAGTGCAATGGAGGCAAAAATCCACAAAAACCTCTTTTCTTTCTTCTCAAACCATATAAAAATTTTAACAGAGTGACTTAAACATGCACACTGAAGAACATTGGTGCAGGCTACAATTATAAGAGAAATTGTCCCAAGATTCTTGATTCAGCCATGTCACCAACAATTTTACATTACAGATTGAAGTTCTCCAAAATAAACCAAAAGCAAACAGAAAACACATCTTCCTAGAAATAAAAGCATTATATTGAAACTGCACATTTTGATTTTTCTTAAATCGAAGCATCAATTCTCAAAGTTTTCATTCCATCTTCTTCAGTAATTAGTAGAAGAGGGAAAAAGAAAGCATTACTTGAAGGGGGTTTTTTTGATTGTTTTTGGGGAAGTTTTGGGGTTGGTTTTTTTTGCTTTCACAAAGATTTCTGAAGACAGTGTTGCTTCTGGTTACATCTTTTCAGCCCAGTATCAAGAGGCAAATGGCATAGAGAACATACATATTTAGCAGAGTTGCATCATCATTCACTAGCCACTTGACAAGTTTACAGCAGTCCATAATGTAAGGAGTGGTTTTAATAAATCTCTAAACTGCTGAAGTCACTACAACATACAACATTACTAACATCACAAACGTTAAAGACTATGTCTTTATTATGCGTGTCAGCTAACAAAACAAAACAGACAAATAATAAAATATAAGGTAAAGCTCCCATATTAATGTGACTAGGCAAATGTGCCACTAAATGTAATGCAGTCCTCAAGAAAAAAGGCTGAAATGAATTATTGGTTATTTGAATTATCATCCAGTATAACAAAATCCTTTTTGGAATTAAATTACCTCCTCTGAACATAAAAAGGATAATCATAGGCTTTCTTACTGAGTCTTTTGTAAATACTGAAAATAACTTACAAGCTACGATATTGTCATTTCAAAGAGTACTTCCAAAAATCATATGCAAAACAGCATCAGTAAGTTAATCACATTTTCAGTTGTTTCTCCATTAAGGTAGGGTTTTTTTAAACTTCACAAGAAAATAAAAATTTGGCAAGGAAAATCACAGATAAAGAAAGGTGCTATTCTGACAAAGACAGAGAAGCATCCCAAAATCTTCAATTAATTAAAAATTTTTAAAAAAGCAAAACCACAAAAAAACCAAAAACACAAACATTAAACAACAGACTGGCTAATTTTAGAACTTTAAATCTAAAAACATACATCTGCTTGGCCACATAAAAATAACTAAACCATGAAGTCAAGCAACCCCATTCCCTAAAGAATAATAACCAAAACAAATAAACACACAACAGAGCTTAGTACTCAGAATATACAGGCACAGCTTCTAGTCCGTTACATTTTAAGACAGATCTAGGAGAGAACCTTTCACACCAGTCTGGCAAGACATCTAAAGACAGTATCTGGAGAGAACAGAACTGAGCACAGGGCTGCAAAGACTGGAAAGGGAGAGAACAAATGCAAGGCTCCACATCAATTTAGGTTTCTTTCACTTTTATAAGCAGCAAGAACCCAAAAGTCCAAACATCTGTGCAGGTACCAAGTCAGTCTACCTGACTAGAGGTGGCCAGCTATGGAAAGATAAACACAAAATATAAGAATGTGAGATTTATCCACCCCAATTAGAAAGGACTTGGTAAGAATTTCCTCCTTAGTTAGAAACCCAGCCTCAGGTTTAGCATAATCACAGGGAAAAGCCATATTTGACTGTTCTCTGAAAAGAAGAGCTTGCAGGGTTATGGGATTTTTTTTGTTGTCATTTTTTTAAAGCCAATTCCAAGGGCCTGTGTGCCAGTTTGGACACAAATTTAGGAAGAAACAACCCAAAAAGGGCGTCCCTCTCTCCTGCCTGTTAGGCAGGAGAAGAATCACTCCAAGACAGCCGGGCTAGCAAGGATATGGCTAATCACATCTCATTTTAACGGAATAAATTTAAACTCAAGAATAAAGGATAGCAATGCCAAACTTGAGCAGGAAAGTAAATATTTGAGTAAGACAAATTTACCTACCACATACGACAAATTAGCATTGCTGTTAAGGGCGGGTATCCTGGTATCCTCCTGTTTGTTATATGGGGTAACTCTCCATTAATTATACTTTTAACAGCCACAGTAAGGTCTACAGATGTCTACTTTCTTACCCCATACTGCAGGCTTATTTCTTGGAGCTTTGCTTTCTAGCGACAAATTAACCCATGATCTCAGACTTTCTCCCACAAAGGTAACTGTGTGACAGAGATGTCCACCCTACCCTCAGCAGTGTTGCCACAGCTGAGAACCTGGCGGCCATTTGTGCAGACAGTTGTGTCATTTTCTCCCCAGTGTTATCTGGCAAAGCTACCAACAGGGGCATAGGAGCTTCGTATCCCGACTCTGGAGGGTCACTGCCCCGCTCAGTCACATTCAGGTGATCCAGACAAGCATCTTTCCATATCAAAGTTTCCCTTCCTGCTATGAAAGCTCTGAAATAGAAGTGACCTCAATAGACATACCAAAAACGGTCATTCCCAATAAAAAGAAATTCCAACTAAAAATATATTCTATGAATACAGGCTTAAATTCTTGGTAACTTCCATTCACTATTCTGACCTATTGTTTCATAGTTCATCTGTCCAGTGCTGACTAGAAACTTGACACTGTGCCCTTTTCTCAGATTTACCTTGATCTGAAAACAGTTTGAGCACAGCAGCACCATCCTTCCTCCACTGCCTATATCTACGCTCAAGAATCACCACTCCTACTCCTTCTCCAAGCAGCTGCTAAAAGCAACTGAGAGAGAATACCAGGCAAGACAGACTTCTGAACCAAACTCAACTGTCAGCTATGCACCTTACCTATGGCACTAATCCTCCGTCCGAAATCACAGGTGCTACCACACCGTACATGCTTATGCAGCCCACACTACAGAAATATTCACTTGCCTCGTACAGCTCCACATCAGAGCACTGATCCATTAAACAAGGCTTGTCAATCATTCTCTACACTTGGAAATTCATTACAATAAAAGGTAGCTGTTTGTTTGGGGTTTTTTCCTCCAGAGAATGACACCATAAAATTTGTACCAAAACATTTACTCCAGACCACTACTAGATTGGTGAATTTCCAAAACAGGATAGAGGAGAGGCTATGTCAGGGAAAGTGTGATCATTATTTCTACATGGTATTTTTGTTTTCAGTGCCTGATGGGTATCTCCAATCTTTCAAAATCAACAGAAACTTTATCACGAAGCATCTGTATTTTTATTCATAGTACGCAATGTGACAGACCTACAAAGCCAAGGGAAGGACAAGATTACCAGAGATCATATTTGTCATAAAATCAGTTTGGCATTCTCTCACGTTTCTGCACATAATCCTTTTCCAGATTATGCCCATATTTTCCACTTACCCAGCAAGGATGGACAACTGTTGGAGTCGTTGTAGAAGCAGAGTCTCTAAAAGACCCTAAACACAAAGGTATCATATAAAATCCACATAGATAATTATAACATTAAAAATTATGTATGCTATGTAAAATTTTATATCCAGTAGCCACCTTCTAGGACTTTAAACCTCATTTTAAGCTTATTCCAGATAAAAGAATTTATATGCTAATTGATTGAGACAAAATTTAAATTCTTACCAGATCTATTAAAATCATATCGTGACTTTAGGAAGCATCCCTTCCAGTAGTCATGTATAACAGACCTTAGCTGTGCCACTGCCTGCAAAATCAAGGCTGCAGACAAAAACTGTAATAAAAGACTTGCAATTTAAAATGAGGAGACCTGAATGCACCACAAAATAAAATTTCAAACAAGTTCAGCATCAGTCATGTTCAAAACAACTTTCTATATGTAATCTGCCTGTAAGATCATACTCTCAGTTAAATATTTTCTTCAGAAAGGCCTTACTTCTAACAGCAAACAACTGGTATTTTTGGGCGAACTAGTTTTCCAACCCAAATGCACAAAGGGACTAAAAATGGGGTTTACACTGGAACCTGTCTTCTTCATGAAGCTATCATAAAATTGGAATAGATACCTGGCTGTAACCTAGGAAACAGCAAGTAAAGTCAAGTCCTGTGTAAACTATTATGTCTTTTAACAACTGGAAAATCAGAAATAAAAAGTGTAGCTCGGTACAGAAATCATTTACTGCAATCTACAAGATAAACACGGTTCGTAAGTATTTCACATACTTAACTGAAGCGGAGGCAGATATAAGCTTTGAAACTTGCAATTTCAATTCATTTCATTTCAGAAGGAACTTTCAGGTTATTCTGGAGAATTTCTATGATCTGTCTTTACTTAAATACAAATCTTTGCTCTGTCTTCAAGTATGCAGAAAGCTACATATTTTGTACACACCAAGAAAGACCCAAGCTTACAATATATGTTTCTAAAAACTGCCATGCACCTGACATAATAACATTTTTGAATGGCACATCCCTTTCTCTGCCTTTGATTCCAGATCAAGTGTGACATGAAGACCTGTGAGTTTTTCTAAAACGTCATTTCCAAAAGACTGGAGAAGGTCACACAATTCAGTTACCTGGAAATAAATATCATACTACATGACCTATTCCTTATCAATGTGAGCATATTTTCCCTCTCCTCAAAGTTTCCGCTGTAGTTCCTGCTGCTGCAGCTCTAGCGGTATCAGCCAGTAACACCACCCAAAGCAAGCCAAGGGGGCTGCTTGTATTGTCACTGTCACATGGTGTAAAATTGCTGTGAGCAGGATGAGACAATGATGTGCTTGAATGACAGCAGCTGTTCTGTGCTGGCATGCCACAAGCAGAGCTGTAATCACAGCCAGGTGCAGTGGTGGGAATTTTGGGGGATAAAGGCAGCGCCTGCACCTGTGGCACTCTGTAACTTCCAGCCATGCAATATTTGCTGTTTACAGACCATCTGTCATTTTGACAAGCTCCCTACCTGACCGTCACTGGAACAAGCCACCTTTTGTATTTCATTAACAAGGCCTTTCTCCCTTTTGTAACAACATCCAATTTCTGCCTCATACATCATAAACAGAAAAGGATATGGTAACTATGGTGTAGGAACCAGTGAATCATAAGAATTTTAAACACTCCTAGTTACAGTGATCAAAGCTAAATCCCTTAGGAAGATTATCCACACCAGAACCCTGGAAAAAAAATGTGACTCGAGTACTTTCATACTGCATCTTTGAGATAAAGCACAATCCCCTGTGTAACTGTGAAGGGCTACCTCCAGTTACGGGTAACTACGGTGGGAACATTGTAACAGGGGCTGTTGTGCCTCTTGATCTATCTATGCAGTTCCAGGCCTGGCAACCAGCTGCAAACGCAACAGTCCACAGGCTGAGACCACAACTCTGAGGCCGTTCAGGAGAAGGTTCATTCGGAAAACAAAGAAATAGAGAAAAATAATACAAATCAACCACACATTTAAATAACGAGAAGTACGAGCCTTACAAGCAAGGGATAAGAGACGCCAAAACCACTCGCGCCCCTGCACCCATCACCGCGTGAAACGGCGGAGGGGCAGCGCTCACAAACGATGCGAGTGGCGACGATTTCACCACTTCTCCAAAAATACGGCTCCTGGGGGAGCCGGCGTGCCCGAGGCGGCGCGTACCGCGGGAGCGGAGCGGAGGGGCAGGGCGAGACCCTCCCGGGCGGCGGGGCCCGGCCCGGCCCGGCGCTGCTCGCTCCTCGGAACTTCGCCCTCCGCTCCGGCAGATGACCGATACCCGCACCGCGGCCACCACCCCCCGAACACCAACACGCCCTTCAAGCACCGCCACCGCGCCCCGGTTCCGGCTCCTATCGCCGCTTTTGCATTTTCAGAAGCACTCTGGCCGCCCATTCTGGCCGGCGTCTCAAGGAGGGCACCGCTCTAGCCCAACTGCGGCCGCAGTTCATTGTCCCTTCGCAAGGGACAGGGCGACGACCCATCCCGCGCAGGGACATCGGCGCGGCCCGGGCAGATGCCAGGGACAGCGAGCCCCCAGCGCCCCACCCCGACACCGAGACCCTCGCCCCGCTGCCGGAGAAGTTGGGAGCGGCGCGGGCGCTCCCCACGCCGGTCAGACCCCATCCCTCCCTCCCTGCCCCCGCAGGACACGGGCAGCGCCCGCAGCCGCGGGACGCCCGCGGTTCGCGGAGCAGCGGCGCTGGCGGCGGCGGCGAACACCTACCCGGAGAGCTTCCCAATCTTCACAAAGCTAAACACATCCATCCATGCGGCCGGCTAGCTCTGCCCGTCACACTCACTCACTCCAGCAGCAGCAGCGGCGGCGGCGGCGGCAGCAGCAGCTCCATGTCGAGAGAAGGTTGCGTCCAGCGGCAGCAACAGCCCTTGCAAAAAAAGCAGGAGCCGGCAGAGACAGCGGCTGCTACCCCCCTCCGGCGGGGAGCTGGGCGTGCAGCATCTCGCAGGACCAGCGCTCATCTGCGCGCAGCCCTCCCCCTCCTGTCCCCCCCGCCCCGCTCCCCGCCTGCCGTGCGCTCTCCCGGGGTAAGTCCGGGAACGGAGCGGGCGCCGGGGCTGCCCGGCAGGAGCGCTGCCCGCAGCCCGAGCTCCGGGAGCCGGAGGGGGAGGCGGCAGCGCTCCGCCGCCCCTCCGCAGTACCCCAGAGGAGGAAGGCGCCGGGGGTGCTGAGGAAAGCGCAGGGTGTATCGGGCTAGCTTCTCCTCTCGCCGGCCGTGTGTCCGCTCCGGCGGGGGAGCGGAGGGCGCGGGCGGCGGCCGGGGCGAGAGCCGATCGCCCGCTCCAGCCCGAGGCGGCGCTGCGGCCGCCGGGCCGAGCCCAGGGCTCCCCACAGGGCCTCCCGGAGCCGCGGTGCCGGGAAAGGAGGGCAAGGGGTCGGGGTGTGAGGGGCACGGCTAAGGTTCCCCAGGGCAGGGGCCGGAACGCTGAGCGACAGGGGAAGGGGAGCCCTGGTAAGTAGGAGGCGACATCTCCCCAGTCCGGGAGCAGAACCCTGGGCCTTGAAAAGCAAAAACTTGGGAAAAGCAGAGAGCCGTCTTTCCTTCGACGATCACAGTGCTCCATGCATCCCCCCAGGGTGGGGAAGGGCCTTTTGGCTTTCAGCCCTCTCACTGAGTGCTCAGTGCTCATCAGCGGTGGACGGAGGACAGGCACCGGGCTGAAATCCATCGCCTGGCTTCTGGCACCATCCTGTGACCTCTCTATCCATGCCAGGAAAGAGACCTGAACGAACGGAGTCCTTGTTGTGACAGGAACTTGACAAGGGCGGTTTGTGGTAACATAATTAAAGTCAAGCATTCTTCATACCACATCTTGTAGAAAAATTATACATCCAAAGGTTCTGACACAAGAACAGTACAGGAGCATCGCCTTACACTTACGTCCTGCATCAGGCTTTAAATGATTTAAACTGAAGTTTAGGTCTCCATAAGTTTCCTCTGAGTGAGCAGAACAGGAAGACAGGTGAAATTCAAATTCACCTTGATTAGATTTTCTTCACTTAAGTGTTTTCATTTGTGTGTTTGTTCTCTGAATAGATTGATGTTACTTCATGCCTTCAGAGACTTTCACTCTCTTCTACAGGCTTGCACCTGCACTCTCCCACCAATCAAGAACTTAGAAAATTGCAGTAGAGCTCAGCACATACACTCGTGCAGCCAGATGAAAACAATGCACTTTTTAATATTAAAATTTATATTGATAAGAGAACAAAAAGAACAGGCCGTACTAACACTCACTGAGAATTGGGTTTCAAACTATTCTTCAAAACAATGGCAACAAAGAATGATTGATCATCTATTTGTATTGGGAGAACATTGAACTGCTAACTAAAAAGCACTTGCTGGCCTAGCATAGATGTAAACATCTTGGGCATATTCTGAAACACTATATGAAATATTTTATACTAGTGCATCAAAATATTTATATGGTACTTGCATGTACTATATTTATTTATTGTTATACTAGATTTTTTTAAAACTGCAGAAGCTGTGCCTGTCATTCATGCTGCTCTATTGATTGGTAAAAGCTACAAAGATAACACAGTTTCAGCTGGTTAGAAACTGATTTATTTATAAATCTGTCATTATTTATTTATAGACTGAGGAGATAGGCCAAGATCGTACAAAGCTAACTGAAGCTGATGAAATGATACACCATATATAAAATTAAGCACATATGTTCTGTATCAAACAAGGTTCTCGTCTTGAGCACTTCATGCTCCAAGGCTTCTCACATAAAGGTGCCTTACAACATAGTGGTAAGTGCCAGAGAAATGCAGAAATTCTGAAGGGTCACTGGAATTTCTGTGGTTGCAGGGTCTTTCAGTGGAAAGGCAAATGTGATCCTAGGATATACTGGCTGAAGTATTTCCAGGAGAGATATATAGGAAAGCAGAAAGCATAAGATCCGATCAGAAATGCCATACTCAGCTTATCCAAAAAGTAAATTTATGAAAAATGAGAGCAGATGCAGGAGTGTTAAAGGTAATGAAGAGTCAGTCTTATGAAAAGAAAGAGTTTTGCCTAGCAAAACAAAGACTAAGAGGTAAAAAATATTGTTGTTTATAAACATCAGTATGGGAAACACAGGGTGTGTACCCAAAATGATAGGCCTTTATGAAAGTCATTAAAATTTGAAATGAAGATGAAATTATCTCCTCTTTCTTTGGCTTTCCAAATAGATAAATGTAGTATTGCTGTGTTTATAGTTACTTTTATATTTTCGTTTTCCTAGGCAGAAGCTATTGCAACAGTGCAAATTTTCCAGAATGCCTGTGGAGATGCTCTTGGACTAGCCAACATGCTGGAGGTCCATTAACAGCAGTATCACAGAAGTCTTACTCCCAGATGTGAGACATGAAAAGAGAACCTGGACAAGTGTCCTTCCTACTGTGCTAAATGCTGGTAACCTTTCGGAGCTGTGCAATATGAGAATCACACATGGGGAAGGAGGCTGGGGTATGAGAATGAGCTTTGGTTCATGGTTCTTTGGCTTCTGCTGTCATAGCAACTGGATACAAAACTCAGTCTCATAGTAAAAGATTAAAATTTGCCTACCCAAAGAAGCAAAGTGGTGGGTGTTGTTCTATTTCAAGAGTGAGAGTTGTTATGTGTAGTTTGGACTGGCTTTGAAGCCATCAACTGTACATTGAAGTAATATTTTGGTATTTTATCTTCATTTGCAGGAATATCAATTAGACTGTGTCATGACTGAACCCTTGCACATACATTTATACCCTTCAGTTACTACAGTAGGATTCTTTTCAATAACTACCAAAAGTTTGGGATCCAACCTCAGCTAGTCATACCCTACCTCTGCGGTGCACAGGTACCTCTCACTCCAAACCATCTCTTTCTAGGAAAAGTGACATAAATTGCCTTTTGGAGGTTCTTTATTTTCTTAATTTAATAATTTCTGTTTTATTTTGTTAACTCCAGTGAGAGGAAGCACAGGTGCCTACCTTTGACTAGAGGACTGTTTTCCAGATGACTAAAGTCAGGTGAAGTAAAACCCATTTGAATGTGACAAAGGTACGTGTAAACACTGAATGAGAACAGACAGCCAGAGACAGCAAACCAACATGTACTCAGTATCTCAGTAACAAATAATAATTGAACATGAACATTCCTAATCTTAAAGTAGGAATCTGACATCAGTTCCTGGCTGAATTCTTACCTGGCTTTTTACTTTTTTTTTTTTTAGAACAGCATAGTAAATATAGCTTTTTGAGGGTGCTTTGTTACCATGTATTATTACCTTTTTATTATTTCTGGCCAAAGTAATCAAATTAAGACACTTAATACTAATGTTTCATGTAACCATAGATGTCCTTGTGTAGACTGTGGGCCAGTAAAAGCCTTAACTTCATATAGTATGGCAGTTTCATAGGCATTTTTAGAGAAGGGAATCTGTGTCATTTTATGATGCTCCCTGTTCTGAAGGAAATGGCAGACATATGTAATGTGGACAGGAATGTTATACTATCTAAAGTTAAAAACCAAGTAATCTGTAAAACCAATCACTGCAAAGACTTAATTTTTGAAGACCCTGTTGTTTTCGACCTAGAGAATCTGCTATAAAGATGCATTGTATATATCTTTACAACTGAGATGAAAAACACTTATTTTTTTTATTCCTGAGTTTTAAGGTTTTAAATTTTTCCTTCTGAGGCACTGAATAATCCCCAGAAGAAGATGCTTTGGGCTTTTCTGGATACCACACAGCACAAACTTTTAGCCCCGAAGCTGGACCAATAGTATCTCTTGTCATTTACAAGATGCATCAAATTTGATCCCAGATAATTTAAATGAAGAAAGGCAGAATCCTAAA
Source organism: Callaeas wilsoni (assembly GCA_013398955.1). Taxonomy (NCBI): domain Eukaryota; kingdom Metazoa; phylum Chordata; class Aves; order Passeriformes; family Callaeidae; genus Callaeas; species Callaeas wilsoni. The sequence continues at coordinate 113,397 of VWPU01005012.1, forward strand.
CCAAAGACATAATATTTTAATACCTCTGTAGGTCTCTCAAGGTTTTCTCTCAGTGAATTACAAACTCATCAATATAGTTTTTTAAGACTGTTCAAGTAGGGTTTTTAATGAATTGGAATCTTTTAAAAGATACTTTAAAGTGCTGTGTCTCATCTTCAAAATGGTTTAAAATTCATCAAGTTGGAATGGCGTTTTTAGATAAGAGCTGAAAGTTCTACAATTTTTCTGCAGTGCTTGATATTACTCATATCCAAATGGCAACATTGTGTAGAGAAATGTGATAATAAAATCCGTTGAGTAAGGAGGTGTTAATACATAGCTGGTGATGCAACGTTTTAAAGGAAGACATTTTGTCATTGTGATCTTCTTCTTACTGAATGTTATTTCTAAAGATAGTTGGTTATGACTGTGTCATGTAGTAAGTCCTGTAGTACTCTGGGTACTTGTATTCTAAAATATTACATTCTTTTTTTCAGCCTTGAGCCTTCAAAACACACGTTTTTTAGAATCCATTTCTGCATCCTGGTGCTTACCAACACTATACAATTCTATATAAAAACACTGTAATTGTTACAGATTTTCTTCATGTCTACATTTACAGCATTATCAAGAAGTCCCTCTGCTTAACTTGAATCTATGCACTAGCTTCTACATGTCATTTTTGGCTCCTGTGTCAGAGTTTTTTTCAGGTCTATTCTTTTAATGACCCATACGGGCTGTTAAGCCCTGAATGTTTTCAATTTTCCTGAATAATTTAGTGTGGTGGACATACTATGTCAAGTAAAATGCAAAATTAGATCACAGATAGAAAATTTAAATAGCAGATAGGATTTTCTTTCTTGCCAATTAAGAAACAAATCTAGAAGCCTAAAGGATACTGAATTGCACAGAACAATACAAGCAAGAATATCTCAACTGATGCAACAATTCTGCTGAAGCCAGACATATGTAGTTAAACCTATATAAGCAGATCTGTTATCAAGACAGTTAACAAAAACTACTGGTTGCTATTATGAACTGAAAACTTTAGCAGTATATTGAACTTGTAGTGTTAAAAAAACACCATTAAATAGAATATTTGCCTATGCTGCAATACACAGATGAGATCAAGGTAAGGAAGTGGACCTTAGAAAATGTGAAGAGCGTAACATATTCTACTTCAATGAATAAGACAATGCTAATGCATTAGTTATTTTAAAATGAAATTATCTTTATTAAAAAGGATTCACTTTTCTGGAATGGGTGTGTATGAAATATTCAAATCAGAATATGGAAAGAACTGTTATCTACGGCTGCTCTTTTACTGACAAATGGACCCAATTCAAGAAAATCTTAGATATGCCTATAATCAGCCCTATTCATGGCTTCACTAGTCTAAAATATAACTTGAAACAATCACAAAGTTAAGCACATGTTTAAATGTTGGTTGAATAAATATGACTTCACAAATCATAAGAAAATATATAGACATGGATCAGAAAAAAAGAAATTTGAAATGCTAATGTGCAAGTAAACGTGCTTAAAATTTATTTACAATAAAAGGAAATTTGAGGAAAAGTAAAACTTCATCCACCCTCTTTTCAAAGGCAAATCTGAATACTGCCATCAAGGCTTTTTCCATACTTTAACCAAAACTGACTGTAGAATGAAAATTTTGTGGCAACTTCAGAGAAAGCGATCAAAGTATGCATTTTTAAACTAATAAAATGTTAAAAAACAAGACTACCACTGAAGTCTTTCTACCTGTGATTAAAATGATCAAATATGTGTTGGATTTTAAAAATCAGAGGCATATTCAATTTTTTATTAAGACACCATCAAAACCAAGGACAAGATTGTTATGATAGAATCATACTGGTGTAGGAAGCCTTGTTTTTGTTTGTTGTCTGAAGTTTAAAATACTTATTTTATTATTATTACCCAGAAGCAGATTCTTATATTAGTTATGGATTAAGAATTTGCCAGCTTGTCTGTTTATTAACACAAAGTATTTGTTTTGTTTTCCCTGTTAGAATAGGACATTATGGTGAAACTCAAGAAATACTGTAAACTTTTGTTCTGTATGTATTTTCCTGGGAAGTATATGCAAGCATCACAGCAAAGAAGCAAAAAAGCAATTTCACAGGTGCAAAATAGCTTACAGTAAGAGGAGAGAGAGAAGAAAAAAAAAGAAAAAAAAAAAAGATTTTCACAATGAACAGAAACTTCAGAGACACACCATTTGTATCTGGGAGCCAAAACCTAGTTTTCTCAGTCCATATTTAGGCACTTGCACATAGGTGGCCTACTTGTCAGTAATACTAAACATTCATAAATGAAAAAGAGATTGCTAGGTACTTCTAAAAACCAAGCAGCTTATACAAAGTTGCCTGAGTATCTGAAGAGCCAAACTTCAGCATGTAGTCTTAAAACTTCCAGCCTGTACTTTGAAAGATCACACACCCCATATTTTATCCACTGCAATGTGTTCTTTTGATCTTAATTGCAGGTTTAATACATCTAGACCTGTGAATTATTTGTGAGGTCTCAGGCAGCAAGGAATTAGTCTTAGCTAAGGTAAGTTACAGCACACTGCAGCTGCTATTCCTGACCGTAGCACCAACAGAACAGCCAGTCTGGGCATCAGGGTTGTTCTCAGTGTAAATCTGTGTTTGCAGGGTGTGTACAGGCAACTATTTCATGTGGCTTGCCATTAAGAATGCTGGTTTTTTCCAGGCAGAAGAGAAGACTGAAAATCTGTCTGTAGTCTAAAGTACAGTAAGGTAGTTACTTGCTCAGCATACCAAGTAACATGATAAGGAGTCTTGCGTGTTCAAGACACTTCTGTTTATTCAAGTGACCACTGGTGAGTGTCACTAAGGATTTTGATTTTTGTTCAGACTCTGTAGTGCTTCTAGGACAGAAACTGAGTCCCTAGAGTGTCTTAATAAATACTATTATTTATGTATTTATGGAGAGTAACTATCTTGGGCATATGGTACGTGGAAAGACCAGTGGGGACTGCAAAGCTGAAAAGGACAATAACATGCCATAAAGTTCACAGAATTTTCTTAGGAAACTGTGTTCAATTTTTAGAAATGTACTGCAGTTGATGAAAGATATTCTGTAAATACAGTGCATTTGGAAAACTATTTACTTACTACTACGTACAAGCCTAATGCTTTCACTTAGAAGGAAATAGAAAACCAGCCTTCCAATACCCATCAGCAAGTGGCCTGTCACATGCCTGAGTAACCTGCATGAGCCACGTTTTCTGCTAACAGAAATCTGTTTGCCCTGATCATTAAGAAACATTGACAAGGGAGCTTCACACTTGTGCTCACTTCTTTGGCTACTTCTTTGGCAGTTTTAATCTGGGTGAAATCTATAACCTGTTTTGTCTCTGTGCTCGTTATCTCAGACCTGTTTTACCCTTCCCCCTTTGCAGCATGCTACACCCTGAAGTTGAAAGCAAGGAGATGAGCTGCAGAGCATTCCCCAGGGCAGGCTGTTTCAGCCTAGATCATGCACCTTGATCACACAAATGAGCATGCACACCTTCTGGAGTCAAAAGGGAGTCAAAGAGCCAATGCACAGCATAAGAACCATTAGTCTGTGCAGATCAGCTTACAGGGTAGAGACATTTTAGAGCACAATGCAAGATCACTTTCTTTGTGCTCCCTAGTAGAAACAGTCTTTAGAATTCACTGACATTTAATCATGTGCCTCATATCACTTCTTTTCAGAGCAGCTATTTTGGTGCTATGTGGGGGTTGTCACAGAAATGGTTGCCTAATTCTGATCTAAATTTTGTGCTGTGCACCCAGATCTTCTACAGATAAGCATTTTACATCCAAATGCAATAATAATAAAGGAATTAAAAATGATTCTGTTTCATGAAAGAGCAGTAACATACTTAGCAGATATTCCTAGCTCTTGCAAAAAAGAAACATAGCACAATTTCCACAAAGCCAGTGGGAAAATTTTCATGCATCAATACACAGGTTCCCACTGCCAACCTTTCGCTTTAGTTTCTGTACCTACAGGTGAATGGAATTTTAGTCAAATTCAAGAAACCAAGACTTGTTCCATGTAACCGTCAGGTATTGGTATTTTCAAATCACTGCTGGCCTCCTAAAATGGCTGGGGTTCAGAACCATGTTGGAGCTTAGCAGCCAGAATAATATCAGTGAAACTGTCAAGAAGCTTGCAGGCTTCATGCAGCAAGGAGCACAGAGCCAAATGAGATTTTTCCTTTTACTTGCAGCAGAGCCATAAGGAAAGGGTGAGGGAAAGGGCTGCTCGCTTTATATTCCATGAAATACTTTGGTGACTGTAGATTTAAATCAGTCCAGTGAGTACCTTATGAATGGTTTTAAGATGATATAAATGTCCTATTAAACGCCTTATGTATTTCTCTGCTGAGATTAGTACAACCATTTGTTTACAATATGCCAAAGCACTTTTTACCCCTGGATGATTCTTTCAAAGTTAGGTTATTACATGTCTGCATTACACTCAGAAATAAAAGTTTTGTCTGAATGAAAACTAAAACCTAAAATCGTAGCTTTTTAAAGAGGAGACAAAAGAAGACATAAAGAGAAATTGAATTCTCTACAGAGTTCTTACAAGTCCGGTGGGTTTTGAAGGGTAGTCCATGATTGCAGCTAACTTTACAGATTTCTGATTAGCTGCAAATTCCACTTTGTCTGCTCTAGTCCCCTAGAAGTTCCTCCCTTTACCTCCAAAGCTTGCTGGCCTGCTCTGTCATCTTTGTCGTAGTCTTCTAAACCAAACCATGCATGATGTCCAGACCCCCTTCCATAACTTACTTTCTCAGTGCATCCTACAGTCTCCTGAACCTTCTCCTTTTGAGCACACTTAGTGCCCCTTGGGGAAGGAACAACCTCCCCTTCCTCCAAGCGGTCGCTCCTGAAAAGAGCACAACCTACACTTAGGGGAGATAAATCTGATGCCCATGAAATTCCAAGCCAAGTCTGACCCAGTCGTTGAGAACCCAGTGTTCTCAGACTGCCTGAAGAGACACATCTAATAGAGAGATGCATGACATCTGGTTTAACAATTCCTGAAGGCTCTTTTGACTTAGCACAGTTTGAAAACATGTCAGAAGATTGGAGGTCTTGAAACACATAAAATTAAAAATACATATTTAGTTGTATCAGACCATCTACTTGAATAATTATTCTGGTTATCCATCAGGCCAACTCCATAATGCTGGCTGTCCTCCAGGGCCCACTTCTCCTATGTCTCCACCAGATGAATGGCCAAATTGTTAAAAAGCCATTGAAGTAGGAAGATGAATTAGAATCACACTGTAGGCATCATGACTACACCCATCAACTTCCTGCATAAGACATCTGCATTTGAAAGGAACAAACTCTGCTTACCTGAAAGTCACCTTACAACTGTAATTATCTCAAGTCCCTATGAAGTCAGTGGAGACTGACTGCAAGCATTTTCCAAGGGCAATTCTGTCCATCTAAGGTCTGACTCTTTGGTTGTTTGGCTTGCGTTTTGGTTTTTTATGGGGAGGAGTGGGAGAGTATAAAGGTAGGTTTTCATCTCTGCAACATTGCTTGTGCTCCTGAACTGGACATCTCAGGTAGTGTCTGTGTTGAGGTAAGTTTGCACTATTCACCAGAGTAAACAGAAGGGAACAGAGACCTGTGGTCTCATCAGTTGTGTTAAAATAAGTAGTTATACTAAATTAGAAAATATTCTGGGTTGGAAGGAACCCACAAGGATCATCAAGTCCAACTCCTGGCTCATGCAGGACCATCTCCAAGAGTCACATGTGCCCAAGAGCACTGTCCAAATGCTTCTTGAACTGTCAGGCTTGATGCTGTGACCAGTTCCCTGGGGAGCCCTTTGCAGTGCTCAACCACCCTCTGGGTAAGGAATCTTTTCCTGATATCGAACCTAAACCTCCTCTGACAAAACTTCAGGCCATTCCCTAGGGTCAGCTGTCACTGGTCACCAGAGAGAAGACATCAGTGCCTGCCCCTCCTCCTCCCCTCATGAGGAAGTTGTAACTGCAGTGAGGTGTCCCCTCAGTCTCCTCTTCTCCAGGCTGAACAGACCAAGTGGCCTCAGCTGCTCCTCATACAGCTTCCCCTCAAGGCCCTTCACCATCTTTGTTGCCCTCCTTTGGACACTCCCTGGCAGTCAATCCCATCCCTGTGCCTGAACAAGATGTGTATAAACCCCGAGGCACAAGGCTAAATATCCATCACAAACTGTGTATTGCCTTTCAGTGTAATTCATTACAATCTTGATTTTCTTTGTAATTAAGAATCATGTCACCAGAGTTTTCCCATTAAATGATTTTTTAATGTCAGAAATAACACTTTGAATTTAATCTAGAGACAGGCTTTTTGCATAAGGGTGCACAGAGCAAAGTTGAACTCACACTCATCCCAATCCCATCTACCAAAATAAGTGGGCAGCCATACTTCTCAGTGGAGGCTCCTTGGTATTAGCTTTGAGGGATTCATATTGGTCCAAGACAAGGAAGAGACAGCAGTGCCAGAGATAACTTAATATTACATTCATACCATGTTAATTCCATACATCCAGGTTCATCCCACTTTGCACTTCTCACTAGGGAGATTATCTGCAAAACTCTGCTGTCCTCTGCTACTGATTAATACTCTGAAATTTTTTATTGACTGCTTGATCATGAAATCCGTAAGGTAGAGGAACAGGTACAAATTCTATTGTTAGAAGCCTGACAGTATCTTTCTTTTGCAATAAATATGGTACAGAAATTCTCACTTAAATCTCAAATTTGTCCCACTTTGAGAGGAAAAACTCAAAGACTTTACTACTGCTTAGATGAGAAATCACCAAGTTAAGAGTTGTGGTGCCCACTGGTGCCAAGACAGCTTAAAACAGTCATGACCTCATAGATGAAAAGGCATAATGGCCAAGCCGAGCTCCACAGTGTCCTGCACAAAAGAATCATTGGGACAGAGGAACAATTGATCATATTTTTGGTTTGGATCCACTCCCACAAAATAGAAAAAGGAATGACTGGTAATTGCTAACAAGGAATGAAGGCAGAAATAAGGTCTGAAGATCACCCACAATATAGGTAAATGTAATCAATAAAAGCAATATAGTACAAAGGGACAAACCCATGATTTGTCTGTTTATGCAGCATTATAGAAAAATTTAGAGAACAATGTGGACAAATAACTATATCGTTTTTAGAGAATTAAAAAAATTACACTATAATGCTGCTCTCTATAGCATGGTTGCCTAGTTACAAAACAGAGTCCTTAGAATGACGGGGAAAATAATATTCATACAAATGTAAAGCCCTCCAAAATACAAAAAATATTTTGTCTGTCTATCAGAGCAATGCAGGCATATAGCCATTGTATCTTACAAGTTGCCAGAACTAGACACAAACATTTTACAGAATTTTACATCCTATTTGAGATACAATATCTCTTTCTACTTCTAAGTTGTTCATATGAAATCACTTGTTGTTCATATGAAATCACAGTTGTTCATAAGTAATCACTATGCAGGGTTTGGAATCTGTCAGTCAGAAATTTTAGGTCACTGAGGTGGACAGAAACTCAGCAGTTTGAGGAACCAATATGAAACAGATTTTTCCAATTTTTTTATTAATTATGATAGCTTTGAGGTGCTAAGGATGTTGGCATAAGACTTACCTGAAAGCAATGGAAAGGGTGGCAGTAGGCCATAAGTTTTTTAAAAGGAGAAAAAATTATGTTATTATTCTATAATTGATTTTGGGACTTCACTAATTTAGTCTGCACCTTTTATGAGTTTGTATGCATTAATTGCGTATCTGGTGTTTAAAAGATTCACCAAAAAAGGGATATGCTGCTATGGCCCTATGCAGGCATTCTTAGCATCTACCTGAAAACCTTCCAATTTACAATTTAACGTCAAAACACACTGGACTAAGAATACCAGACTAACACACTGCAATTGGAACAGTAAAAGTTTCAGGAAAATGAGATTTCACTGCTTTTATCACCCTGATTACTTTGAATTGTTCTGCAACTTGCAAGAATAAATATCAGACTTTTGAGGTGAAGAATCCAAGTCAGTTTGCCTCTTGAAATACCCAGGCTGAATTTCAAACATCTCAGGTAATCTAGAGCTTATTTGTTCCAAAAGCAGTGGACTGGTAACTGCATGCCAATTTAAGGCTAGAAATAGCCTTTATTAAAGTTATATGTTGATATAACAGAGATAAAGAAATCTATATTCTATATTAATTGATTAAGAGTTTCTCCATTCACTTCTACGGTCATAATTTGTATTTTGTTGCTAGCATAATTTACATGAAAGATGTTTTGTTTTGACATTGTAATAAGATCTCTGTAGACTCTGACTGTTATTTTCCATGGCTGGTATTTTTCACACCATCCTACTGTGAATAAAATACTCATTTACTGAACAATGCACATTTTCAGGAGTTAGCTTTGTTAGTCAATTGCCTCAGTAAGAACACAAAAATTTCCAAAATCCCATTAAAACTAGCTTTATGTATAGTTTCCTTATTTTTCTTCAAATTATAGGATAGTTTGTAAGAAAAGCAGTTGGAGCCACTGGGATTATTTTTTTTCTCTCTGTAACTATAAGAACATGATTAAACAGATGTCTCATTGCATATTTGTTTTAGACCAATGTGATTTAAAAGCACTAAAAATATAATATCCTTTAAAATTAAGCTTAGTATTGTAACATTGTGAGAATTTTTGTTATATTGTAGTGTATCAAAAAGCTTTCTATAAATTAATTAAAATAATATAAAAAATGACATTTTAAATTCACCAGATAAAGACAGACATCAGAGAAGAGTAATATTGTGTGTAATATTGCAAGAAAATACTTTATGAATACTTTCAGCCCCTTATCCCTCTTCATATTTACTGTCAAATAATTCAAACAAATGCCACCTAAAAGAGGACTGTAATAAAACTGCTGTAAAAGGGATAAGAGCATACTCACTAGGCAATAGTTTTATATTATTCTAAGACTGTGTTGTTGAGCTAGGGTTTGGATTATTTTAGTGTAAAGATGGCATAGCATCTACTCCAGCAATTCCAATTAGTACCTTCGTTGTTTTATAGTTTGATAAATTCTGGCATTATTCTGTATCACATGTTGATCTCTATAGATTTAATAATTTAATGGCAGTGTCTGATAAATCAGAGTGGTTGAAAGGTGTGAGGGTTTATCCTTTTAAAGGTGTGAATTTGCTGCTGAAAAAAAAAATCGTAAGAGCATGAGCACATTAGATGTATACTGCAGACCTCAATTTATTAGTTTTGGGAAATCTATATATCTATGACTTTGAGAGGGATTTATCTACTATTTCTGGACACAGTAAGTCCGAAAGTAAGGAATACAGTGGATGGAATTGTGATTTGCAGCGTGGTGAATGTTGCTGCTAATAACAATTTTGAAATCAGGAAGCTCTTAAGTCTGTTTTGGAGGACATATTTCTGTGGTCCACTAATATTTTCTGATTCTACTTGACCTTAAAAACTATACTGTAAATATGGACAACAAAGCTATCTTACTCATTTCACATACTCTAGAATGGGTAAGACTGATCCTTGATAATCCCTGAGAGTCAGCTGAGGCCTTGAGAGTCCCAGAACTCTTTCCAAGGGCTTTGTAGTGTTCCTTTTGCAAACTTTCGACCTTTCATTAGTGTTATTTTTACTACATGTTTTGAATCATCTGGCTAATATTATCACTCCTGGGTTTTTTTCCTGCAACATCAAAAACCCATTAGCACATAACTTTTATCTTTGTGGTGCATTGATCACTGCTCCTTACTGTAATACTACCTAACTATATCACCTTCATACATCATTGTGTGTGTGTGTGTGTGTGTGTATAGGTATATATATTTATATGAAACAGAAGTGGTTATCTCTTCACCAAATATATAAAAATCCTCTTTTTAAAGATGTATAGTCCAAGAAAGTCTTCTACACCATCTTTTAAACTGAAGCCCATAAATTTTCCTTGCAGATCAGGGAAGTACTAAAGTATATGTATTTTTTATTAAATATGTTTGCTATTTTTCACTGCATCTGGTCAGAAACTTTGCAAAATGAAGATATGATTTTATATTTTGAGCACCAGATTCTCTCCCTAGATTTCTAGCCGCAGGCATCAGTGAAGTAGCAGACATTAAGTTCTATATTAAAGAAAAGTAGAGGAAAAATGAGCTCTTTGAGAATGCAGACTCAGTAATGCAAAATTTTAAAACTTTTTTAGATGCTGTTTACCATTATTCCATCACCTCTGCCCTCACACCACTTTTGATTTGTGCTTGTGCACAGCCAACTTATTTACCACCTGGCTCGTGGACTCCTTCCAGCTGAATTTCAGGCAGCCAGAATTTGGAATAGACACACCTGAAGTGATGGATGACCCACTCTTGCCCATTTAAAGGTTCCTACATCTTTCTACAATGTTCAATATATTCACTGCGCTGAGTAGTCATTTTACCTTGAGAAGTTAATGGTTAAGCACTGAGCTGGAAAATATCCACTGTACAAAATGCAATCAGAGGACTGATGGCCTGCTTTGTCTTACTTGCCAAAGATATGAAGACTGTCCATTTCTACATCAATCATATTTTCCTTTCAATATCCATATAAAGGCACTGGGAAAAATTATGAGACGTCATCTAAAATACCAACAACACAGATCATTTTTTGTCCCAATGGATGATAAGTCTTTTATTCTGTAAAACTTACCTTCTGTCAGATAGGTCCCAAGTTAGAATTAAACGTGCTCAGATCCATAGATAATGACATATGAAATGCATAGACCGCATTGTTTCTTCTGCTCTCTGTAACTAAAATTTCTTGTCCTGTCCCCTACCAGGTTTTCTTTAGGAAACTGAGACTGTTGATGTTTGATGAGTTTCCTCATAAATGTCATTGAAATCCCTGCTTCCTTCTCCTGTATGTTTCCTTTTAATGTCTGAGTTGAGTCAGGAGCTCCTTGTTTATCTATGCAGGCCTCCTACTGCTTCTGCTTGATTTCCTGCTCATTAGTATGGACCACCCTTGAGGATGGAGAAAGTGATCCTTGATAATGAACCAGCTCTCTCTGACCCCTCTTTTCTCCAGGGACATATTGCATGGCATTCTTCCAAGCAGATCTCTGAAAAAGGCCAAAGCCTGCTCTGCTGTAGTCCAGGCTTATAAATCTATTTTTGCCTTGTTCCCTCCACTCCAGCTTGTGAACTCTGGTCATCATAATCACTGCAGCCAAGGGTGCTCCCAGCCTCAGATCCCTGAACAGTCCTTCCTTGTTTGTAAGTACGACATGAGCAAAGCAGCTCCCATCATTATCGACTCAGTCAATGCACACCAGAAGATATCACTATGATTCTAATTCCCCATGACGACCAGGGCCAGTGAACATGAGGTTTTTTCCAGTTGTCTGAAGAAGACCTTATCCACTTCTTTCTGACCAGGCAGTTTGTAGCAGACACTGACAACATCACCTGTGTTGGTTTGTCCCCTATCTTGACACACAGGCTCTCGGTCCTTTCATCACCTATCCCACAGCAGAGCTCCATGCATCTCTGTTGCTCCCTCACATACAGTATAATTCACCCTTCTTGCCACTCTTTACAAAAGGTCTTTCTCGATCCACCATAATTCTCCAGTTGTGTGAAGAATCCCACCACATTTCTGTGATTCCAATGAGATCACAGCCCTAATTCCTCCTATTTGTTCCTCATGCTGTGGGCATTAATGTACAGGCACTCTAGGGAGGCACCCAGATGTGCTTATTTCCCAGAATGTGTATGAGAGCTTCTCCATAGTACTGCAGGGGACATAACAGGGATGGGAAGAGTGGAATATTAAGAACACGTCATATCACAGCTCTTCTTTGCTGCGAGGGAACTCCCCTTGCAGCACTAAGTAAATAATGTTGTGACCTGGGACTTTTCCTGTATGCTTCGTAAATTCTGCACACAAGCAGATAAAAATGCTCATTTATTTCTGAATAGCAGAAATCCTGAATTGCTACTTAGGGATAACAAACATGGTTCCAGTGGGCTGAGAGTACATGATCTTTAGATTAGCTCATCATAAATTCAGGTTTCCTGGCAATTTAATTTTCTTGGGGATAAAGCACTAACTTAAAAAAGAGCTCACCACGAGTTAAAAATGCAGAAGCCATTTTGGAGAGATAACTGAAGGCATCTCTTGTCCTGTTGAGTCCTCACTGATTCCCCTCATAGTATCAGATTAATTCCAAATCGTTTTTCTCGTGCCATAATCTATATACAGATCAATATCATGAGCCACATCTTACTTCGATATAAGACCAAGAGTTCCCTCAGTATTTCCATACTGTGCTACAACAATTCAATTGTCAAAAGCAACTTTTGAAAACTTTTGAGACTCTGCATCCTAAAACTACTCCATTCTTTGCTTGCTGGCCTAAAAGTAAAGAGTTCCCTTTAGTCAAACAGTGCAAAAGTTCCACCCACTAATATTACCTAGAAGATATTTTCCTTCTGTTAGCTCTAGTCTTGTATACACCTGTCAAAAGGCAACAGGGATGGAGATTAGGAAATGCTTTGACAACATCATAGGCAGGCATGAGATAAGTGGGAGCCATCTATTTCGGGAGGCTTTTAGGTTTGCAACACCTGCTTTAGGTCTACAGTGAGGGGCAGAAGAAAGACACCATCAAGAAAACCCAGTGCAGTAAATGCATATGGCAAATAAAAATCACTCAGCCTACCTCACATACTTCTCATCTCTGCAAGTTTATATTATTCTGCAAAAGTAGAAATAAACTTATGTTTAGAATAAGCTTACCAGATTCATTAGGAGCTTTAATTCTCAAATCTAGTGATACTTTCTTGTTGAACATAGCTGTATAACTTCAGCAGGATGCTATTTGTAGGTGAGCTGGTATTTATCACTAGTTTTGATATCTCTATGTATATCATGTGAAACATTGCTTTAGAATGCTTGCAGTTTCAAACTTTGGGAAAGTTGACGTTTTAAAATTTATTCAAGAAAGGATAAAATTTGCATTTTGAAGTAGATTTAAGAGTCAGATAAAATAACTCTTCTTTTTTTCTTTTCTCCTTCCTCAGCAGGACATGGATCTTGAGCAGTACTTAGCAACATCATATCACCATAAAAAATATATCTTTCTTAGGTATATAGGCAGGGTATCGTTGGGTGATGCACAATCAAAGCTATCACTAACTCATTGTTCTGAGCAACTATCTTTCCAAAAGGACACAGAAATGGGGGGAGGGAAAAAGTTTGTAATCACTCAGAACTCATTCCTCTGTGATTGCTTTAATTTTCATGTTAAACTGTGCTAAATGATCCAGCACTACTCATTTCATTTGAAGCTTATTTCAGATTATATGAAAACAGCTGGTTTGGGATTTTTAAGAATAGAAGCTCCTAAAGGTATTCAGACACAATGGGCAAATCTCATCTCCTGCAACTTGACCCTGCCAAACCATACATGACTCGTTTTTGTCAGATCAAGGTTCTGTGTTTGTTTAATGGATGAGATAGGAGCCAGTAGCTTCTGCAGGTGCCTGCCTTGAGCACTGATCTTAGCAGGGGATAAATTACCCTCTGGAAGTTTCTGTCCACGCTGACTGTAGAGAATGTAAATGGTCAGTTTAAAAAGACTTAAATTACTAGAAATTTAGAGGCATAAAGTTAAGAGAGGTGAATTTCATTTGTAAATACCATCCATGTTAAAACCTTATTCTTTTTTAAGGAGAGAATACTGCACCATTTGTCCCGTTTTATTAGTGTAGCTTGAAGGGAAGAAGTCAGAACTGCCTGGGATACTGGAAACACGAGAAAATCAATGCCTTGTGCAGAGAATAAATATGCAGGGGAAAAACATGAAAAAACCCCTCCTCATGAAAGGTGTCAATTAGCTGGTTAATCAGAAAAGAGAGCAGATATAGGCTTTCATGGAAAAATGTAGTAATAATTGTTCCTTGAAAGAATCTGAACATATCTTTGAGTAATGGCTGGCTGCAGAAATAGTGGATGGACTGAGAGAAAATTCCAAATATGTTTGTTTTGAGGAGACTAGCAAATAATGATGCAATCTTCTGATTTTGATTTTTTTTTTCCTGAATGTATTTTTTTTAGCTGGGGGGAGAAAACCTAAACCCCTAGTAAACCCAGCTGAGGATCATTCCTTAAACAAGAATAGCATACACACAAATGTCTAGCTATTTTAGACTCCTCAGAAATGGTTAAACACATGGTTAAAAAAAAAAAAAAAAGAATTATTATCCTGGCTCTGCAGTAGGTTTAGGATTAAAGTAATCTGTTTTATTTCTGGAAACAATGTGGCCCCTCTTCTTATTGTGGTCATGTTAGAAAGAGGAGTGAGCTGTTATGCAAACAGGCTACAGGGAGTTGTGGCCATTCCCGGGGGGAGGCTTGGTGCATCCTGGTGTCCAGCTCAGCTGGATGGAGATAAAGCGAAGGCACGCTTGAAAGGGGAGCATTATGCAGTTAATCTCATGCTGGCTTTAAAACTAACATCTCTGACAGAAAGGGTCACAACAAAGGAATGATACAGAGGAAAGGGTGAGGAGCATGAAATGAGTGAGGTGTCACTGTTCAGTGAGCAATTTGAACTGACACATGCAATTGTTTGGGGTGGACAGTATCTGACTCCGTGCAAACTGTATAGGAGGGGTATGTTCTCAGCAAGGAGCAGAGTACAGCGCCTGGTATGAATAATGGAAAATGTCTCCCACATTCCTCGTTCATCTTCCTGGTAGCTCATAGCTTTGCATCACTGTAAATTCAGTAAGTGCCATTTTTACTACTGTTATTCTCAGTATTTCATCGCTAGTGGAATAATTGAGGTTTTCTTCATGGCTACATTATCTTCAACGACAGGTGAATCTCAAGCGTCTGGAATTTCATTTTAGCTTGGGCAGGCATCCTAATACTTAGATGATCCTTTGAATCATACATGAACTGGAAGTCTCTGAACCTGAGCTGAAAATGTGACAACTACAATGTTTTTCATGAGTTTTCAAACACTTTTGATTTGAGTTATACCTAGAAATACAGAGAAAGCAATGTCCCTCTTGTATGCTGGCATTTCAAGTGGGGGAAAAAGGAAAGGCTTGAAAGTTTGTCTAGGGTGCAGAAGAATAAAGTCCATCTTAATATATGCAGGATTTTAAATTTAGCAAGGGTGTAGTGTATTTTTCTAATTTAAAAAGTTGAGATTTTATATCTTAAGAGGAAAAAAAGTTGTTTAAAAGTAGCTTGATGAGTGAAAATCATCTTGTCTAATTACAGACTTCTGAAAGTCAGATATCTGAGTGTACTCTCCCTTTATAGTTAATAGAATCATCTTCAGAACACCAATTGCTGACCTGTCTTAGATGCCTGTCTTAGGATGAGATGAATAGCTCTCTGGAGACCTCTGTTTCTGTCCGTCAAAAAGAACTGAGGATAAAAACATTTTCAAAACACTAAAGCTGTGAAATAGAATTTCAAAAAACTTTTAATCAGACCATGTGAAAGACAAGTAGAGTGATTCCTGGTATTTGCAGGGATCAAGGGCAGGAGCTGTCGAAAGCAGTGCTCTACTTCACTTAAGTTTTGCACTTATTTATGGGTTTGTTATTGGTATGACTGAAAAGAATGCAGGTAGCAATTTGTTCCTCATCAGTGTCAAAATAACTTAGAAAAAAATAATTTGTATTCCAATCCAAATCTTTGTTCCCTTTTATATTTTATCCCATTATTTCTGGACTTCTAGCTGTCTGAATCTGTGAATTCAGTGGTGATACCCAGAAAATGAAGTGCAAGTAGATCATGGTGATAGATTTTATTTTTTTTTACCCTTGATCATTTCAGAATCACTTTGCTGACTACTTGACCTCAATTTTTTGTAACTTCTAAAATCATAAAATCTTAGAATACCATGAGCTGGAAGTGACCCACAAGGATCATTGAAGTCTGACTCCTGGCGCTGCACAGGACAACCCCAAGAATCACACCATATGCCTAAAATAGTTGTATAGCTTTGAAGAGCTGCTCTTTTAAATATTTTTCCCCAACAATGTAGCCATAAAGGTCTCCTCTTTTCTCTCTAACATGGACTGACCTTGAGCTCTGAATGGGCACTATATACACATATATATATATTTATATATATATATATACACATATATATATATTTGGAAACCAGTGACAGCTTTATTTATTATGCAAAATCCAGGAGGAGCACAAAGTTGGGGCTATATTGCACTGGGAAATGCCAAACCCCAGTTTTTGAACTGGATCCACAGTGTAAGTTGTAATGCAGTTGGTGAGACCATAACCATCTTACAGTTACTGAAAGAATGCTTTAGGTAATTTAGAGACCTCAAGGCATTTACGATTCACACCTTTCACTTCCCATGCTGTAGCTACAGAGCTACACTATTCAGTCATCTAGTTTGGCAGTCAGGAGATAAAAAATACTTCATTTCTATGACTGTGGATACTGAGTAGTTATTTATGTCAATGCAAATTGTGTATGCTGTTCTACCACCATGGCTTGTGTCAGAAATAGTGTGGCCAGCAGGACTAGGACAGTGATCATCCCCCTGCACTCCGCACTGGTGAGGCCACACCTTGAAGCTAGTACTCAGTTTTGGGACCCTCACTACAAGAAAGACGCTGATGTGCTGGAGGATGTCCAAAGTAGGGCAACAGAGCTGGTGACAGGTCTGGAGCACAAATCCTGTCAGGAGCGGCTGAGGAAGGTTAGCCTGGAGAAAAGGAGCCTCAGGGGGGACCTCCACAACTCCCTGAAAGGAGATTGTAGCGAGGCAGGGATCAGTCTCTTCTCCCAGATAACAACTCACAGGATGAGAGGAAATGGCCTCAAGTTGCAGTAGGGGACATTCAGGTTGGATATTAGGAAAATTTTCTTCACAGAAATGGTAGTCAGGCATTGGAATAGGCTGCCCAGGGAAGTGGGTGAGCCACCACCCTGGAGGTATTTAAAAGATGTGTAAATGTGGCACTTAGGGACATGATTTAGCGGTGGACATGGCAGTGCTGGGTTAAGGGTTGGACTTGATGGTTGTGTAGGTCTTTTCTTACTTAGGTATTTCTGTGATTCTGTTTGATTTTCAGTCCAGTCTGCAGGGGGAAGGAACGTTAGCATGCTCAAAGCATGGTAAACTTCAAATATTCTAAAAGATCTCTGGAAAATACTAAGGGTCTTAACTGCAAGAGGTAGTCAGTCCTGAAGTGGTTTAGTGGAATGGTAAACAGGTTTCACATGTAAATGTTTAGAATATTCCCAAAACTCCGGTGTACTTCTCAAATAACGAGGTTACCCATTTTCCTCATGGTAACTTTAGCCACATGCTCTCCTTGATGGAATTCTCAGGCAAGCTGAAAGCTGAAGAGCACACTATCACAGTGGGCATGCAGAGAATGAAAGCAATGCATGAAGCAGGGCTCCCGTCCACCAGCCCTGTTCATAAAGCGAGACCGCCATGCTCACAGGAGGCCAGAGAGGGAACATCAGCTGCCAGATGAGGGAATAAACCTGAGTGGCACCTGTCCAGAATAAAGAAGTTATTGCACTATATTTTCCAACCGCTTGAAGGGATTTTTAATGACCACATGTAGCCAGAACTTCAGTTTTACGTTGTTTCCAAGAGCTGACAGGATATTCCTGGCTTTGTTCTGAGTCTTTACAAGCTATCATGGTCTTGGCTAGGAGGCAAAAAGTGACACATCTTTAACTGTTGCTGAACTCGGCGGCACCTGGGAGCTACTGGAAGTCTGCCATCTCCCTGCCAATAAGACCTGGCTCAGCTACTTTTGTAAGGTCTGATGAGATCTCAAACTGGTGCGATGTTGCTGCAAATGTTGATAATGCAGATAATGTAACACCTTTATCAAAAGCATGACGAAAATTTATGGTTTGGATTTTTTCTTTTTTTTGGTCGTTATTGAGGAAGATGCTCAGTAGATAAGACTGACAAAAATGTGCAAAGAACACATACCACAGCGTACATGGATGTCTGACTGAGCGCATGGATGTCTGATCATATGAATTTCATTTTGAAGAGCTGACAGAATGCTTGGACAAGTCGTTCTTTGTTGCTTTAAGTATGTGAAAGTGTCCCTGTGCTGTCTTCCTGTATTTTTTCTGAGGTCAATTGTTCTTCAGTTGCAATTCATGTTATATATTTTTTTAAAATTATTTTTCTTATAAAGAAAACTACTAACATCAGTCTGTAAACATATCAAACAAATACAAATGCTTACTGTTTGAAGAGAGAAGTTCTTCCATCACATGTTCTGCTAGCAAAAGATGTGTTTATTGTGAGAAATTAAAATCACTTCACCTCTAACTGGCTGTTCTAATTGTTATTTGAATTAACTGCTGTCATTGACTTATGGTCCGAAACGTAAGCCATAAGCGATAGTTTGAGAAAATAAGCTGAACACTCCCTCCAGCATTTTTGTGTAGGCTAGTAGGAGCTGAAGTTCTGAATGGCATTCTTCTGGTTTTACATAACATTCACCTGCTTCTCTAAATAACATTTTTATTTCTGTTGTGTCTGAATCAATTGGGCTAGGACAGTAAAAATGCATTAAATGAGCCCCCAATAGACATAACACAGCAAGAGTAATACATTTTTATACTTTCAAATCAAATAGTGTTAGTGTCTGGGGGAAGAGGTTTTATTGCATGTTAAATGCAGGACTTGGAACTGGCAAGTCTTCTTCCATATTGGTCAACGACTTACCTAAGAAATCTGGTTTTTGTTGTGTATGTGGTTACACTGGCAATCTACATTTATAAAAACTCTGAAAAGACATAACCCTTCATAATCCAAACTACTACCAGCTCCAATCAGCTGGGGAAGCTGTGCGAACAGTAAGTACTGCCTGCATCAACGGTGGCTGCAGCTGGGCTCAGAAAGGCTCTGGTCAAAGACATCTCTCAGCCAGGTTCCAACTGCCCAGAAAAACATCTTGACAGCTTTCAGTGAGTGACTACCTGTGAGTGACTCTATCTGTCCTCTTCTCCCTGTGGAAACTGGAGCTAGACTTTGCAGTTCTCAAGACTTTTCAATTAAGTCTGTGTGCTTCTTGAGCAAGCATTGCTTCACTTTTCTTTCCTAAGTGAATAAATTCAAATCCATCTAAAGTGCAAGGATGTGGAGAGAGAGAAAAAAAGGCAGGAAGATCCTGCCTTAGCTATGAGGGATGACTTATCTCACTTTACAGGCAAGAAATCCAATCGAATCACTGACTGAGTATCAACAGTGACTTTGTGGCAATACCTTATCTCCTGAATGGCCGAGTTGCAAAATTATCTTTCATCAAGGCCAGCTGTCATTTAACATAGAGAGCGGTCTTATTTTTAAAGATACATAAGTAATTCATGCTAATACAAAAAGGAATTAACTTCAATGGAGAAAAATACTTCTTTCTAAATGCTTGAAAGCATGTTTACAATATGCAAAACCATCTTTCTATCTGGAAAGACTGTTTTCCTGTCATGAACTTCTTTGTATAAATTAAAATCATCTTGTGCTGTGACAATGTTTTCTGTATCTTATCTCTATTATAGCAAGTAAATAAAAATATATATTCTAGCAACTGTTTCCAACTACAAACTAAAGTTCTGTTGAGAGTTATCCAATACAGTAGGGGTCAAATCTTTGGAGAGGGTGAGCAGCTGGGACTCCTATGGCTCAACTGATTAGCACTATCTTACTTTGGAGGCCTGAATTTTACACAGTAAATGATCTAATCACCTACCCGGGTTTAGAACGATCACACGTTAATAACGGCACTGCAGCCATAGCTGCAAAATATTACACAATAAAACAAAATAAATGGAAATTATCTCTCCTGAGTGCCAATAATTTAGATTTACAGGGTGATCCATATGTATTCCAGCTCCTAACAGATTGCCAAAATACTGTTTGGAGACTTCTATTTCAAATCTAGTACATTTTATTATCATTTCAGAGGTTACAAAATTGAGGAATAAATTAAAAAGCTAAAATGGGGAAAACAAACATTTACAGATTGGATTTAGGCGTTCAGAAGTGTGAAGCAAAGCTCCCTCTTTTGAAAGGACTTCATTAATGTTTAATTAGCTGAGTTGCAAACCGGAGCTCACTCCCCAGCGTCCTCTTACCCAGGCACAGCACGAATTGCTCTCCCTCACGAGGGGGGAGGCTGGCTTTGGTGGGGTTACTTAGCAGCAGCTCAGGGATGGCACTTTCAGCAGCTGGTCTCAGGGCACTTCACAATGTCATCATAATTGTCACCACTGCGGTCAGGGCATGCGTAAGGCTTACCAAGCAAAACAAGCAGGGATCTGTATGGTGACAAGATACAGGTCTTTGTATTGTGAATTTCTAGAGGTGAGGCCTGGCATTTTGAACATCAGTTAATTTTGCTTATTGGCTGCCTGGTGCCAGAAATGAGACACAATGCTCATAGAGTGCTATACCGATATTATGTTGTTCTAGATATAGAAAATTACTGTAGTATCTCAGGTGTTCAGGGATAGGTAATTTTTCACCAGTTCACTAAAGCATAGTAATTTCAACAAACACTTCACAAAAAATAATTTCTAAAAATCAAGAAGTAATTTTCATATAATTTTGGAAATATTGCCCAAACTTACCTGAATGCTGTAATACAGAAGGTCTATTGCTTAAAGGTACAGTTCATAATTAACTCTAACCTTTTCCATGACATTTGAGTCAAATATAGAGATTTCACACTGGGAAGGACAGAGATTCTCTGAGTTTCATCAAGAGAAGACCAGAACACATTAACAAACATTAATCTTCTTGCATCTTTCCAGCTAGAGGCACTCTGTTAATGGGAAGGCCCACTGAAATCATTGGAGTTGTGCTACTTTCCCCTCGCAAAGTGTCTGGTTCAGTGCCCTTAGACTGGTCCGTTTTTCTTGTGTGTTACAGTGTCTGTTATGCTATACATGAGATAGGCTTAACCAGAAGACAAAACAAAATATGACCATGGAAATCAATTTGGCCACTAAGTTGAACTTGCCCCATGTCTGCTGTACTTGGCTGTAATGTGTTTCCCAAACCTTGGAAACAGCCACTGTGTTTCCAAGCCTCAGTCGTGGGGAGCAAGGCCATCGCTCCAAGGCTCCAGCAGGTCAGAGCAGCAGCACCCAGGCCTGATTCGAGCTCTCTGCTCACTGAGGGCCACCAAGTTAAATGTAGCCTTCAGCACTTTGCTGACTAGCCACGACTTTTAAGAAAATTATTAGATGATAACGTACTTTGTAAATCTGAGGTTCTGCTTCGTATTCATGTGTGCCTAAATAAATCAGAATGTTCCTCCCTGGCCAGAAGTATATAAGTATTTACTGTAATAAATGCAACTATTCACAAGATGTCTTGGAAAGCAAAGTTCTTTTAAGAACATTATGAATATGATACATTCTAGTAAATTGATTTCTGTTCATGCCAACATTTGAACTCACAATGGCTTACCAAATAAACCCTAAGTAATCTGAAAACTAAATTTTTTTTAATAACCTTTTCCCAAAGAAAGGCTACAGTCTTCATCAAACATTGTGTTTTTGTCAGACAAAGTCAATTTTGGAAACCTTTAAATCCCCTTGGTTAAAATACTCATATTGTAGCAGACCTTAAGCAAACAATCATTGACAAATCCAGGCCTTTTTCTGAAATGAACTCTGAAGATTATATGCAGTGGACAGTACAAAGTGATAGCAGCTCCAGCAAAGGTAAGGGAGGCAAAGGAAAACATTAGAAGACAGTGTAAATATGATGGAGCTTTCAGAACCAAATCTTGCTTTCTCTTTGGTTACAATAACTGTCAGGAACAGTCTGAGGAAGAAAAATCTCTTTGTTCTCATGTGGCATATTGCATTAATATCAAAGCATACAGTTTTAGATCCAAAAGAAAAGGTTAAAAAAATATATAAAGAGAATCATCAAAGGAAAGAAGCCATAAAGGTCAGATATTTCCAGTTACTGACTGATTGGCTTGGTCAATGACTGTGATCATTAACTGCCAAGAAGTGCCCTTCCTGTCAGCCTCTCTTACATAAACAGTGAAGTACACAACAGCGTGCATCAGAAGCTATTAGATGATCACATGTGGAAGCTGGTCTCTCCAAAATGCTATGGCATTTACCATGCTAAAGGTGATACTGGTGTTCTTGCTCTTTCTTTCTCTCTAGTTCACCTTTTTTTCCCCCATACAGTCACACACATACATTGGCTGCACAAAAACCCTGAGAACATGCCACCAAATGGCTGGTGGCTGTCACTGTGCCAGATGAGAAAAAAACCTGATATTGATCAAGTGATTAATCTTGTGTTAATATATAACTGAGGAGACATGAAGATTTTATGAGCAAGGACAAAAAGGCATAATTGGATATGGTAAGTTTTGTGTTCAACAGAAGAACTGCTGGGAAGAGGAAAAACAAGTAATTATAAAAACAAAAAAGGATTAAGGAGATTTTTTTTTCCCTGCTGGGTACAAGCACCTGGATGGCAGAGAGCCTAGAATTGGATTACCTTTGAATTTTCTAAATTGTTTTCAAGAGAGGAACTTTTTTGACCTATTTGAATCAGAGAGAAAGCTTCTTAGAGCTGAGGAACACTAATTTATAGGGAATCTTTCCTCCTATAGAGATGCTCAGGAATACACTGACTGCTCGATAATGCTTAATTTTTTTTAAATTCTCTTCCTGACTAGGTCAATGTTTTGCACAGAAAAAAAATTCATAACTTTCCGCAAAGAATAAAATTGCAAATCCTGAAAAAATCATTCCTTCCTTATGTTTTAAGGTATCCTTTCAAAGCAACCGTAACTATTTAGAAATAAGTAAATAGCAACTTTCAAAATTAAAAAAGCATGAGATTTTTCTCCCTGCATTTGCTTATGATTTTACAGGTAAGGATACAGTTTTCCTAGTGCCACATGTATTTTTTCAATTTTTTGTTGTATTTGACTGTTGAAATTTATTTCCTATGTGGGTAAAATATTTGGTTTTGAAAAGCAGTTAAACTGATATGTAGTCACAACAAACCACAGCAATTTTTTCCTCTTGTAGGAGGCTGAAGGATTGACAGCTGGAGAGATATTTTCCTGTGTCAGTATGTGCAGGGATGTTGAGCAATTTCTCTGGAGAGGACTGATGCTACTTATTTGTATCCCACAAGCAACCTCCCCTGCTACCTGGTGCAGCTGGCCAAGGCTGGAACTAGGCGAGCAGTCATATGTCTTTTCCATTTGTTTAAAGCTCATTAGCATCCATTGAGCTGTGCTGTTCCAGCTTCAATATATCAACGTTAACAAAACATTAATGCTGTACTGTTGAGGTAAAAGAAAACGAAGTCTCATTTGAAATACAAACATGTCATGAAATGCAGCCCATTGCCCCCACTTCAGATCCCAGGGACTGATGGCAGGATCTTAGTAAAACCCCGGGCAAGCTGTGAGACTCTGACGTCTTTGCTAACATTTATCTGTGGAACCACAGGTATTTAGAAGCAGCTGTACCTCCTGCAAAAGGCTCTTGCTGTAGCACCGTAAAAGAACTGCTGAAGCTTTTAATCTGGAAGCTCCTACGCTGGGAAGCTGAGTTTGTGAGGCACAGCTGCGGTGCAGTCCCCTCCAGCGGCGCTGAAAGACGTGGCTGAGGGTGGGGTAAGAGCAGACACACCCGCACAGGCTGGGAGGCCTCCGCTCGGGCAGCCCCAGAGCAGGAGCGCCCAGCCTCCTCAACGCCGTCCGGCCGGCGGAGCGCGGCGGTCCCCGGGCAGGGAGCGCTCCACGAGGGCTCTGCCCCGGGAAGGCGCCGGGGCACCAGCAGGGCCCGCGGCCGCCCCGCGGAAGGAAGGATGGCTGGAAAGGCCGTAAGTTCATACCTGATGCTGCCGTGGGCTGTCACTCACCGAGCGGACAATTTGTCAGCAAAGCCACAGAGGGACCAAGCAGAAGTACTTGGAAGAAAAAGATTCCTGACAGAAGTATTTGGAAGAAAAACATTCCTGAATAGCCTAGGCTGCAACTGAAGCTTGAAACTGTGCAGGGATAACTTGCCTTCACATTACACAGCTTCTAACCCCGAAGCCCTGAGATAAAAAAGATGTTATTTAAATGAAAGAGTGGTATATAGCGTGCGTTGATTTTGGAGGGAAGTTATTTATTCAGCATTTCAGCATGCTGGGAGTGTTGGTTCATCAGGGAGAGGGCTTGTGCTGTGCTTCTGAAATGCTCCCCAGACTTGACATGGAGGATCATCTCAAGAATAATTAGCTCCTGTGCCTGTTCATCTGGAAAGGCAAGGGGTCCATACGGACACTGCAGGTGTAGGTAGAGGGCAACTGCTGTGTTAGAGAAAGCATAAGCAGACTGACTGATGAGAAAGACGTGACTATGCTTTGCGTTGATAAATTAAAAGTGCTTCCTATTATAAGAGTTTTGTGAGTTTGGTCCAGGCTTGTTTTGTTTGGATTGTTTTTTCACAAATAAAACATATACAGGAAATGTTTAAATGTTTAAATGTTTCTGATTTTAAATGAATTTTTTTCTCCATACTTGCTGTCTGTGAACAGCAATTAAATTTCCTGGCAGGAATACAAGTGATAAATATGAATTGCATTTTGTGTGGTATTCATAGAAAAATAATTTTAATGTTTATATCCACAGAATTAAAGGTTCTTTTAATAGTTAATCATGTCCCCTCAGAAAGAAGAAACTATAGCTCGTGACTTTTATCGTTTGATTTTTGGAAAGTGTTTGCAAAGCATAGGCAGCAAGTGAACAGCAGATAAAAAAATAGTGCTGAGATTCTACTAATGACTATATTAAGTATTATGATTTTTATTCATAAACAGAAGGGAAAAATAATCAAGAACATTTGTTATTAAATGTTTTATAGCAATTTTTTCCTTTTGATGAAACGCTCATTCTAAGATACGGGCATGTATGCATTAGTTAACAACATGTACCTCCTATGGGGCAACTCATAGGATACAACCTGAATGTTTGTCATGCAAATAATTAACTATTTCAGTGTGACATGAACAGGGTGTATGTGACATGCAGCATACCAATAGCAAAAAATATTGCAGATTATTTACTGCAAGGGGGGGGAAACAAGGGCTGTAACATGATCCAATAATTTCTTCACTTAATCTAGGAATAAAGACAAAAGGAGAAAACTACGGTTAACTCTTCCCCAGGGTGTTTGAATGAGGAAAGTGCTGAACTATGAATCAGAATTGAATAGACAGAAACATTAGCTCCTTTCAAAAGGATGTTTGCCTTACAGAGATCAGATATTGTAATAGCACAGATCTGGCTCTTTGCCTATGCTTTGCAGCATGCAAATAAGCATTTTCCTTTCTCAGGAGCTCTGCAGCAAAACCCACCATGAAATCACAGAGATATACTGAAGAACTCTCTGAAATGACCACCAATTCTGCTGTCAAACACTAGAAACTGATACTCGATTAGGAAAGCTGCAGGTAAGGGCCCTCTGTTTCAGGCTCACTGTCGGTGAAAACGCAAGCAATGAACACCTCTGAAAACAGTGCTCAAAGACGCACATTATCAAAGTGACTCATGATGCAGGCAGGTGCCAGACAACTCTTTAACAAACAATTTCTACCTGCTATTGAATCAAGGTGCACAAGAACATCTTTTCATGATGGATTACAGAGGAGAGTTACCCCAAGCTCTGAGGGAGCTCGAGGTTGTTGTGCTGAAGACCAGGATGTCTCAGCCCGCACTAAGCTCTTCTCTGCCACATGCAGATCCTTGCAAGCCTGAGCTATCTCTTCACTGAGATTTTATTGCAAACTGAAACTGAACAACCTCTTCTGCAGCTGCACCAGCTAAGAATATCCAAACCATCAGGACCACTGAAAGCTGTGTTTCAGATGGGTCTCCCAATTTGAAAGACCAACAAATAGCTGCCCAATCTCAGTATAGAACAAAAAATGCCTTTTCAGTTTATCAACTTTGTCAAGACTGAAGTCGCCACTACAAACGGTGCCACTGGCAAGTTTGGGTATTAAGGTGGAAGGAAGGACATCAAAGAGGAGGGAGACAAATGTGTTATTGCCAATTTAACCATGTATCTGATTCCCTAATACAATCTTTCACGCTTGTACTGTAATTGCCTGCAGCTCTCTTGATTTCATCAACATCAGTATTTTGCTTATGTTTAAGGTCTGGGACTTCTGAGAGGTACATTAACTTATTTTTCATAATCTACTTCCAGCATATTTCCTCTCCACTATCCTGTTAACGTCATCACAGAGTCATTCAGAGAGGAAGAGACTTCTGGAAGTCTCTCTTCCAACCTTCTGCTCAAAGCAGAGCCAACACTGAACACATTGCCAGGTGACCTTCAGCCAAGGCTGTCAATCCCTGGCCTTTTTCAAGACAGTACCATCTGATTTACTTTTAACTATGGGTCACCATCTCAAAGACCACCACTGTTTTCCTGTCCAGCAAGAGCTCAGTGCCCCATGTCTGAGGGCACCCATCCTTCCACAAAGACAGGACAGTGGTCTAGTACGAGATGAAAGCCGTAATCACTTACACTACTCTTAGCTGAACTGGAACAGCTGACTGAAGCAAAGGAGTCCATAATCTCAACATCCCACCCTTTACAATGAATGTAAGCTTTACGGTAGATTCAAACATAGCATACCTCAGATTAACAGTGAGCTGGTTGCCATTCCCATCTGTACCTTCTCAGTAAAGTATCATTTACAGACTTGATCACACAACAGTTTTATCCACTTGTCTTTTTGGAGACTTTACCACAATATGCAAATATTTCAAGGACAGAAATGGTTTCAATGTTTATTCAACATGAAAATGTAGGCAAAGAGAAAATAGCAGGCATGAGATATTTAGGGCAGCCACTGTGAATTCACTGTAGGTCTGGGAAGACTGTCAATACTGAGGGCTTGTGGCAAAATGCTGTGAAAGTACAGGAACAAAATCAATTGCAGCCGGATTTTTTCCCTCCCAGTACACATGACAAAATTATTTACAAGTGGCTTATTTAAATCTAGCCAGAAGTCAGCTATTTCAGTGGCCTATTGAGCAGAAAAGATCCCCTGTGAGTTAAGGAAGGTCACAGATCCAGTTATATCACCCAGATGATCTCTCTAACAGAGTATTTGTAACATTTGCTCTACCTCGCCTTTGTTTCAAAGTGGATGGCTTGTGACAGTGGATTTTACTGACACTTTCTGTTGGCATTGGCTAGAACTTGCTCTATCCTGACACAACCTTCCACATAATGCTGATGAGCATAGTGTGAAAAAAAACCAAACCAAGAGAGAACACATCTTATCTATAAGCAAAAAAAAAGTCACCAAGACCACTCTTTTGGAAAACCTCATCTAACCTAAAGCTAAAAACTGCTTTAAACACCACCCACACTGCAGTCATAGATTTCCTGCTCGGCACCTCTCCATAATCTCAATGCAAACTGCTGCAAAGTCCGGCAAGCTAATAGCTGATCTGGCTCAGTGCCAGACTGATTTTGACTGTCCCCTTTAGAAGTCTAGGGCATCTCTGCATTAACAAGTAGCACAGTGTAATTGGAGTGGATCTGTAGAGTGAAATGTTGGGTACAGAGCAGCTGAGGGCCAACCTGTACACATTTTAGGGATATTACTTCGGACTATGTCTCGTTTGGGCCCTACACAGGATACTGAGTGGTTGGTGTGTAGCAGGTGCCTTGTTGGACCCCGTGTAATTGGCTCAGCAAAGGGACATCCAGTTTGTGTGCTCCAAGACCACTTCACTCTGAGAATGCAAGTACAGTAAACAGAACAGAATATTTCCTTCCTGAGTACATTCCTGGTCTGAACTAAATTGCTACTGCAAACACATCTTGGGATCTCTTAGAAGGGGTCTTGGTCCAGGGAAATTCTTTGTGTAGGAAGAGATTCTGACTGAAGAGTTAATGAAAGCATCATTCAAAGCTGTTCACATTGTCTGTACACGGTTAAACACAAAACTGTTAAGTCTGATGAACCACTAGGAGAGCTAGTAAATTATTTTTCCCTCTTTATTGAAAAAGGTAGGACTTTAATGTCACAAAGACAAAGACATTCAGATTAGGAAATACTTGCCTTTTTTCAATTTGAAAGTTTAACAATGAGCAGTATAAACCACTGGTTTTGGAATGCTTTACATTATTAGCCTATTCTGTCAAGTTTTGATATGAATTGGCTCCAAAAGTGTATTTATTTGTCTCAGGCCATCACTGCCAGACATTGTCATCTTCCAGGCATGTCCATGGTGGGATGCCTGGTCTTATGATGCTTCATGAGTCAGGAGTGGTGCTCTGGGGACAGCACTGTGCAGTTGCATAGGGGAGATGTTTATTGCTGCCAAATCACAGAAACCTCAAACACTATATTCCAGTAAGCTGATTCTTCTGGTTAAACTCCTTCAAGTTCATTTCACAGTGAGCTTGATGGGCATTCAGAGAAGAGTGTGTCAGAAACAGAATCAGAAGAACACCTCAACATACCAATGTAACCCTCACTGCTCAACTGTTGTAAGATGATGAGATATTTTACTTTCTTTGGGTTATTTTTTAGTTTTGTTTTCTTTTGTTTGGCATGGTTTGGTTTTTCTTGCTTCTCTCCATTCTTGAATGCAATGAAGAACAGTTGTTTATAGATAAATAGCTTTCACAGAGATGAAGACTCAGCCATTTATATCAAGGAGCATATGCCTAATCAAGGTTTGTGGGTATACCACAAGCAGTTAGGGAGCCTTATTATTGACTTCAGGGGATAGCTCAGTTCTCTGGAAAAAAAACAGCCTACGTCAGACTGAATTCTGGTTCTGCAGCAGATAATACAGTGGCTTGATGACTATACAAGAATCTTTATTTAATTCGCTCTGTATCCCTGGCACTCCTCATCCAGATAATCAAAGAACTGAGATTGTAATGACTATGTCTGAATATTTCCTTTCTTTTTAAGCTTTCAAATTTCTGTTGCTTGTTCAGGATTTGCCAGCTTTCTTCATGTTTTAAGGGGAATGTGCATAACAGAGAGTTCTGCCTCTTTCTTGGCTCTGTGGTACAGCCTGCACAAGCTCTGCCTACTCATTCCAAGCATCTTTTGCTCTGATGTAATATGTTCAAAGAATTCCACTTTAAAAAAAAAAAAAAAGATCAGTTCTAAGCCTGCTGAGCATAACTCCAGCACATATGAACTTTATAACAGCACCCATTGTACAGTCTTTGGAGTTAGGTGCCTTTAACCCTTACTGAAAAGTCTGAATTTGCAAACACACTTCAGCCCCCCTGAAATGTGAAGGAGCATATGGAAAGGTGAACCTATCTTTCCATCAATTTATTCAGCAAATCTTCCTTTAGGGGTTCAGTTGCTATATCACTTTAAACTGGCAGTAGTTGCCTTGCTTTACACAGCAGCTCAGCAGTCATCAAAGACAAAGTATCCAGAGGCTCTGGAAGACCAAGAGCAGCAGCATAGCCCGGAGCAGGTCCCACGTGCATGGAGCTGAAGCAGTCACCCCTCTGCTGCTCCCAAGACTGTGCCAGTTTGTATTCCATCTGCATTGCCTGTTCCAGGCTTGGTGTTTGTTTTCTTGTCTTTGGAGGAGGGAAGGTGGGGAAAGGGAAATATTTATGAATGTTGCTCTGTATTTGCTATCTTTTTTTGTGTCTCTGTTCTTTCTTTTTGCAGTCTGCCCAGTTCCTGCATTCAGCTGCTGCATCCAGAACAAGGGAGCAAGGTGGCCCCACTGCAGTAGCCCATCTGCCTTGCGGTTCATGGAGAGGAGGAAGGACAGAGTTTTGTTGATAAAGAAACTATTCAGAATTCTGGAATTTATTTTGATATGCTCCAGAGTATACTAGCTTTTTCATTGGTGACCTGCAAAGACAAGGTCCCTATTCGAAAAAATTCTAGCATAGATTTAAAACTTAAAAAAGAGTAATGAAAAGCAAACAATGCAGAAGGAATAGATGCACAAATCTGACAATCATATGGTTAATGGAAATTTACAGATGTCTTTGGGCTTGTTTTATTTTGTCACATTTGTGGAAAATTAAATAGAGGCAAAATAAGTTAAATAATTCACAAAAAAACCTACATTACTGAAAAACCCAGAGAAAATTTTTTCAGCTTCAGTCCAGTTCAATGGGAAGAGACAATTCTATTAAAGTAGAAAGAGACCAGATGAGTCCAAAGCTTTACAATTCTTGAAGATTTGGATTATGCAAAATTTAGCTCTCCTGGCACATTTTATTCATTAAGTTCTAATTTTACATCCATTTTAGAGATGAAAAAACACCAAATATTCAAAAAGAGAAAACAAACAAACAATAACAACAACATAAGAAAACCAAAACAAAATCAACCAAACGAAAAAACTGTCCAACCCGAGTTGGAGATGAAGAATTGTCTTTGGTGGAACTCAGAGCAGAATCCAGGCATACCAAGTTCCAGCCCTCCTAAGCACTGGACAACCTCTTTTAGCAAATAAATGCAGAGAGGCACTCTTTAAATAAACATCATTTCCTATGCTGTGACCCAGTATATATACAGTACAGTGAAATCTTGAATAATTTATCTACAGTATGAGTTCATTATTCAAAGACAAGCATACCATGCAGTTTAATGGGAACTTGCTTCATTACTTTCAGGATCTTTCAAATCCATTTGTGACATAAATACATGCTTACTAAAATATTCTTAATACTTCTGAGAGAGTCAGCATTCTTTGCAGAAAGAAAATGCCTGATTCCTTCCTTCACTTTATGAAGTTCACTGCAGTTCTATGGCATTTTCAATAAACTATCTAGAATGCCTGTGTTGCTGCTTGTTGAAATGCTACTTAAATTAGTTTAATTCAAAGGTCAAACTATTTTCAGTGTTTAACTGAGTCGTTTCAAAACATGTCTTACCGTTAAGGGCACAGAGGTGTGAGTATTCAAAACCATATTGCCCTTGCAAAGTATGCATATATTTAAATATTTATATTCCTATTAGCTTAAAATGGGAAGAACAGATGTATTAGCTTACTTACTGAATCACGGTGAAGATTCCCAACGAATTATCATAAACGTCCATTGTATTTAAAGTTGGTGGAAGCAGGTGGCAAAGTCCTGGGACACGGCAGTCTTGGCTGGTGAATCTGTGCCTCCTTTGCTGTAGCCTTCACGTGCACACCTGCACACACAGCCGCAGACAGCCCTGCTCTGTGGGTCTTGCTCGGCCTCGGCCGGTTCCGTCGCCTCTGTCAGGTTGGCTATCGAACCACGAACGCTGCTGTGGGCTGAGGGCTACCAGAGGCAACGGGGGGACACGGGGGGGGTTCTACGGCAGTGACGCTCCCGCACGCCAATCCATGTCAGTGCTGCTGACACGGGAGGATCAATGGGAAAATTGCAGTCTCGTGGTCTGGGCTGTAACGATTTAATGATAATTTCTAAAACTGTTGTGTAGCTTCACCTTGAAATAAGCCTTGAGATTAACCTTAACAAATATAGAAAAGTATGTTCATGCAGACTGAATAATGTGTAATTCCAGCCTGATGTTAATCATGTGTCAGCGTCTGCTGGTGTAAGGTGGGATAGGCATAGTTGTGTTTTGTTTTCTTTGCCTTGGCTGGGATTCTTAGAATAGAATATAACTTTGGGGGTTGTAATGAAATAAAGCTTTCTTCTGCTTATGCAAAAAAAAGAAGAGACAGCAAGAAAGACTCTTTGTCAGTTAAATATCACAGTACAAACCAGTCCACTAAAATCAATGAGCATATGTCTAAGTTTTCCTCTGCCCAGCTGAAGACCTCTGATTTTCAAAGGAGAATGCCACTAGTTTTTGAAAAGTATGTCTTTAAAAGGATCTTACACCTCCAGAATTTAAGCATCTTACAAACACCTGTGAGAAACACAATTTCTTCATGTAAAGAAACAATATTTCCTTACCCATCTACACTGCAATTTAAACACAATGGTGGTGAGACAGTTGCTAAAGGAATAACAACTTATTCCCCAGTGATCCTGCATGAATAAATCCTTCAGGTGAGAAGGTCTGATGATAGCTGAGCACTTCCAAGGGAGCACTCCTTCCTCTCTTCAGAGCCCCAGTGCCCTCGCTCCAGGAGTACAGCAGTGGGCACAGCTTCTTTCAGGGAAGGAGAAAGGACAAATGGTACAGTGAGGCTGGGATGACAGACTCATGGGAAGCTGTGGGAAAGTGCACCAGCCCTTACCCCCAGACTACAGTGGGTGGCAGGAACTGCTGTGTCCAAGTAGATGAAGAGAAGCAAAACGAGAGGGAAAAGTGGTGGCTCTGGTCATTGATCTGCATGCCAGATGTGTGAGTCTTTACCATAAAAGGCAGCCACCATGGAAATGGATGTGCTGAAAGCAGTTAGTTAAATGACATCCCCATTTCTAACAAGCCAGACCCACCTGCTCTCCCACAGCTCTCACCTTGGCTGACAAAATTACAAAGAAATGTGATCTCTCCCAGTGAGGTGAAAAACTCCTCCAGAACAGAAGCACAGGCAGTTGGATTGCAAACACTGCTAGCATTGCTGCAGTGATGATTACAGAATCATGGTAATGTTGGAAGGCACCACAGTTTAACAAAGATCATTTCAGCTAAAGGGTGATAAGCAAGGCTAAGGACCTTTCATTGCAGGCCCCAAGAAGAGCAAGACAAGAGAAGACAGAATCACTCCTGTGCGATGGCTGCAGTGGATTGAGGACACACTTGGGAAATCCATACCAAGGCTCCAGAGCTTCACTGTAAAAGCAAAGCTGACAACTTGGTGGGTTTTTACTGTATTGTGCCACTCATATTTTCACACAGTGGAGAAAAGAAATGGAGATCATTATGTATCTTTCCATTTAAAAAGTGCCAATGGAAAGTCTGGAGTCTTAATTTTCAGGACAGAGGTTGAGCACATTCCATCACCAGCCTTGTTGAAATGCTGATGTCTGCAGGGTCTATTACATAACAGCTGGACACTCTGGTCTATTAGCAAATTTGTAGTTGGGCCCTTCTTTTAGGATCACAAGATGAGG
Source organism: Callaeas wilsoni (assembly GCA_013398955.1). Taxonomy (NCBI): domain Eukaryota; kingdom Metazoa; phylum Chordata; class Aves; order Passeriformes; family Callaeidae; genus Callaeas; species Callaeas wilsoni. The sequence continues at coordinate 146,559 of VWPU01005012.1, forward strand.
TAAACATCTCCACTTGTGCAAAGAGAAGACAGGATTTTTTCCTAAGGTAAGCTTTGATTCCAGCTAAGCAGGCCTACAGCAAGTGTAATTGCTGTTTTCTCAAGGGAGGTTTGAATACATGATCTAAGAGTTAAAAACCTCCAGGGTACTGAAAAACTCCAAGTGCAGTGTGGTATAAATATGGGGTTAGGCATCATTTCTGAATTCAGATCCTAGCTCTGAAACTAATTTTATTTCTGGCAGTGGGCAAATTGTTAACAGACAACTTGTAGAGACATTCGTTCAAACAGAGCTACTGATATTCAGTATTTAGCCTGAGACATGTGAGGCTGTATTTTCAAACTGAGTGTCATCCTGAAGGGTTAGCCACAGATGATCATTTTATTTAAACTCATCTAGATACAAGAGACCACTAATTCGACTTCTGTAATCAGAAGCCAGTTTTTTAAAAAGCAAGTATTCATCTCAAGCCTAGCGAATGTTTTTGGAGATATCCCACTAATTCAACAGGCTTCACAACTACTCAGACTGTGTTAGTTTCCACATCTCTAAAAGAGGAGAAAAGGCTTACATATCTAAAAGATTATTCAGTATGTATTTGTGGAATAGTTTGAGGGATGATGTAGGTAGTTAACCCCATATGACTTCCTCACGTGCACTTGAGTAGATAATCCGATCACTTACTTAACTCTTGTGTTTTCTCCCAGTTGCATGTGATTTACCTGAATCTTTAATTACTCATTTTTCAGATTCTCTAATATTTGGTAGAGCAATCTTGCTATCTCCCCACACTATGAAAGACATGGCAGAATTTATTTGTGTGCCATTAGACACTGAGGTCAAACTCATTACTCAGGAGAAATTCACAGTATGATTTTAGTGACAACATGATACAAAATGAGATAGGTCCCAGAAGCCAACCTTCAGCACCAGCAGTTTCCCCTTTCTGGACTTCCCTGTTCTGAAGTTCCAGCAAGGGAGGCACTGAAAGAACTAGAGAGGGGAAAAAAGTAACATATTTTAATTTATTTGCTTTTCTCAGAGCATCTCTTGTGAAGGAACCAATGATGAAATAAACCAGCCTTTAACATGATCCTTTCCTCTCACTACACTCTTAATAGCATCTTGAGAATCACATACTGAACATTTGGGGCCAGATGCTCATCTGGCGTGAATTGATGCACACACATTGAAACCACTAGAGCAATGATAATATATATATACTAGAAGCTACGACAACTGGGTCTTAATAAAAGGTTTCATAAGTTATGTAACTGGTAATTCCAGTACAGGATTTGTTTTTAATACGATTTACTTTGTTGAGATGAACATGACTATAACCTTGGAAAAGATGCCATGCTATTAAAAAAAAAAAAAAGGACAAAAGTCAACTAAACCCACAATAACAGTGCTCCTAGAATTCACAACAAAATTAAATCTTCCCTCACTGTTATGTCCAACATTTTTCCATTTAAACTGGAAGAATGGGACCTATCTTACCAAGTGCAGACTTTTAATCCCCTCAACCAAGGCTCCGAAATCACTGAAGAATAAGGCACCTGTAGATGTAGTGCATCTCAGCTTTATAAAGGTATGTTTGAGTCCAATGAATCGCATCCTAAGAGAAAGGATAGCCACTAAACTGAGGCAAAATAAAGCCTCATCCTGATTTCCATGGCTGCTCTAGGTTACAGTGGGGCTAGCACTTATTTTTACTCTACATCATTTTCAGTCTGCTGGCTGCAATGTGGTTTCTAAGGATAAGGTGTCAATACCATTTTGTAAAGCCAAAGGCAGGCTTTGCTAAATAAATGAATACACAGAACAGTACTGATAAGTTGCCAATTTGACTGTGCTGCTAGACAGGAGATTAACTACTGCGTCATAGGAATTATTAAAAAATTAAAACTTTGCGTATCGTGTCAGTGCCTCAGGTCTGATGGCATTTCAATACAGAGAAGTCTCTAAGTAATCAGTAGGTCAAGTATGGTGTCAGTACCATAGGGCAATTATTAAATTGCATGTTAGTCAAATTCAGTTTGGTAAAAAAAAAATATTATGAACCCTATTTAAGGGCAAGAAAGGAGTGATTTTTTTTCTACACAACAGCTAATCTAGACATACTCTAGCTTCCTTTGGTCTTGGCAACAAGCCTCATAAACAGGTCCTGCATCGTCTGACACCAGAGGCCTATGGTGCAGTTGGCTGTCTCTGCTGGTCACCCACTGCTTGCTGCCACAGTGGCTTCTAGGATGTGATTCATCTGACCTAGTTCAGCTGGCTGCTTTACAGTTAAGATGAATAATGCCTAGAAGTGTTTGTTTCTTTCCATTTGCTGTCTATCCAAGCTGTTTGGTGTGTGGTACTGCACACTGGCAATACTTTCTGTACAACAAAGGAGAATAGGAGCTAGAGGAGAAGCTGTGAACTTAAGTCGTCAAGTGAAGGTCTGCGTCTCAGAGCCTCCCTTGAGGCTCTACATTACAGAGGCATGAAAGCAAAGTGTAGACTGGACTTTGGTGTTACACTGGTCTATGAAGCTGCCAGTATCCAATCCTGCTCCCCTGATGCAGTATTCCATAAAATTATATTTGCTGGTGTAACTGAATCTGGCCTTCCAGAAGTTTGGAAAGAAGTTTTTTGAAGAAAACCTTTTACATGTCAGAAAGCATAGGCTTGCCAGCAATCATTTGAAAAACATGCTCTGGCAATGTTCTGGCTCTTCTCTTAAAAGCCCAACACTCCCCCATCCTCCCAAACCCCAACACATTAAGATCCACACGCTGAGTTTGGGCATAATTCAGGTAGACCATGATGTTGAATGTATTCAGCAAGAGTCCTCCTCCCATTGTTTATCATAATTACAACCCCTGTAAGAACTTTTCATATGGTGTTTCCCACTTGCAAAGTGGGCTCCTCCTCTCCTTCCGAGCTTATCTCCAGTGCTGGACATTAGTGAAAGGAACTGAGGTGTGGAAAAGACACAGGGATGAGTAACTGGGCGCAGACTCACAGTGCTGGAGCTTTGAGTATGTCCCAGGCTCACTGAAAAGAGTGGGCAGAGCTAGAAGAGAGAAGTGGTGGTGCTAATCTTGTATCTATGATTCGTTTGGAATTGCAATGTGTTTGTTTAACATTCAGCTTATGTTTGATTTGTATGTATTGATGTTTGCATTAAATTAAGTAATTTTTCTGCACTCATGTTATATCAACAAAGCTATATAAAGCATTTGACATCCTTAGGAAAATTCTTGATATGTTATTATTTATCATCTTAAAACCAGTAAACAGATTGGTAAAACAAGCAAACTGATTTTCAGGTGTGTTACAGAGCTTCAACAAGTGCTATTGCTGTACATGTTCCTTAGTTACTGGGAAATAGAAAATCAAGAGAAAAATTTAAATTGCATTTTTCCAACCTTGCACCTGCCTGATAAGATCCTATGACGTAATCCCATGTGCAGAATTAGATACAACTCATTGTGAATATGCATAGTGGAATCAATCCAGGATACGTAAGAGAAAAAGAGAGAAGTCTCAGTGCTGCCAGAAGGGTTTAACAATATTTTTCTGTTTTAGAAACTTGGATCTACAGAAGTCCCAGGTAATAATTAACTTAGACACAGTCCTTACTGCCTTGAGCAAACAGAAACTGACACCCTACTGTAAGCAAGCTGGGACTGTGACCCAAGAAGTCATGTCCCACCAGAAGATTTATATCTGCCCCAACATATTTTGGCACAGAGTTGCCTTAGAAACTGGGAGAAACATATTATGATCAAGGTTAAGCAGCTCACAGATGGTTTTCCAATGACTGACAAGTCAGGTCTGTTCAAAATTAAGCTGGGGCCAGTCACAGTCTGTCTTTTCAGTGGTTTCTGGCTGTTTCCAGTGACTGAGCTGCTGGGGGACCTGAAGCAAGTATCCAGATCCGTGTCTCATAGGCTCACACCTTGTTGATTGCTGTGCATGGGGCCTGAGCATGGTCATGTTACATCAGCAGTGACAAGCAACATTCCTCTTTTGAAAATGGCTAATGAACAACCCAGACAAACTATAACCACTTCATACTTAGGGCAATTGGGCTAAAGGTGGCACACATAGAAATTATACTTTGGAGTTTCAACAAGCCATAATTAAAGATCACCTTATCCAGATATAGCAATACTCCATGCTTATTTATTTACTATTGTACCTAATTTCTATCAAGGATTTCTGATGAGCCATGTTCATCATTTTTGTTCAGATGCCGGTATAATGACTTCTGTGGAAGCTACATAGCATTAAAAATTATTTTCAAAACTCATGCTTATAGTGGTGTAACTCAGCACTACCCTCCTGTCTGCCAGGAAAAGGCATATTTTTATTTTGTAAGTAAGATCTAGTTTGTAGCAACTCAGTTATCCAGACAAATGGGATCCTCCCAGCGGGATGGCAGACTCCACAACCATCATTAAGGAACAAAGGGAAACTGTATTTGACAAAGATGAAAAAGAGGAAAGGCTGTAATGAGTAGAACAATTGCATTAATTAAATTACTTGTAAGGGGTTTTTTTGAAAAGTTCCTTGGGCCAATTCACTTGCAACCAAAAAAAAAATGAGTAAGGGGAAAGAGAAACTTCACTTCCAAGTCAGTCTCTACTCCCAGAAAGGCAAATTTCAGTAACAGATTTGTTAATGGAGATGTTTACTGTGTTGGAGGGCTGTGTAGGATATTTTGGCAGTCAGTTTGACAGGTCAATCTACAAACCAGAATATAATTCAAAGTCAGATTGAAATCACCATTAGCAAAATGTATCTTAGACAAGTATTTAACTTCTCTCTATATGCCTTTTAATGGAGTAGCTAATTTCTGAAGTCCTTAATTTTAATGCCATTTTTACATCTTATGCTTTTTTTAGTGCAAAGGCAGTGTTGGAATATGCCACCCAATTTTCATGAGGGAGGTGGTCCTAAGTAGAAGTGGTGGGCTCACTGACTGTTCCCAGAGCCATCTACAAGGTTACTGAGAGAGCAACGAGCATTGCTTCATCAAGGCACTGCTGCTGGTACAGAGGACACACACTGGCTGGTTTTAACTGGTCAGTGCTTCTTCTTCCACATGGCTTTTTGGCCAGTGCCTCAATCACAAATGGTGCTCCAAATGTGAGGATGCTTCATGATAACAAAACATGGTGGAGGATGAGAAATGCATTTCTCACTTTATCTCCTTCATCTCTTTCACATCCCACAGCAACCAAGAGACAGTGTCAGCATTTTCTGTCATGCATCTGTATGTGGCAGCACCTTCTGTGGAGGAAGAAGGGCACCTTTCTTGGCACATTTGTCCTCCCTAATGCTCTAACCCTTCAGTAGAGCATTTTCATATTAACACAGTTGGGTTGTCTGCTATTTTTGGTACCCACACAAGTGTGCACACAGTGGCTTTGCCATTTCCCACCAGCATTAAAAGCCCACTGCTGCACACCTCCTTCTCCCACTCATTCCTGCACTTGCCTGGGAGGCTATTTGGGCAAAGCAGCAGCTGAAACGTAATCTTTTTTAATTACTAGCAGCTGCGTGTGTCAGTAGAGCTATCTGACTGTAAACCTACGTGAACACTGACCTCAATGCTCTTTAGCCTAAGGAGAGCTCACTTGCAGACCTCATCTATATAAATAATGGTTTTACTTTCCCCCAAGCATGACAGTGTTTTAGCTCTTTTTAACTGGAGATTCGTGACTTATCTGAATCACTGTCTATCACTCTGTTAAACCCCAAAGTATGTCCCTCTGTTTTCTGCTGATAGAGATGATTTTTCAAAAGCAGTTAGCATTTTGAGGAGCTTTAATGTAGGATGCAGGAAAGAAGTCTCCTTTACAAAATTTTTGCAGTGGTTTCATCCAAAAATCATTCCCCCTAAAACGGCTGGCTGTGAGCACCTTGGATGTGAGTTTGAAAATTACAGACTTTGCCAAGTACGTAAACTTTCTCTATTATTGTGAGAAAATATTATTAATTATTGTGGAGATAAACTAATTTGAGAATATAGGTCTTCACTCAAAATTGTATCCGTGCTTGATCTCAGCATCTTCTTTTTTTCCCCTATATATTCAGTTTATGTGCAACCTAGTTTTCTCCACTGAAGGTTGTGAATAACAGATGTAACCTCATTGTCCTTACTGACTTCACTGAGCTATAATTGAACACTGCTTTTGGTATGCTCTCAACAGTGTTGCTTGTATACTGCAAGTCATCTAAGTACTAATATTGAATTTATTCCATCAAAAACTAGCCCCTAGGGGCAAAAACAAACCAGAAATAATTAAATTCATCTAGTAAACCACAGGCTCATTTGAATAACGTTGCCTTCTCTTAATGCTGTGTGTACATACAGCAAGCATAGATCATTACAGCCTGGCATCCACTCGAATGCCTGTGAAGCCAAGATTCTCTGTTTCAGCTTCACAAACACAGAGTGCTTTGAACAGGAGACAGAAGAAATCCGAGTTTCTGTATGTTTTTCCCCAAGCAGAATTGCTATGTACACTATTATCAGGTTTTTCCATGCAACACTTTGCTTCTGTTTGAAGTCCTTACGGATTACACTAGTACTTTTTCATTGCTTCCAATATGTCAGAGTGAAATGACAGTAGCCTTGTGTCAAACCAATTATCCATCTGATTGAAATCCGTTCACATTTCACCTGCAGCTCATTATTTTCTCATTTCTGTTTTGTTCTCAGGATGAACCAGTTCACAGTTCACGCTTTCCCTTGGAACACACATGTCTATTACATGCCTCAGAGGTTCAAGGGCTGACCAACAATCTATGGGACTCCACTTCATATTTCTATTTAGTATGACACAGCTTCTTGTATGGATCTGGCCCATACAGTAAGGTAGGCAGAAATGTGCAATCAAATTGCATTTTTCAAAGGCCTAGTGAAAGTTTGGTTCTGTATATAAAGCTCAGTGATGAATGCCTCCTCTTCTATCTTCCTTCAGCTCTTGATATAGAAAAGTTTTTGCAGTCAGATAAGGAGAAAATCAGCATGTACTTGAATGTTGCAAAGTGGGATGTTTTTATTTTTAAAATTTCTCTTTTTCAGCTGTTCTACTTTGTATTTTGCATACGAATAAAAATCATGAAGACTTACACATCACGGCTTAAATATCAAAGATGACTGTCAAATAATTCGAACAGAAGGCTCTTTATTAAAGTCACTTTACTGAACAATTTTGTATTGTCAACCAAACAAGATGAAGGAGAATACTGCTTACTGAATCAAAGCAAAGAGTCTTGCTCTTCAGTTGCACATCTGCACAAGTGCTTCAATACATAGCTGGGTAACTAATTCCCAACTCTGGTGTATTTGAATTTGTTTCTCCACAAAATGGAAACACGTACTCATCTGTCATATCAGATAGACTTCTACAGAGGTAAAATATATAAAGATTTCTTTCAAGGAATTTCATCAAAAGACACCAACTAAGTGATCAGCAACATTATTTTTATCCTGCTTAAAATTCTCCATATCAAAACAAGACAATGCAACTTTTCACTTACATGTCATTCAGCTTATTCCACATTTTCCATTAGATTTTGTGTGCTTTGGATAGAGTGTTAATGCCACCTTGGTGATAAACTTCTTTGTTTCCCTGGGAGATGGTGGGAATGCTGCATACAGCTATATGCTGCTTCTTCTAGTTGCAAGAAGTATAACAGGAAGAAGAATGGCAGTCACTCTTTACTGAAGACCTGAAAGCATACTTGGTAGCACTCATATTGCATAAAAGCACAATTAATGAACATCACCAACAATAATAAAGCCTTTCTAAGGACATGGATATTCACCACCTTATCACAAAACAAAGAACAATCATCAAAGGAAGAGACACATTCTTATGCATAACAGTAGTCTTATTTTATGGCACATCATTTGTATAGCTATTTATTTTTAACAGCTGGCGAACAAATGACTTACTAGAGTTGAATTTCTTTCACTAGCTGTATATATTTTTCCACAGATGTCTGATCCAAAGTCAAATCAAAGTCAGTCAGCCTCAGTATACAAATTAGTATTCCATTCAATGATAATCCAAGTTTTGACTGACCATGCTCCTACTGATGCCAATGGCAAATCAGGGATCTTGTTTTGTTGTAAAGACAATGAACCGAAACCATTAGATGGCTAGAAATTTGGCAGAAGCTGGAATCCCAGAGCTCAGAACACTTCAGAAGTTAGAGCTACATTCTTATTTTTAAAAAAGTATCCACGTGCAATATGATGTCACTAGTATGCAAAACACATCAGAGGAACATAAGCTACTTTTGTGGTGTGAAATAAATGTTGGATGAAAGAAGGAAAATGCTCTCTAGTTTCCTAATGACAATTTTACAACTCATTCCATGGAATCTTTTCTTGAGCCTTGTTTGCTAGAGCAAACTATATAGATTACTGGCGTATTATTCTAATGACATGGAATTGCTTAAAAACTGACAGAAAATTACTTATAAAACTTTACGTTGACATCATCAGTTCTCTTCAAACTTCAAATCGTTAAACTGTATTAGAAATATTTTCAGATAATCCAACCCACTTCTCTTTAGCTTTCCAGAGATGATTCAGAAATGAAGTGCACCCAAATCCAACTCTGTATCTGCCCTGCACTGTCACGATCCAGGTTTCTCCCTGAGGCAGGGTGTTAATGCCACAAGTCTTCATCTTGGCAGCAGCTGAAAAAGAATATGTTTGAACTCTCCTCCTTGATCTGCTACTTGTTGCAGATCTGCTGTCAGGAAAGTAGTTTCCAATATAGGATACCTCTAAATTAACTGGTACACAGCCTACGTATCTTCTTTGCCTAACCATAGTTCCATCTCCACTGCAAGCCAGCACATGATTCTTCTGTATTCCTTATTTCTTATTAATACCTATTTTCTTATTCTGGTACCCTCTTACATATTTTGGTGTCATTATATCTGAATTTTACTTCTCTGCCTTCCATAAGTAGCAGATATATGTGTTAGCCCTTCCAAGATTCTGTGTGAGAATGCCGTATCTCCTAATTTGCAAAACCAGGTGCATCCATACTGTGTATACCCAGCAGCTGTAGAGCTGTTCGGCCAGCAAGCCTCTAAGCCTGACCTCCAGCATGGTCAGAGGCACATACTTCAGGATGCTGCATGCTTGAATGCAATAAGACAATTACCATGTTCCCTAGGGCGCCCAGACAGGATGTCTGCAGGCAATCTGCAATCTGCTGAGCTGATAAGATATGGGCTGGAAGCAGAACATGCTATGTTGGCTGTTTTTCATGAGATCATTCTTCCACAGAGAGGGATATTTCTTTCTTTACAAAAGATGCTATCATCTCCTCTGTTCCTCTTCTTCAAATCTGCAGGTTGTTAAGAGGTTCTATGAGGAGATATAAATCTTCCTGTAAGCATCAGTGCTAAGATCTGCTGTTGTGTGAGGAACTCTTCTGCTTGCTTCACGCTTGTCTAGTGTGGTGATTAAGTGGAGATGTGTCCAGAGGAAATGCTTACACTAAAACTTATGCTCATCAGAGTTGATGACAAAATTTTCTTAGTCATAATGAAATGCCAAGGGAGAAATTGTGAATTCTATGGGAAACATTCAAGGCTCCTTATCATTCCTGCAGGAAACCTTGCTACCTGAGACAGGATGAATGTGCAGAGACAACGGATTAGTGGCAGTAACAGCCCTAAAAGACAGCCAGACATGGAGACAATAAACAGGAACTAGCTGTTGGACTTCACTTTGCCCGTTCCTTGTAGGCTTTAATTTCTTCTTGATAACTAGTGAGCCATAAAACATCAGCTGCATTACAAATGCTGCCTCTTCACAAGATCATCCCTGTGTCCAAAGTGGCAATCCCCTGTTAGAGCTCTTCCTTGTGACATTGGCCAACTCCGCCTCTCAGCTTCTGACTCTTCTTCCCATCCCTCATGCTACTCAACTAAGGATTACTTACTAGTAACTAATGCCAAAGCTCACAACAGCCAAAAAAATTCCTTTTAATAGCTTTAATAGCTTGCATTGCTTCGCTGGCTGTAGGTGGAGTTGATACGTGATAAGCTTGGTAAAATTTTCTACAGAAACCACCTTCTGACAAAAATCGTATTTGTCACTGAACAGAAACTGAGGGCCAAAAGCATTTGCTTGCATTACCAAAATAAAAAAATGGGGGATGTGTCCTCTTTTTATTTAAAAACTACAGACTAGAACTGAACATTATTGGTTTTAGGCTAAAAACCAAAATACTTTGGATGAAGGCCAGAACATTTCAGCTGAAAACTAGCTAATGCTTCATCACTGTGGTTAGCAGATGTGACTGGATCCACACAGGGAGTGAATTTGTTCCACAAAACTTGACATTTTTTCACAGTCACATTTCAAGCGGAAAAGAAACCCTTTGAAAACACGGTGATAGATTAAAAGGAAATCATCTCTTCTTTGCAGAGGAAAGCCAGGTATGCACGCACAGAATGGAACTGGCAATACAGTTCTCATGGGTTTTCCCTGCTCATTCTCCTCCCTGCTGCACGCAGTCTGTCAGTCTCACCGCAGGAGAGAGGGCTCAGACCTCTCAGATAATGGGCATGCAAAAAGCTGTCACTTCAAATCTTTCTTAAAAGTGTGTTAGCCTTTAAAAACTGCCCCCCAACCTGATTGAGGAATACATTTGGTAAAGGTCCAAGACTCTGCAAAATATAGTCATTCCATGTGCTCAAGACACTTGGTTATTTAAAGGTTTACTGTGTGTGGAAATCTATAAAGAGATCAGAAATGCTTTCCACTTAACATGTCCTTCAAGATAGGAACAGAGGAGTTTTAAAAAATTCAGGAGGTGCTTAAATTTACAATCATTCAGTATGCCTTATGTTGCTCTCCTCCTTGCACAGATTGAAATAAAAACTGATGTGTTTGTTTTCACCTCAGTCCCAGATTTTTCTAAGCTGTGTGCATGCAATTCATTGGGGTTAATTTGCTATATCAATATGTCATTTAGGGAGACTTTCCTACAAAATGCCCTGGACATGTCCTGGATCCACACCTTAGAAAGTTCCAAACCTGCCCAAGCCCTATCCCCTCCCTGTGCAAGGGAACTCTGTCCCCAGGGCCCAGAAGCTCGTGCAGCAGCCTGCTCACTCTTTGGCTAATGGAGGAATAGCATGGCACAGAGGGGGATGGCACGGCACAGCCACAGCAGGGAAGTCCAGCTGCAATCCTGTCTGAGTGGCACTACTCTAGGATCATGCATCTGCTGTCATTTATTTTACCTTAGTGCTTGGCAATAAAGTAATTTTTTTTCCCCTCTCTTCATCCTTTATTCCTCACCTCTCCACATGGCAAACAGTAGTTTTTCTTTTAGCTGTAGCCTCACTCAGAAACAGTATGGAGTTCCTGTTCCAACAAGCCTGGGGTTGTGGATGTGGCTTGAGCTCTGTGTGTTGCCAGGCTGCGAGAGCTCCATCACTGAGGGGGCAAAGCTCTGGCCATAGCTGGATTGTCATTTGGCATTGCCAGTGACCAAGATGTACAGGGTAGATAGAAGTGAAGCCACGTGGCTCACCAGAGGCTGATGTCCTTGAATGGTCCCACACCCAGCAGCTGCCTGGCAACAACGTGTAGCTGTTGCTAGTGCTCCACTTTAAGAGACCATCCATCAATCTGCCTGTTTTACATGTGTCTGTTTAGCAACTAGCAACACTACTGGTACCAACAATAAGGGTAAAAATTTGGTAAAAGGAGCATAAATTTTAGCCTTTCTCTAAAAAGACGTGATTTGCCCGTGGGCAAAGGGATCTACTAGAATGTGTACGGGTTTGTTACATTCAATTCCTAAATCTCTCTCCTCCTACAAGTTGCAGCACCAATGGAGTGTCAGCGGAGCTCCTGGGCTCACTCTGGGGTGTGTCGTCCCTCAGGGACACTGCCAGCTGCCACGTGCTGGAGTGATGAACGGGTCCCATCAAGGCTGTTTTCAGAGCTTGTTTGGAGTTTGACATGTTTCTCTATCTTCAAGAGCTATACACGATGCTGCCCAACAGACCTTTCTCCTTTCAAAAGCAGTTCAAAGCCTATACTCTCAGCTACAAGGTACTCGTGAGTGAATCTCTCAGGTGTCTCAACCCTAGCAGATCCCCCATGGGATAAACTGCTGCTGCACCACAGAGGTGGCAGAGGTTGTGAGTACAGCACAGTCGAGGCAGAGGAGCCAGCATTGATATTTGGAGGGACTGTAATCCCAATCGCAACAGTTTAGAAAGGCTGTTGAAAGATCCAGTTTATCACTTGGCAAAACATCCAGGGTTTGCCAAGCAACAAAATTCACGCAGTCCAGACTGATGCTTGCCAAGGTTTGACAGACTTAAAGCACAACCGTCTTTGAAACGCACTGTTAAACCTTCTCATTTCTTTTTATTTCACTCTGGGAAATGGATTTAGAATAAGCCAGCTCCCTCTCAAGTACTCCAAGTGCTGCTCTGTTAGTGGTGCAACTCAATGGCCAGCAAGGGAGCCCCCTCCATCCCACTGTGCTGTGAGGACAGCTGCATTACAGCTCACCCTGTCAGCTCTACCACCCATGTTTTATGGATTTCTTTTGCCACCAGAATTAGCTGTTTTGTTTGCCCTCATTAGACATTAAAAACTCATGCATTTTTCTAATGATATCATTTGAGTTTTAAACTTTCCACCACTATTTTAAAACTGCAGTCTTTTCTAGCATGTAAAACTAAAGAAATATGTTTGCTACTTCTTTCAAAAATTTTTAAATATTGATCATTTTTAATGAGCTTCATTGTAAAGCAGCCTTGTGACTCTTATCAAGGACACTCTGTAAATGCATGGCTGTGATGATGTTGACCCAGCAAAAATGTTTTCAGTACTTTGAAACCTGTAGTTCTGCCATGCTCTAGGAAAATAGGCACGGTTTTTTTAAAAACTCTCTCTCATACAACATGATGTGGTAGTAGTCTTAACCTGTTTTAATTTTTTAACTAAAGTCACAGGCTGGACCTGGAAGAGAAGGTTTCGGAGTGGTTGAATTTTTTTGTGTTGAAGATCTGATATTTGGTTTGGGGGGTGGAGGAGTGGGGCGTGTGGTTTTTGTAGGACTTTAATCTTTTTGGTAATGGGCCAAAGTAGTGCAATGTGCAATAATGGTTCTGGCATACTTTCAGTGATCATGGCAGAATTTATTTCACCTCTCAGTATGTAGGAATATATTCCAGTGGGTAAGGAGTGTTCATTATTTTAGGCTTGATTCAGTACAAATATATATATTTAAAAAAGGAAAATAACTAGCTCAGCCCACACAAAACCATGAAGCCAGATGTCTTTTTTTGCCTCAAATTCAAGTAGATCCTTTATAAACTGATGTGGAGAAAAAGCTGAAAGGGAAGATTTAATTATATGCTACAATCAAGAAGGCATTTTACATCCCAATTGGCAGAGCTCATACTGTGTATTTTAAGCAAGATGAAGATGACAGAAGAAAGCAGAGAAAAAACCCCAGTTTCTATACTAGTTCTCTGGTGCAAGGAACAGCTTGATCTTATTTATTGCATAGTTTCTGCAAGTTCTGATATTTAGAGCCTGTCCTGTAACATCCAGGAACAAACACTAAGGAATCTTAACTATATTAGCATGAATTATAAATTAATTTCCTGGAGTCATAGCCATGGCTCCTAGAAGGATATTAACATATATGTCATTTCTTTTGGCACCTAATGAGTCTCGGGTAGGTTTTTCATAATTAATCTTCACAAAAATGAATAAGGATTAGGAGGGAGGGGAAATTCTTTCAGCATTCTCTTTATAACTGCATGCATCTTTACCAGAAACAAGTAGAATATTATAATTTTTTATTCTTAATTTGCTTTGAGAACTGCCAGATTTATTTAACAGCTTTTTTAATATATCAAAAACTGCAAAGTGTCAGGATCCAGAATTAATGCTCAACCCTCATAAAAATTGCATTTTGTAGGTATAGACCTTTTGACTTCCCTCCCCTTCTAAACAGAAGACTGATCTTAATAATCAGTTCTTTATGCCTCAGTACATTTACACTATAAATTTAACATCCTGTTCTTTATTGGAAAATAGGATTCAGTAAGAAGCCTTTTAAGTAGAGCTGCCCATAGGCAGTCGGTTTCACAAACTTTGGACAGTAGGTTTCTCACAAAGGCATTCTCTCCGCATTTCTTTAAGCTTTTCTGAATGCAGAATGAGCAATAAACATAATCATAACTATTAGCTTTGTGTATAAAGAGTTTGCAATATTGGGTACTAAAGAGTACTGGAGCATTTGCTTGCCACATCTAGGAATTGGTAATGTAAATACAAAACATTAAACTTGAGATTTTCTGCTTTGGTAAGAGCCTAGAGTAAAAAGGGTAATAGTGCTTTTGGGGATAGGAATAATCTCTGAAGAGTGGAACTGAGAAAGTTTCCCAGCCTGTACTAGTAAATAGCACTGCACATCTATTGAATGTGATTAATGAAGTGTAATAATTGCATAGTTACACACCAGAAGAGCAATCAAAATTACCATTGTTACCTTTAGCAAAGTTTCACTCCTGTAGTACCAAGTACCAGGTATTTGTTAACTGCTGGCAGGTGTTTGAACTGATTTAAAAGGGCCAAGACAAACTAAACCATTAGAATTCAAATTTTCAGCCAGGATTCCTAATTCTCTATAACTGCTGAATACCTAAGACTTTGCTTAATATGATTTACACTGTAATCATAAATATTTCTCTAAACGTATTTGTTACAATGCTGAGTGACATTTTGCTTGTCTTCCTATCAGAGTTAAAGCAGGTGGATCTTCAGGCACAAGACTTTGTTCTTCCTTGGGCTTCCCACTCACTGGCCCGGCCTCATCATGCCGTTGGGGGATGCCAGACCTTGTAGTACAGCTGACTGAAGTCCCACTGCCGGCTCTAAGTGCTAAATACTGCTAAGAGCTGATGTTCTCCTCAGAAATCTACCGGCATGGATGCAGTCATCCATTGCTTTACAGTTTAAGAAACACTTTCATATGTGAGGAAAACAGGGTGGGGTTTTGTTATAAGAGAAACAGCTAAACAAGGAGCATTTCTGCCATACCCAAAATAAGATTTAGAAAATTAGTCAAAATAAAACAATGTAAATGGAAAAATCCTTTCATCAATACTTGCTAAATACTTGGACAAGTGACTCCTAAGTCTATCATAACTGTCTCCCTGTTCCTGTTGGAATCCACTGGTGGTCAGATAGTGTCTTCTTTTCACATGAAGTGGTATGTTTTCTTTCGCAAACCTGAACTATTTACTAATAAAACTGGGTTTTATCCCAGAGAGTAATATTATTTTACTTCTATACATTTTTGTGAATGAGTTACTAAATCTGAAGAACTCTCTAATGTTCAACTGGCAGAAAAAGTGACGGCTAATTGTATGTCTAGAAAACATTACCCAAATAGTTGAGGACTCTATGGACTGGAAAACATTCTCAGTTTTCCAATTAAGAATATTTTTCATGCAACTGTCATGTGTTGGTAGACTTGCATATCTGTGTGCAAAAGAGGTGACAATTTTATCTGTCTGCAGCATAGGTGTCCCCAGGTAGGTGTTGCTTTCCTAAGGTCCAAATAAATGCAATGGAGATGTTGTTCCTATGGTCAGTGGTGTCTGAATAACTGTTTTTCTTACCCAAAATTCACTGGCTCACTCCTAAAACTCCACTGATGCTAATGGGAGCTGAGACATCTGTGTAAGTCATGGCACGTCTAGATGCTGGAAGTATAAAACGCACTGGGAGATACGGACAAGCTGAAGGCTCAAACAGCAAACCTCAGCCCAAATGTTCTTCAGCTCTGACAGTTTGTAACTCTCCCTCACCAAATATCAGCAAGCAGTTCACTTCAGAACTGTGAAGCTTGGAACACTTACTAAGGAGCTGCAACACTGCACTTCAAAGGCCAAATAGCCCGTTAGCTGTGAGTCACATCCCATGTATTGATCTCATGCCATCTGGAAGCACAAGCTCAAATAACCACCATCACTCGTTGTGTAACTTCAATAAAGTCAAACTGTCAAGGTATTTCAAGTCTCTGAAAGAGACTCAGCAAGGAAGAATACTTGCTGGCCACAGGTAGGAGGGGTACAGAAAAAAATAAGTATTTGTTATGCCATTGGACAAAATGGAACCAAGGCAGACTAAGCCCCCTTAAGATAATAGATGATAAAAGTAAAGGAAAAAGGGGTCAAGAACAGTCAATAGCTGGAACAGAGGATTGGGCACAGAGCCATACTGGTGGATTTGGGCCAGATATAGCCTGAGGCTGTACTTAAGCAGCTCTGAGTTGGAATGTTTAGATGTTAGTTTGAATGGCTATAAAAGTTTAATTAATGTCTGAGGGGCTTGGGGAGACAGATGAGCAGAGAATTAACATCCAAAAATTGCTTCCCATAATGAAACTCTATCAGTTTCTCATAAAACTTACAAATGCAAAGAGAAATATACGGAAAAGTTTGGGTTTTTTCTTTTGTTACTATAGAACCTTTGAAGAATTCCTTCATAAGGCTCAGAATTGTTACTACAGCTGTAATTATTTCCTTTCTAAACTAAGAGGTTTATTTGTAAATGTCTTCAGCTTCAAAATACTGTGACCAGAAAGAAAAAACAAATCCATACATTTGTGTCTTTGTTGCACAGAAGACCGAAGGTGCATTTCCCTGACGCTACGTACCTTAGTGTGCCAAACTCAGTAGCAAAAAAATTGAAGAATGTGAGGACGTATTTTGTAGCTGCACAAAACATTATCAGTCTTGGTGCCTTGGACGTGTATTGATCATGCTCTGTGACGAGGCAGAGTTTTCCCCTGCAGTGTAGAGCTGCATACTTAAATGTGCATGGCATTTGTGCCTTCCTGCTGCAGCATTCAGCACTAATTAGCTCCAGGTACGTTAGATTGTACTCTTAGATCATTAGTGTGCTTTGGTAAGCTAAACATTAAATTTGCATTGTTATGTATGGTATTATGAATACATTCAGTACACAATACAATGCCTGAAAACCTACCCACACATGCAAAAAGTGAGTAAAAAACAAAACCCATTGCTTGTGCACATCCTCTTCTTGGGTCCTGAAGCAGATGTCTACTAAACAGCCTTGGTTCTGCATGCTGGTTTTTTTTCCACAGCTCAGTGAATCCACACATCCCCCACCTTTGATCAGACTCTGTTAGCACCATCAGCTCTCTTTTGCCTTCCAAAGCAGAAAGTTCTCTTTGCCACCCAAAATAACACTGTCCACTTAACTTGGCAAGATAATCAGGGCAGGGAATATTCCATCTTGTATCATAATGAGTTTATAAGACTGACTGAGCTTTTTGCCTTTCATGTTGGCTAGAAGCAGGAATGCTGTGCTACTGAAAAGTGGAGATTTACTGTTTTCCCAGAGTATTCACAGGTATTTATTTTTCCTTCATCTGTCCCCCAGGACTCCCTGTAGGTAGCTGGCTGGCCAGCTTAGTTCCTGTTGAAGTGATTATTGAATGTGGTGAGAATGTGTTTATTGTGTGGCTAATGATAGCAGAAATGTAGAGCCTTGGATGGATGCCTCTTTTTTCTTCCCTAAATCTAAATAAATACATGAAAAGCAACCTATTTTTCTTCCTTATTTTTCTCAGTTGCTAAAAGCAACTGGAGTCCAGGGAATTTAATTGGACTTCCATATTTAAAAGCATATTTTTTCACCTTTGCTAAACCTTTGTGCATTTTTTTTTTGGGACAGAACTGCAGACTCAGCTTAGAGAGGTTCACTTGGAAACCATGTTTGAAAAATCAAACTCACTTTTTTTTTTCTCTAAAATGCCTACAAAGAGACACATTTTAATGACCAGCATTTTTGAACAAGCATGTTTAGATATTAGATAGTTAGGTTATTTTTAAAATGTCTGAATGAGAGGTTCTGATTTTCATGAATGTTAGTAACTTACCGTATCCAGTGGAATTCACTGGGGTTGTGTATTTTTCTGCAGTTCCAAGAATTAGTCCTTTCCACATAAGAGACCAATATTTAGGCTTGAAAACGTGGATGATATTATCAGGAATACAGACATGGAATTCTAAGGGCATCTGTTTTGAGACTTGTAATGAAGGAGGAAGCCAAGAGAGCATTACTGGGCTGCTGTAGCTATGGGTGTGTTACACTGTGGTAGCACAGCACCAGCTCCTGATTCCTGTAAAATAAGCTTATGTGCAAACACCTCCACATCAGCACGTATGTAAAGGATCTTGGGCTTGCTGCTAATCCGGAAAACAAAGTTCATAAGAGCAGCTGACAATAATCCTTCTCCATCTGTAACTGGAGCATTCCTTGAGCTGTGCAAATGTAAAATAAAGTTTCTGTCATCTCTGTGTTAGGAATAGGAAGCTCCAGCCCTCTGAATTTCCCGAGGCTTGAGCTTTTCAAACATAGCTCATTTGCAGGAGAATACACGATGAATAAGGTTTGGGTGCTGCTCACAGAATATATGTGAGAATCAAAATGGTAATTTTTACTTTTTCCCATCCAATTGTTTTGGGGTCTTTTCTATTCCAAATTAGAAGTCTATACACAAATGAAGACATCTACAGATTTTTGAATGTGATTAGAAAGAACATAGTCTACAAAACAAGAAAACTAAGGAATGAAAAATCATGACCTCTAAAGAACAATGCATTAAGGGTGTTCATTTCCCAAAAGGGAACTGCCACACTGGTGGCAGTGTGGCATTTTAGGAATCCCTTTCCCAGTGTAGAGCGGTGGAGTGTACAGGGCAGTGAGAGTGTTGAAATTATCTGCTTGGTGCCAGCTCCAGCCTCCTCATCAAATAAATACTTTCGGTCACCAAAAATTTTTGATACTGCTTCTTTTGATGATCACTTCATCAATTACCTACCCCTTTCCTTTGCAGGGGTGATTTTCAGGAAGATACAGTGTCTGCAAGAATATCTTAGGATCCTTCAGCTGTTTCTTCTGTGGCATGAGTGATGACTTTTCAGGACCTTTGCTTTAACTGCACCTGAAGGCACCACAGCTATAAACCACTGCTTCCTCATCTCTGCCCAAGACAGGGCTACACTGCCCATTAGAAATTCTGCCAACATTGTTAGAGAACATACTGGGGAAACAACCCTTCAAACTTGCTTCTGAGGCAAAAAAGTAACATCTGCTCATTTCTAGTGTCTTCTATCCTTGCAATGAACCAATTCATTATTAATGATATTATATTTATAGCCAATTCAATGGAAATCAATTCATTAGGCTGAGAAGTTCTTCTGCATGACCATCCCTAAAGCCTTATCCTACTCATTAATTAAAGTCAGGTTTTGTCACTAATTACACTACGAGCATGCCCTAAAGAGAATTATGTATAAACCCTGGCCATTACAGACTATAGATTAAACACAGATTAAAAGAAGAATAAAAAACCTCCAGAACTACTGAAGTTCTATTTAAATTCAAGTTTCATCTGTATCAACTCAAGGAAACTTTTTGTCTGTTCCCTGTACACCAGTAGCTGCAGAAGTGGTAAAATTGCCTTTTAGTCTGAAGAACCCCAAAAAGCTTTACAATCAGAAATCACTTGAACACGTCCTGAAGTGCAGCCTCCTTTGTCTTGAGAGGGAGCAGCTGCTCATCTGTGCACTTCAACAGCAGCACAGAGCAATGCCAATGTACACCAATACCAATTTGGACTGACTGAAACCACAAGGACGAATTTAGGCCAAAATAATGTGGTTGCCCAGAGCTCTGTTCCCGATCAAAACTCTCACAAAGACCTGCCAATAGAAAACTGATCACTACTTTTCTTTTTTTCTCTATGCTTTCCTCCAAAGTAGAAGTGGGCTGCAGCTGAAGTGTGCTGCAGCTTAGATCCTCTCTCTGCTTCATGTTTTGCTTAAAAGGAAGATGTAAAAAGTTCATCAAATACCAACAGTAAAACCTTCACATGTGCAGCATGGCCACTATTGAAAGTTGTTAACAGAGCTCTACAAAGAACTCAAATATTAGTAACCTATACATTTATTCCATGCTTATGTTTTTGTGCTTTCCACCAAATGAAGCACATTTTCCAGTACGTCTGTCTCTCCTCAGGTAGAGGAAGTATTAGCAGCTTTCAACTTGTCTTTGTTCATTTTACAGCAAGACTGCAGACCAACATAACCCTCTCTGATTGCCTTAGATCAAGCTGTTCTAGGTATTCTCATGGATGGAAAAGGTCTTTGTGATTCGAAGAATCATACACACTTGATTAAAACACAACAAGTATCTGTTGTAAACATGCATTGAGCTGAAGTGATTATTTTTTGTGTATAGTTTTTTTAGACAAACCTACATTAGTTTTAGAACTCCAGTTCAAGTATAGCCTTTGCTCATCAGCCATTATTCACTCTCTGAGTGATTTATTCTTTATGAGTGTCCCAGAGGCACTGGTAGCACAATTGCTTAAGAATATCCCTGTGCTGTGCAAACAGGTATGTGGTGCACTTTCAGGGTCAAGGATTGAACTGTCATCATCAAAATACAGGGGCTGTGTATGGTTCTTGTATGCTGCATCAAGCTATGAAGCACAGGTGTAACAGATTGCCATGCTCTTATGCAACAGCATGAAACAGTCAAAGTTCATTGAAATTAAATGTATTCGAGTCTGTCTATCCAGGAAAAGAAACTTATTCCACCTCATTACATCTGGAAGAATAAATCTTAATTATGTTGTTTGCATGAAGTTACAGAGTAATGCACAGCCAAGAAAGACTTTCCAAGTTTTGAAAAAATATTTTCTTTTTTTAGCATAACAATGCTTTTTTTAATATCAGTAATAATTAATTTCTTTATAATGATGGCATGGTTACCTTACATACCTTTTAAACTGTTACGTCTTTGGCTGTGTTGCTTACTTTAAACTATGTTAACATTAAATATTCATGGAAATAAAAGGGGTTTATGTCTTTCAGATAATTTTTATTGCTGTACAGCAGTCCCAGAATGCTTTTAATTCAGCTGCCTTAATACTAAAATGATACCTACTCCTTAGTCATAGGTACAAATACATGTGGAAAGTCTAGAATCATGGAAACATGGAATAGTTTGGGTTGGAAAACATGTTTAAAGATCATTTAGTCCACTCTCTTTCCATGGGTACAGACATTTTCTTACTAGATTGCTCTAAGTTGCATTCTCCCTGGCCTGGAACGCTTCCAGTGATGAGGCATCCACAGTTTTTATGGGCACAGTTTTTCTAAACCTACCCTCTTTCCGTTTAAAACCTTTGCCCCCTTGTCCTGACAATACAGACCCTGGTAAAAAAGTCCCTATATTCCTATAACCCCTCTTTATATATTCGTATACTGCAAAAAATCTCCCCAGATCTTCTCTTATTCAGGCAACCCCAGCTCTCTCAGCCTGGTCCTCTGGATCTGTTCCAACAGATCGATGTTGCTCCTGTTTTGGGAACCCCAGAGCTGGACACAGCACTCCAGGTGGGGTCTCACAAGATGGAGCCACCTCCCTCAACCTGCTGCTGGCTGTGCAGCACAGAGGGTGGCTGGTTTTCTGGGTTGTGAGCACACATTGCCAGCTCACGTCCAATTTTTCTTTTACTAGTACCCCTAAATCCTTCTCCAGGGGGCTTTTATCATTTCTTTAATCCCTTAGCCTGTATGGATAGGACATTCCCCAACTTAGTTGTAGGATCTTGCACTTGGCCTCGTTGAACTTCCTGAAGTTACCACGGGCCCACTCCTTAAGCCTGTCAAGGTCCCACAGGATGGCATCCCATCCTTCAGGCGTGTCAGCTGCACCGTTCAGCTTGGAGTCAGCTGCAAACCCACTAAGGGTGCACTCAGTCCAAGTATAGGACAAAGTGGATGATTCCTCTGTTGCAAAGCAAGCACATACTCTGAACCGAAATGCCATAGGTCAAACAGGTCTTCCAGCTTCCAAAAAACATCAAATGCCTCGTTAAAAACATATTTGAACTGGTAGCAGAAACTGCTCTGCAAAATGTCAGGGGGTATATAGAATATTCTAGTGGCCTATTTGGTGTGAAAAAGAGAAAAATCAATCTGGAATATTGCATAGATGTGTAGAGCTCATTGCAATGGATCTGCAAACTGCAAATGGTAACAGTTGCTGATTGACTACAGTTTTAATTGCCATACTCCGTATGTCAACTGACCTTTATTAGCTTTATGTTGTAGCTTTTATTTCCATTAGAAACCAGTAATAGAACATAATATGATCTTTTTGCAATTTGCAATTTGATTAGTGCCTATTTAATAAGAGATTTGTCAAGAACATTAGGAAGTTGATTGTAAAATTTCCTCAAGGAGAGGTAGGTCAAAAGGTCTAAAGAAGAGATGAAAAAAAAAGGCACTACGTGGGAATAATCGGGTATCACAGACTTCTTGTAACCATTTTTAGAAATGTAGGAGTAAAGAATGGCCACAAGAGTGCTTCTTTCTTGCAGAGTTCTCATATTGGTGTAACTGGGAGGAAGAAGTGCTGAGAGATGGCATTCCTCAATCCACAGCATTATACACATATTACCAGGAACACCTGTGAATTTTCTGGGCATAGCTGACCGCTTCCAGAAGAAAGTCTGGATTGTTTTATTCCCTAAAACTCAGTAAAGCTGTACTGGCTCTAACTAAGCAAAGAGAACAAAGCCAGTCTGACAGGTTGGGTGAAGTTCAATATTTGCATTAAGATGGCAAAAAGAGATGGCAGCATTTGCTGAACACTGGTATAGCATGCTCTGCCCTCAAGACTATTTTGAGATTATTCTGTCTCAACTGAAACAAGTGTAAACAATGTGTAAACACTGTATAAACAATGAAGTAAAGAACAATTCATTTAGGGCTTTACAAAATCTAAAACAGAGGTAGAGAGAAAACAAAGGTAAACATATGCAGGAGGTGATTCCACTGCTTTTTTTCAAACTGTTCTAATCTTATTTCAGAGACAGAATCTCTTCCTGGCAGATTCATCATTTCATGATCCACATTCGTGTCCCTGTAGATGAAAAGTCCCCATCTTAGTCTGTTCTTGCCAAAAATGATCATGGCAGTTTCAATTTTCATCTGTTCTCCATAGATACTGACTATAATTTTTATCCTTAGCCAAGCTTAAATGCTATGTATGCACGGACTTCCTACAAGAGAGCCTGTTGCAGCTGTTCCATCTGAAATCTAAATTGATGCTGAACTTGCAGAGTGTGCACCTTAGAGTCTGATGTTCCCTTGACATTCGACACTTCCAGGAATGGGGCATCTTTGTCCCTGTGTTTACTGCTGTGCTGTGGTTTACATTGTTGAGACTATACTGATAATCCAAGGGAATGTCTTCTCCTTTATTAATGTAACATACAAATATTTGCCTATTTAAATCTGAATACATGCAAATGCCTAAATATTGCATGGGTCTGAGAAATGTCACTCTTTCTCAATCACAAACATATGTTGTGTATATTTAATTTCTTTCTTTAAAAAAGGACCTTAATTTTCTTCTGGTTAAGGGAAAAATCTGTTTGCCTTTTTCCAGAATTATGTCCAGTCAAGGAGAGAAAGCTGTTCTAGAATTGGTGTTGTAATTGCCTCAAAAGACACCATGCTGTGCGAATTATAAGGAGATCTACGAAAGCCAGGGGGGTAAAAATTAGTAGACAAAAAACCCCTGTATTACTTTCAGTCAGCACTTCTGAAACATCACTTCAGCTTTCTACAGACTACTAAAAAATACAATCATCTCAGCCAATTGTGGTTTCTCATAAAAGACTTTTAAAAAATATGAAGAAACCTAAAACAGTCATTTTATGTCTGTTTACATTGTAGTCCAGAAGAATTTAACAAGTGCAGCATAAGTCCATCTTCACTTTAACTTAGCATAACTTTTAAATCTGTAAGAATAGATAGAAGATCTAACAGTGATTTAATGGGGGGTGGGGTGGAGACATGTTAAATTTAAAAAAAACTGAAATGGCCATTTTAAGGCTGCCTTAAGCAAAAAACTCAAAAAACAAAAAACTTTGCTCAGTAAAGGAGCTCGTTTAAAGTGCTTGACTTTTAACTACCTGAAATCACAGAAATACATGAACTGCATGTAAACCAGTAAAAAATAATGGGAAATGAATTGTTCCTCCTTATGACAAATAGCTTGAACCATCTTAGCTCCTATTAAATGGCAACAGCATTTAAATTATCCTGTCATTTATTAGTGATTATTTATTAAGAGAAAGGGAGAGTGTCATGTCATTTCATTGTATTTAACCTATTGTGTCACTTAGATTCGTTACAAAGAATCCCTCCAAATCCAGCCAACACACACCTGCTTCCCCTCTCACTCATCCCTAGCAAGGTATTGGGAAATAACAAATGGTGTCCTAGAGTTTATTCCTTCACCCCTTTGGTTGCTTACAGAGTAATATGATCTACTAATCTGTTTGGGATTAAATTATTTGTGTTAAAACACACAGACACACACACACACACACACACACACACATAAATTCATGGCTCACCCTCTCCTTGCCCCTTTACCTCAAAACTGAAATTGTTCCACAATATTTTCTTTAAAAAGACAAAATTATTTTAAAATTCTGAGTGCAATTATAAAAATCTAGGGACAAGCTCTTTTCATGCTTACCCATCTACAACAGATTTCTATATTTCTAATATATATTCAGCATGGAGTGTAAAGGAGAGACACACCACTGGACTTAATGGCTTAATGATGGTCTTCCAAGGACTGATATCCATTTTCCACAGCACCTACTACACCATTAGCCATGACTAACAAGTTATAAGAGGTAACAAATTACAGGAGTTTACAGGAACACAGCGAATGCATTGCAGTGACTTAAGACTTTCTGAGGGAGACACAACAGATCCATGATGGGAGATGGCACCAAGGTCCAGGCTCCTCATTTGCGAAGCAGGCATTAAGAGTTGGCTCTGGTGGGATTCCACATCTCAATGAAGCCATGAAATGATGGCATGGATTTAAGAGCATACAGTGAGCAGCACACTCCTTCCTGCTTGGGAAAGGGGTGATGGTTTCATTGCCCTTAGTGGGCATCCTTAACTTGCTCTTACTTAGACAACAGATAATTTAACCAACATTTGAATAAACACATTGATGCTACGAGGGAAGAAAAAATAAAGACAGTTTTCAGCTGGATGTAAATCCTGTTTTTCTTAAAATACATGCATAATCCTTACTGGTCAGACCAGTATACAATTTGTAGCTGTTGACTTGTCAAAAGATGCAGGCAGCTAGCATGCTCTGTCCCCTAGAGTAGGAGACACCATTTCCTACTGGTGAGGAAAATGAGAAAATGGCCATCAGTCCCTACTGGTGGCTATTTTGGCCTTGTCTTAGGAGCTCCCTTGGTACAACTCTTTGTCATGTACTGTTCTGACTCTGTACCCCTGTGTAACATGTGTAACTCTGTGTTTCATGCAGTGTTGCAAGAATTAACTTGGTTACCCCAGGTAACCTCATACCTATCTTCCAATTTCTATGCTGACTTCCCAGGAAAAAAAAGGCTCAGGATGCAAGACATCTGTCCTCACCTACAAGGCTTGAATTGAAAATACCACTAACATTGCTAATATTACATGATGATGAATATACCTATACATCTGGCCCTCAAATCCAGGGAAATTATCCATTGCAAAGATAAAGATCCGAGAAGTTTCTTGGAAGACAAGAAAAGGATGAATTCAGAGTGTCAAACATACACCCACAGATAACCACAAACTGCTTTTATAACTAAATCATTCTTGACTTTGCCTTCATTGACAAAGCTCTATCAAATACATGGTTATATATTAAAACTCCACTAAATATGTAGCTGGGAAGCAAGAGAAAAGGAAAAAAACCCCTTATATCAGAAGTTGCATTAAACCATTTTAAATATTGAATTGGTGAACCCCACCATTGAAGCTACAGTTTACAAGAAGTGAGTTAATTACATAATACTTAATCTATCTATATTAATCTAGATAATATTTCATAATTATAAATAAATACAATTATTCATCATCTATAATTTATATAAAATTATAACTAATTCTAAAATTATAATCATCTTCTAGATAGTATTTAATCTATCTTTTTTTTACATTACATAAAAAATTACTGCTAATACACCACAAGCAAACTGTGAAATAAGCAGTTAACATTATAACTTTGATTAAAACCAAATTTAGTTTTGCTTAAAGACTAATCAAAGCTGTCTGATAAGGATCATATATTTAAATATCAAGAGTTATGGTAACACTTAAGTAGGTGGTTACTGCCTTTTGTAAAATTCATTTTCATTCAATTAACTCACACCACCTCCTTTCTGATTTATGCTTGTCACTTTAAAAAAGAAAAAAAAAAACCACAAAAATTGTAAGATCTCTCAATTGTTCTAATTAATTATTTATATAATATTGCAATGTTGTACTAAAAATACGTCTCCTTTTTTCCTCACACCTTTTCAAGTATCTTCTTCTATGGTGGAGAACAAGTGAACTCAGTAATTTGTCTCTGATTTTATATCCTCACACATACACATTCACACACAAATTGCATTAAATTGGAATCTGAATTAAACAACATCAGTCCTGCTGAAGGGACTGCTGGAAGGTCTCAGATCCAGGGCAGATTTGCTTGTCTAGTCAACAGAGCTGGTTTGCAGGTAGACTTTGATCTGATCAGGAGCATCTCTCTGACGGTGAGTAGTAGGTGACAGTACAAGGAATTGTAAACGCCTATCACAGAGAGCTACATATCTGTCAGGTCACTTGAGCTCCCTGCTTTTGACCTCAGGTGCCTCTGTTTCCCTCCACATCCCACCAAGGATCCTAAATACTCTACATTCCTCAATACTTTCTAACTGTTACGTCAAACAGCAAATCCCAGTCTTAGGTTTCCTCTTTTCACTGCTGCACAGCTGCCTTCACAGATCTTATGGGTTAAGTCCATCTCCCCCAAATACGTAATCCCCACCGACCTAAGGAGTCTCTGAATTTGAGAATTAACACACCCATCATGGAGTTCTGAAGCAGCCTCCGCTCTTTAGACTGCAGTTATTCACAAGGAATATATATATGTATAATGTGTAGGTGAGATGGCTACAAGAAGTAATCCTACACAAAGATCTTGGTGGAGTTTTCTCCTTTTCTCTATTGCAGTTCAAAATAAAAATATAGTCACTGCCTGTTTGTTCGAATTCCTACTGAAGTTTTTTGAAAACAAAGCTCAGGATGCACCCAGGAGGTCAGTGAAGCTGAACTCCTCTGTTTCTGAGGTTCACGCCCTGGTGAGGCTGACAGCCCTCAGGAGTTACTGCTACACTGCCCTGCCCAGGCTGTGCTAGCGCGGTCAGAAGTGAATTGTTTCCCTGGGAGAGACGGTAGGAATGTGAGGCTCCAAAGAGACACAGGTGTAATGATTACATCCCCCTTTCTCTCCTTCATGGTCACATTCTTGAATGCTCAGCACTGGCGCACATGTGAGATGAAGGGTTTGTGATGTTCTCCCTTTCCCTTCTCCTGCCGGCAAAGTGCAGTCAAATGGGTGCTCATGAGCAATCTCTTTGGAAGAGCATCCAGTTGGCACACTGAGAAGCTGTCCTTAAGACAACTCTCATATCTGCCTCCACTCTCAGCACGCTGTGAACCAGTTTGAAACATGCATGGGTTCAAAATGCAAATTGATGTAAAAACACTTGACTGTAGCCTCAAAAGATAGGAATGCCTGATTTCTAGCTTTCACAGCTTTATAGTGACTTCAGATGAAGGAGAGCCAAATATCCTTAATAGAGATACAAAAGCTTTACAAGATTAATATTGCTGGGTCCATAATATGGATAAGAAAACAACAGAAAGAGAATGTGTAAAAGTACTTTCCTACGCCAAAATCTTGGGCTAAGATGTACTCAGCTTGTTTCAAAGGAATTATTTTGTGTTTCCACCTAAAATAACCAGGCAGCATTTTTAAATGTTCCTCCTAAATAAATGAAAAGTAAATTAAATAAAAATCAGAAATGGGACTCTAAACTGGGACACTCAAATTCCAGGCCCTTTCTGAAAGTCCTGGCACATGACTATTAAGAGATCATCCAGAAGATCAGTGGCTCAACTGTGACTAGATTCCTCATTCTTGCTGTAACCCCACCCACCTATTAAAACCAACTTTTTTAATAAATCCAAGGAATTATATGTAAGCCACTTGCAATGGCTTTAAAATCTCCATCCAAAGGAAAACATGCATGTCCTCATTTTGCCTCAGGCTCGCTGGTCTCCTTGCATAGCTCACTCTGAGTGGAAGTTGTGATTCAGAGTAAACAGGGCACATGTGGGAGAGAGGAGACCTCTGCTGAGAGTTTCACAGATCAACCCCAATATCATTTTACGAAACAGGCTAATTTCTGCAGAGTCACCTTAATAGTCTTTTCTGGAAGTGAGAATGTCCCATGTAATTCACATCAGGTGAAAAAAAATAGTAGATAAATGTCTGTAACAGGATGACAGCATGGAGGAAAGATATCTAAGAATTCCAGATATGCTCATGTGACAGCTCATGTTTAGGTTCTTAGAAGGCAGAATAGAGCTTGCTAGCATTTCCAATTTATCAATGGCATACAGAGAATGCATCTGCTGGTGGTTATTATCAAATAAATTTTTATAACGACTTAGTTTTTTTTAGTGTCTTACATCTGTCTACAGTTGTTCTCAAACATTTAAGAAAAAGATAAGGACTGGTTGAGATGTTGGACAATAACTGAGAAAGAAACAGCTCTTCAAAAAGATCTGTATCTGATGCATCAAGCAGTAAAATAATCTTAATGACAGTCTTACTCTCTCAACAGCTCTAACAGAATAAATTAGGCAACATAAAACAACATTTAAATAATTTAAACTCTATAAACCTTAAGATGCACCATAACTAAAGAGACTATTGTGATTTATATTAGGGGGTATTAATCCTCTTTAAAATACAACAGTAAAAATGCATTTGAGAGAGGCTAATAAAAGAAGATAATACAACTGAATTTCAGAGGATTAGCTAAATATACCTGATTTGTGTTCTAAAACAAATGAAATCAAAGTACCCAAGAGGTACTTTGCAGCTAACTACTGCAACTGATTTAAAAGGGAATGGTATTCATGAAAACAATCTTAGCCTGTCTCTTGAAGATGCCTGAATCTGCAGAAGAGCATTTGCAATTTCCATTTGCCTAAATTTGTAGTTATACAAAATAACAGTTTCTCTGTCTCCCTGAAATGAAAGTGTAGGTCCACTGATTGAAAATTACGTTGAGATAAATACTGCTCTATGTATCCTATCCTCCTGTGCTCCCTTTGGTGTACACAGTTTTCACTCAGGTGTGTTCAGAAAAGACTGTAAGTCTAGATTAAGAAAAAAATCCCTGACATTCTTAGACTAGATTTGACTCAATGATCTTAAAGGTTTTTTCCAACCTAAATAATTGTATTACTTAAGGATTCTCCCAAAAAAGATTGAAGTACATAAGAAAGAGTCAAAATATGGACAGTTACTGAGATGCTGAGGGAATTAAAACTGCACACAAATAATAATATTGACTACCATTATCAAAAGGATGTTGATTTCTAATCAGATAAGCAGCACATTTCCCTAGCTCAGTTCCCTGCCCAGATCCTGTGCTCCAGGGCAGCGAGCTGTGTCCTGCTGAGAGAGAGTGCCACTGTGCACCGTGTCGTGGAGAAAAAGTCTTTCAGGGTGGTTGTAATGGAGGGCAAGATCCCAGTTCGATTTATGACCCTTAAAGGTCCCTTCCAACCCAAACTGTTCCTTGAGTCCATGATTTTATGAGTCTACGATGTCCTGGGCTGTGCAAACCACAGCTTTTTCAAGCTAACACCTTCTTACTATTACGTTGTGTAGACTGCACTCTGAAGCCTAAAAGACAAAATGTTTTCATACTAGGAAAGAAACAAAATAACCACCCTTTTTGTAGCTAGCCTTGAGCTGGGTTTTCATCAGTGATGGATTAGTGTGCTCTGGATTCTCCTAATGAAACCCATTAGTTCTTTTATATGAACTTTGCACAGTGCAGCTTTCGGTGTCACATTGCTGAAAGCTTCTCAGGATAGTATTTCCCTTGACTGCAGATTATCTGTCAATCATGTGCTTTTATATCTCTGAATTCTTCAATTAGTTAACAAGTCATGTCTACTATGCTTTTAAAAGCTATACTTCATGGGCAAATCTGCTTGTATTAATTAACTTATGCTTACCATTTAGACCAGGAAGAGTGAAGATTTTGTATCAGGAAATAGGAACTTTATTATGAAAAAATCACTGTTAATTAACCTTCAAGAAAAAACAGCTGTGGAAATAAATCTCAGCCTGAAAAGCAGTCAATGTTAAATATAGCTTACTTCAGCATCTGAAGAGCTGGCCTGAAAGGCACTTAAAACCTGCCTCCTTAGCACTGCTTTTACTTAGAGCTGTCAGCCACTGAAACCAACATCTTCTTTTTACACCAGTGGACTAAGAAACACTCCCACCCATTTTGATTTCATTTTTACTTGGGTCACATTTCAGATGAAACTTCATGACACTGAATTGTGTCAAAAACATATATGCATTCATTCTTTCCAAAATTCAGATTTGTCTGTTTTTTTCATGAAGGAGCTCATCAGGAGAGCCCTTTTCAGCTCAGTTAACATCAAATATTACAGTCTAAATACAACTTATGTAGATGGATCTTCCTAAGTGCCCCCAGATCCAGGAATAAAAGGATGCTAAATGTGAGTAAAAGCACGATCCATGTCCTGATACAAGTGCACTCGCCTTACATGAATGCTTTCAGCTCTTACATAACATTAATGATTTTACACTGCATGAAAGTGCCTCTGCTAGTCGTTTACATCATTCCCCAGATCAGATTATTTACTCAGAAATCACTCTGTTTCTCTTATCCTTTTACAAGCTGTCCCTGTTTATTAGAAGGATCACACTGAGTGCCTCTATACCCCTAAATAAAACAAGGCCAAGCTTGATTATTGATTGTCTACATAGCTTAATTGTTCTCTAAGCCCTTGGTTCCAGTATGGATTTCTCCAAACAGCTGCCTGCAAGACAGCCATGATCTGCAAGAGTCTGCTGCTTCACAGCATACACATAAACTCTGTCTCTTTCACATGGACTTGGTTGGAAACCATGTCATCTCTTATTTGGCAGGGTAGATACAGCTCTGAAAAACAGTGCAAGAACTCTAAACACAGTCTGTCTGTGTAAAAACCAAACCTCGGGTCATTCCTGAGGGCTGCTCTTGATGAATGCTGCTGTATCACGGAGCCTTGGTACACGCTACTGCAATTGCTTCACTTTTTTTTATGCTTACCTTTCTTTACTAAATGTTGATCTACATATTCATCTTCTTCTTATAGTGGGCAGGACATGGCAGTCTGGCACTTCTTCTCCCATGCAGTGAAGACTACATTATGGGAAATGGCTAATGTATTTTGTTGTAGTCCAACGTGTATCCTTGATGACCCTCTGGACTGGAAGGTGGCAAAGATATCTTCTATTTAAAAACAAAACCAAAACTATTCTGTTGGAGGTCAAGGCATCCAGAGGAAATAAAAATCCATGACCTAAACTGCTTTTCTGGTGGAACTGCCTACTTATAATCAAGAAAAAAACATGAGACACATGGATAATTTTGGGGTATCAAGAAAGAGTCAGCATGGGCTCTGTGAAGGAAGTCTTGCCTCACAAACGCTTGACCAAGACAGAAAGCAGCCCAGTAGCACTCCCCAGGCTTTCAAATGGCTCTGGGCCATCTTCAGGCATTGACAATTCTTAGGGAAACTAAGAAACCACTGGATAAATCTCCACATGGACTGGGGAACAAAACAAACCAACCAGCCAAGCAAACAAACAAAAAACTCCCACCAAACTCATGAAACAGGTCAAAAGTGTAGGACAGTTTTCACAATAAACTGTGGAGGTCATTCTGATAGAGGGTGACGGATGGGTACATTATGGAAGAGACACCCATTGAGTGCATCTGAAACAGGCTCACCACTTCTGAGCTCAGTTTCAGAGCTGTAAATTGTTAAAGGCTAAGAGATCACCCTGGGAAGGTAGCACAACTTCCTTGAAATACTATTTTCTACTCTTACTTTTCAGCTTGTGGTCATTGTTGGGGAACATTTGGCAACGCTCAGTACCTCTATTCTTGCAGTCTTACATTAAGCTGACAAAGGTGAAAAGGAAATGAATGCAGGCAAAATAGTAACTGTACCATAACTACAGTCAAACGAGAGAATAATGTGTTCATTTAAGCTTTGTGGAATACTGGCATCACCTACATATTCAAATTACATGCTTAAGATAAGGAATATGAAAATATTCCCTCATGAGCATCCACTGAAGCCACTGGGATGCTTTCTACTGGACCTTAATTGCTTGTTCATCAAATAAAGTAGTCTGTGCAGGAGCATCTCTTTTACTATGTCTATATCCGAATCAGTGGAAACTTGTCTCTGTTATGCATACAGACAGCAAAGAGATAATATTTGTTTTACAATTACAAACATGTCATTTTAGTAGAGCTTCCTTCCCAGGCCTCAGGTTTTTATATTTCAAACATTTTAGATGTGACACCACTCTTGTAATCTTACCTTCATAATTTGCTGTCTAATTTAGTGAAACTCATAGGAAAAGTTCCATTTATGAACAATACATTTAAAGAAGGTGTTAGTAGAGGAGCCTCTGAACTACCTCTCAACCATGATTTTTTTTTTACCTTGCTGCATTATTCATGATTGTCAGCTCTTTCAGAATTCATTCCTGTCAGTTACTGCATGCGCTTTTTTGAATTATTCTGTACATCTGGGTGAATTGACAGGCAGAAGTATTTAGCATCTCTTCCTACACTGAGTACCAATTAATGCAACCAGTTATCTGATCTAAGCTCCTGGGAAAAAGCTATACTGGATCAAAAGCTACTTTTAAAAATTACTCCTTTTGACTTATTTTGCATATTATGATTAAAAACCTCTTACCTGCTGAATTTTCCTAGAAGAAAAATATTCTTTTGCCTGAAAGAGACTGTACCTCAGCTTATGGCAACAATAAAACCTCTGTATGTGGCTATAGAAAAATAGGATCATATTAAAGAAACAAACTTAAGTGATGGCCTTGTAAAAGATGTGAGTACCTTGCTGTTCCCAAGGACCCCAACCTCCTTTGAAATAAAGCAAAGTGACACTTCTACTTGGTTCAGTTTGCCACTGTCACACAGGACCCTCCCTACCTCTCCTCACTGCTATACTGATTTGTGCAGTTATTTTATCTCAATATCTTCTCATTGGTAATACTGACAGGAGAGGAACTGCCCATGGGAATGGGCTTTTAAATCAATTTTATATTAATACAGTTTCCCTTATTAGAAAGAAGTAATTTATTTATTTCCATTTAGGTTGATCTCCTGCCAAGTGATAAACCTAGATCCAAACAGTAGGGTAAGCTACAGTGCTAATTTTGTACCTTGCAGAACTCTTTACAATATTCACACAGGGTTAATATATACATGTTAATGAGCATTCAAATTTGTTCCCATAATTTATCAGAGGGAAGTGGCTACATTTATTAGGTGTGTTCATTGGTGCATAACAACCACTTAATGTAACACAAAATACTCCCAGGAAAATTAGATGACCATAAAAGTATCATTGACTTTAGTCTCAGAAAATTTCAGGATCACTGCTTTGCCTTCCAGCTGTTCCCAACCATCTATGAATTACAAATTGCCCTCAGAGAAGAAGAGTAAATAATATTTACTGCAGCATACATTAGTAATTAGCACACATAGTAAGAAAGACGGGGCAAAGCTGCAAGAAGGAACAAATTGCCCAGTGCCTTTCATAGACCTAAATGAGCTCAAATGTATTCTTGCCCTTTGGCGAATGGCTTTGTCACCTCTGCTTCCCACACTAACTCCAGAGGGGAGCAACCCCAGGGATCAGCCCCAGCAGAGCTGACAACCACTGAAGGAGAAATCAGTGTCCCCAGATCTGCAAAGATTCTAGGCAACCCTTGTTTTACTTGCCTATAAGCACACTTCTGAAAGAAAGGTCAAACACTCTGGGCAGCTCTCCATGGACACAGAAGCCGGGCTGCCAGAAAGCTATGCTCTCCTAGGAATGGATTCTGATCCAAGAGAATGAGGAGAGCAATCTCTCCTGCTGCTTACCCAGCTTGCTCAACTCAGAGGCTGCTAAATCCTCTCTGAGGCTGGCACACCAGATATTAACAATTCAGAGCATTTTCCTGAAACTGAGCATTTATTCATAAGAGAGGGAAAAATCTGAATATCTACATGACAGAACACCTGCCTTGCCTTCCAAATAATATTTTCAATGATAGGCTGCGATGAATAACTCCAGTGTACGTAGTGTGTTATTTTGATGGTGAACAAGAAGGGCCGTTTTAAAGAGCTTACTGCTGCTGGGAGGAAAAAAAAAGCAGGTAAAACTATATTTTACAATAAAGGAGAGATTAATAACTCACTTTCAGTCTGTAAATACAGATATCTGCTGCTGATACACAATGAAAGTAGCAATCAAAATGGCAAATAGCATACCAATTAGCCCACTTTCAGAATAAGGAACAAAATCCTAAGGCAATATTAAGATATATATTCCAACACAGAAAAATGAAAGAACACAATGTTAAGGATTCCCTAGTGAATATAAAGTAGTCGTCAAACAAATACCAAGGGTATTAACACGGTTCTCACTTCAGTGCCCTCGTGCACCTGTAGAGAGCAGCCATGGAATGACTGATTTAATTTATCCGGCAACAGGTTTTACAGGCGTGCTTTTTGAAGTTCTTGGATCCTATTTCTATAGCTCAGAATATCTAAGACAAAAAGAACAAGGAGAAATCAGTGTGCTGTCTTCTATGTACTGCAGTGACTGAGCTCTCCCTGCTCCTCCTCTGGGGCAATCTCCGGTGATTGCAGCAAAGCTGTTACAGAACATGGTGAAACACTTCAGGAACAATGTGAACCTTTCTCAATGAAACCCTGCACTATGCAAAAGTAGCTTTGATTCAATTAAGAAAGAAAACTAAACATTATGTGTATGAACAGCATGGTTGTTATTACGATCTGATCTCTTCCAGTTCTTGAAATCAGGAGCTGTTCTCAGGAACGGCCCTGCTTGTTGTGCCCAGGAGGACGTGGATGGGAATGGGGATCTCCTGCCTCCAGCCTTGTGTATGCCAGCACTTGTGCTTGTAAGAACTTGGCCTCATAGAGTGATTTGATCATTTGATCATTTTGGATTTTTCTGAGATAGTATTACAGGGTCAGGATGCAAAGGTATCAGTGCTCCCTTTGGAAAGGGACCCTAAGCAGAGATGTAGGGAGGAAGTGAACATGCTACTGAACGGGAACAAATATGCCCAACATACTTCAAAGCTTCTCTTCTGGTTGGTTCTTGTTCTCCTCTCTTCTTGGCAGCAGCCTGAGAGAAGGCAGCAGCAGGTGATAGGGCTGTGGCAATAGGAATGGGGCAGTAGGAGGAAGGCAAGGATGCTGGCAGAGAGAATGCCCCTGACATCAATTATTTCACCCTAGAAGAGAAAAAAACAACCTACCAAGGGATTGGGTGCAGAGAAAGCAAAGCAGTTCTGCCTCTCTTTCTTAGCAATTTATTCAAAATATTTGGGGGTGGAATCAGATAAAGCTGCTCTTAGCCTCTTTTATTCAAGCCATGGAAGAAAAGGAGAAGGAAAAGGAAAAGGAAAAGGAGAAGGAAAAAGAAAAGGAAAAGGAAAAGGAGAAGGAAAAAGAAAAGGAAAAGGAAAAGGAGAAGGAAAAAGAAAAGGAAAAGGAAAAGGAGGAAGTCCCATGAGCAATGAGCAAACGCAGGCTGTTTTCTTGTGTATCTGTATAGTGTAGCTGTTTGGCTTCAATGTCTAAACTTAAGCTCCAATTTTAGCTATCCATGAGAGGATTGCCTATTTTCTACTGACACAGAAATAAAATCTCAAACCAAACCCCAAACAGAAACACCAGGTTTTTGGTTATATGAAGATACTTGAAAGTTCTTTGTCCTCTATTAGGTCACTAATTTTCACCAGTTCTGTCTCTCATTTCTTTAGGCAGCTACAGACAAAACTGGCCAGCAAGTTTGACAGTGGAAGAGGGAAGAAAAGCCAACAACCTCACCACACAAACCACTGGATCAAAGCCACCAGCCTTCTCCCAAGCAATTCTCTCACCACCCATGGTACCATAATGAAAGTTGTCACTGCCAGGCTTACCTGGTCCTAAGAACTGTTCACATAGGAGGAAGCAGGCTCTGTCAGTCTCCATACAGACCAGGCAGAGGAGCATCAAGTTACCTAATCAGACATGCTGAACAGAGGTAACCACCCCTAAGTCAGCCAGTCCAGATTACAGTTTTAACACACAAAATGAGAAAAAAATTCAATTACTTAGAAAGTCCTGTCTGGCCAGAGAACTTTCCTCCATTTTTGCAGCTACAGTTCCTGAGCATGTTAGACACTTCAAGAGGTTTGATTTATTTCATACCCAAGTGTTATAAATAAGTGGAGAGCATCTGCTTGTGAATGCCCAGTTTTAACATTTTAGCGTTTGCAAACTTAGTAACAATTGTGTTCAAAACTAGTATGACAAAAGACTATAGAGACACACAATAGAGACATTACTTTTCTTTTTATCTAGGAGGGAAATTTCTAGGGAAAAATACTATTACTGCTATAGCATTATAGCAAATACTTAAATGGCCTTCCTAGATTTGTGCCTCAGTCTAAAATTCTCTACTTAACATTTCACTTCATTATGATTCTATTTGAGTATTAAAACTGAGCTAAATTATAGATGACCTAAATAAAAATCTGCGTTGAAAGAAATCATATAACTCAACAGTTATTTCAGAAACTCAAAATGGATATTCACTTGTCTTTGATCAGAATGAATGATTTTCAGTTTTAATGCAATAAAAACAGCACTTGGAATTCCTACTTATCCTGAATTTACTCCATCATTGCTGACTGTCAGTAGTCTTGCAAGACACTATCTTGCATAGAGCTCAGCTTCTACTTTAAGGCACCAAAAAAAAGCTGTAATTCTTAACGGATCAATAGGTTTTGAGGTTTACTGCAGGCTGAAGGATCACTCTTTGGGACATAACGTCCTGTTGCTATCAAAGAGCAATGGAAATGCAGTCATCAAAGTTACTGAGATCACCTTAAGTTACAGGAATGCAACAAATTAGGATCTTGGCATTACCTTGCCAAATCACAGTTACCCATCAATTCAATGCTTTCTTGTATTTTCAGGTGCCTCAAATCACTCCAAAACACTGTAGCAAGCACTACAGAAGGCTGCTACAGGGATTATAATTTTAAGCCTCATTGTCTCCATGTGTCTCCATTAATTTCTTTTTTCTTGATGGTTCAATGTTTTTGTTATTATTACACCTGTCTAACTGCTGGTGAATCTTGGGCTCAGTGGTTATCATATGGCAGTAAGTTCTACATATGGCAGTAAATTTACTCTGCCAGTGATAAATATAAGAGCACCTTTTATGTTTCAGATTTTTTGTATTTTGTATCAAGCATCTCCTTAAACACATCACCTGATTGCCTTTCTCTGTACCCTGATTTCACATGTCCTTCATGCACTTCTTCAACTCCTTTGTGAAACAAGGTGTCCCTGTCTATTCAGTTTATATTCCTATGAAAAACTTTCATTGCTTCTAATCATTTCTGTAAGGAGTCCATAAGCAGGAAAAATGTTATAAAAGACAGTGAAGCAGGGGAAAACATTTTTATATGTATATCAGGAACTTGCATGCACATGTTGCCATGAGCATATGTGTACAGGCAGAATAGCTGAAGCACTTCAGGGGTATAACACCACCACAAGACTGCACAGAACACCTGAATCATAGGATTATCGTAGTAGATATTATTGCTTCTAAAAATTCAGCTCTGCAGATAGGTGAATATTTTATGTCAGTGCATATATGTACTTATGTACTCCCACCCATGCGCCCACACACTATACCTTAAGAAACCTTATGCATGTGTAATAAAGTATGCTACATTTACAATGTAGAATTATTTTTATTATTGCTTATATTCTCGTTTAGACATCCAGTCACACCTTGACCATCACTGCAGATAAAGAGGACTTTGGTGAATTTTTCTGAAGGCCCTTTCTATCCCTAAGGGTTAGGGATTTTTTTTCATTTTTAAACTAGCAATATTGTCCATGATACCCTTTTGTTGACATATTCCATCATTCCACTGCCAGTTTACCTAGCTTTGTGAGGTCTTTTTGTTAGGTGTTTTTCACACTCTATTGCACTTCAGGTGAGCTTTTCCATCATTTAAAGTGTATTTGACAGCATTCATAGTGCAGCTCTGCAAGCATCACTTGGCTGGCCTTTTGCCAGCATGGTACCTGGGTATTTACCTATAGTCCTTGCTTTTCTATGGCTTGCTGTTCCCTAATCATAATTCCCTCACCTCATGATACCTAATTTCAGTAACAGGCCCCACTTCAGGAATTTTGACAAAAGTACTTTTTAAAGGTCCAAATAAATTGTTTCAGCTAATTTTACTTTAGATATTGCTATGCTAGTATTTACAATAAAGTGTCAGTAGATTGAAAACACCGCTTTCTTTTACAGCATCAATGTTGATTTGTAAGTATTGCATCTCTTCCTGTTCCTATTGCTTTTTTATAACTTCCTTTAATTACTGTTTCATCCTCCTACTCAACAGTGACACTAGACAAACCTGTTTATCATTTCCACAGGGGCCACAGAGCCTTTGTTAGAGATAGGAGTAAAATTTGCTACACTAAGGTCTGCTTCTAAAATAACACTGTGCATTTTGTTAACAATATGACCATTTTGTTCTTGTTTCCACAGAATACGTGGTGGAACAGCAGCCAAGTTTTCATTTAAATACGCTGCTGCTTATTTGTAGCAGCTTGTTCTAACATCTCTTCTTTTGACACCTTGGTCTCCCGAGGTTTCAGCTTTATTAGCTGGAAAACTGCTATTACCAGTATTTTCTGCATTCACAATGAACACAAGGAAATAATTTTATTTGGAGACTTCATCTACCTCCTTTACAACTTTGAAGGGACATAGGCATGTCTGGGAGAGAGGGAAGAGAGAAATCTAGATTCAAATCCCTGATCTGTGCCCTTGATGCAAGGACTTGATGGTCCCAAAATACACATCAAAGTGTCTTTGGATTTTCACAATACCAAGCAATAAAATTACCATAATTTAATTATCCTCATTGAAGAACAGTCTTTGTAGGCAAATCTTTTTTAATTTTCTCAATTTCTATATACTATATGTATGTCTATACACTGACCCAAAACATAGCTTGATCAAATTTTTTGCTAATAATATGTAACAGTTAAGCCAGAGGTTTTCAGGACAACAACTGTGAATTTAGGAGTCTAGATTTCATCAAAATTCCCACTTTAACTGAAACCTCTTAATTTGCAATTATCATGCATCTCACTGAAAGGTGGAGTACCTGAGAAAGCAAACAAAGCCACAAGGAAGAATTGGTGCCACCACTGCTTCTGAGTGACTGATTTTTCCTTGGACACTTCCATGAAAGGAGAACACCTGCTTGCTGTTTTGAGAACAAGCTGTCCTGTCTTCTCTGAAAGCTTACTCCAGGAGGGGGCTCACAGGTGTGAAGGCATCTCTAGTCAGCCCAAAATAACACTGCCTGGAGGGAAGCAGATCTAAAGCTCTTTAAGTCTCTGTTGCTACCTAGACAGCTCTTGTTTTCGCCTTTACAGGTTCAGTTTTATGGTGTTAATTTTCCTCACACTTTGTAGAAAGAGCAGATCCATCTACTTAAGGAAAGTCTTACTGGGTGAAAGAACACCTTGTAAATCCTCCTTATGACTGCAGACTGAACTATTTATTACTGTTTAAGCATATAGATTACATCCAGCTATGTATCTTTAGCTGTCTCCCCTCACTCCTGCAAAGTCCTGGCGAGATTCCACACTAAACCTGCCAATGATTTTCTTAAGGCAATAACACTTTTGCTAACTTGGAATTTGATGTCTATTTTTCCCCCCTTTCTTCACCTTACAGCATTAGCACTGTTGCTAACTTGGGAGATTGTGTGTCTAATACAGTTTTGTAAACTTTCAGTGCAGCTGCCAACTAGAGATCTGCTTCATGTCCACAGGTGAGTGGCTGCAGCTGATGAAGGATATAAGCATAAGGAGGAAGAGTCAGCCCAAAGCACTAAGGAGGATTTCTGCAATCAGAGGAGAAGAGGAAGTTGGTGTTCTGGATGGAGAAGGACCAGCAGGAGTTTCTCTAGAGGCAGTGGAGCAAGGAATGAAACCCTTTGGCCCAGGACTAGCCTAGAAATGAGTAAAGAAAAGTTTGATCTGGGTGGACTGCACGGCTTATTAAAAGATTAAAAATAGCAAGAAACCTGACATCACTTACTTAGTCAGCCCTTCTTCTGTGGTCCTGTGGGAAGCAGGACTCAAAAAAGACTAGGAAATACAAGACTCAATCCTGCCTTTCTATTGAACTCTTAGTTCCTATTGACAGCTGTTTTGGTCTTCAGGGAATGGCAATTTGGTCAGTTGTTCTTCTGTGCCCACTTTCTTTGAAACTTTAAACAAAAAATGAACAAAACCTCATTAAAAAAGTCAATTAATCAAAGCAAGGCAGAGGAATATCTCCATGAAACTGTGCAAGACTTAGGACAGGTGTGTTTCCATGAATATTCATAGCAAACTCTCCTGCTACCTCAGTCTGACAATCCCTGTTTATTCAAAAGCAAAGTTATAAGTCACTAGATAAACTAATCAAAGGACTTGCTCTACAGATCTGTCATATAATGCTCATGAAGTAGGACATTTATGCTATTCCCTTGAGTCATTTCATACCAAAATGGAGCTCTAGCCTAGCATTTCATTAGATTCATAACCAATATAGGCTCAAATAAATGAATAAAGGCAGAAAAGTATTGAATTTTTTGCAGGCAACTTTCCAATTGGAATGTTTTTCATTTCTGTTCAGAATTCAAATGTTGCTTGTGTTTTACCAATGTGAAATGTGAATCTACACATATTTCAATTCATTTCATGGAGCAGTGACTCTAGAAAGTTGCCTAGATACATAAGATGACTTAAGGTAATAGAAGGAAAATTTCATAGTCACTCTTAATTTCACAGAGCATCTACAGCAGCAGGAATTGCAGCTACCAGCAAATAACATAGTGGCCTAAAGGTGAACATATGGTATTTGTCATATTGCTCAGCTGTGAAACTTGTCAATATGGCCATAGGAGGGAAAAAAACCCAAACCAAAACAAAAGAAACCATGTCAGTGGAGTGTATTACTGATTTGATGTAAGTAAACCATGTATCAAAGACTGGAATCTAAATTAAAAGATGAGTGTAGAAAATTCTGAAACATTTAAAATGAGAACAGTATCTCCTTGTATTGCAGGAGGCCATGTGATTGCTCATGGTAAAAAATTGAAATAATTGAAATTTAGAAAGTTTAATTATACCTCAGTGCAGCAAATAAGAATCTTTATCTCATTGTACTCATATGAAGGATGGTGTGGGCGAACATATGGATCTTAGAGATGATTATATTAGTGACTAATTTACTGCAAAAAGAGAAGAAAACAGATATATAAATAAAAGTTGGAAACAAAAATGTATTTTCTTTTACAGATATGACTAAAAATAGAACATACACAAAATTTTATATTTTAGATAAACATAGCAAGGCTTGTATTTCATGTGAATTCTCTTATATTTTAGCAAAACTTGTACCTGATTGAATAAGGGTGGTGGATCTTGCTTCTCTGCTAATGAAATCTATGACTAACAGATGGGTGGTTGTGTTTGAAGTATCGATTTTCACTCACTGTGAGACTTTTGATGGGTCAGCCACTCTCTGATCTTGGGAGGATGATAACACAGATATGATGGCTGGGCACTGGAACAGGCTCCCCAGCAAGGTGGTCACAGCACCAGCCTGACAGAGTTCAAAAAGTGCTTGGACAACGTTCTCAGAGACAAGCGTGACTCTTGGCATTGACCTGTGCAGGGCCAGGGCTTGATGATCCTTGTGGGTCCCTTTCAACTCAGCATATTCTATGACTCTATGATAAAAATGCACCTTTCTAAGGACAGAATTTACCTTTTCAGAACATACAGAAGCTACTGTGGCAGAGACACTTTAGAAGATGTGCCAAAAATTAGGGTCCAAAATTCTTATATGGGCTGGTAAACAAAAGAACAAGTTTCCCAGAGTGCTCAGTTGAGAATTTCCCTTCAAGAGACAGCTGATGGGAGCTCAGCACTGTCAGAAAAAGGTTACTTACTTCAGC
The DNA here is from genome assembly GCA_013398955.1 of Callaeas wilsoni. Classification (NCBI taxonomy): domain Eukaryota; kingdom Metazoa; phylum Chordata; class Aves; order Passeriformes; family Callaeidae; genus Callaeas; species Callaeas wilsoni. The sequence continues at coordinate 189,049 of VWPU01005012.1, forward strand.
ACATATGTTGGAAAGTTTTCCTCAAGTGCATGGGACTGCAAAAATGAAAATTTCTTGCTTCCTTAAATCAAAGTCATGGTGAAAATAATGCTGACTGAAATGATTGTTAACTGATTAATCTATATAATTTATATAATTTGCTGCCACAAGGCCTTATCAAGGCTAAGGGCCAAGCATAATGTGCTGTACATTCAAAGCTGTCATGGTTAAAAACACTTATTGGTTATCATAGGATGATGGTGTAATTCAGACTGGGAGGTACCCTGAGAGGTCTCCAGCCCACCTCCTGGCCCAAAGCAGGGCCAGTGCCAGAGCCAGAGCACTGCTTATGGCTTGGGCCAGCTGGGGCTTGAAACCCTCTGAGGATGGAGATGGCACGGACGCTCAAGGTGGCTTGCTCCACTGCCTCCCTCGTAGGAAGACAGTTTCTGTTTACATGCAGCCTGAAACTCTCATTTTAACATATACCCGATGCCTCTTGTCCTCCTGCCCTGCACTGCTGTGAGGAACCTGACTCCGTCTCCTGCTTGTAGGTACTGTGAGGTGTCTTTCAGGTGCCCACAAAGCTGTCTTGGGGTGATTCTATGTCCATACTGTATTCCCCATTGCCTGCTTGATCTCTAGTGTACCTTTAAATTGCAAAGGCAGGAGAGAGAAGCCGAGAGAACTCTTCAAAGCGGCCAACTTGACCTTGCAACTAGAATGTTTTGCATTCTTTTCTCTCCGGATTCTTACATTTGTTGGTTAGAGGACTTTTGCTCTCTAGTCTCTTTGGCTTTCAGCAGAGAAGGGACTGTGATCTGGCTCAGTGGTTTCTTTTCCTTTTTGGACTATTTTTGGCTTGCTTTTCATCTGAGACCAGCTCCCATCTCCAGACCTGCTCGGCGGGACCCTCCAAGGGGGATCGTCGGACCCTGCCTGGCCCGGCCCGGCCCAGCTCAGGACTGCAGGTTTTACCTACAGAAAGAACTCTAAAATCCATAGTCCTCTTTTAGGGGACAGGGGAGGGGGGTTCAATATCTTTTTTTGCCCTGTCTCAGCGGGGGACCCTGTTTGTTAAATAAATAGTTTTTTTCACTTTCACTCGCGAAATTATTTTCCCGAACCCATGGGGGAGGTGCTGCCGGGGCCTGCTTGCCTGGCAGGCAGGAGAGAGAGAGAGAGAGACGCCCCTCTCGGGTTGTTTCCTCTTGGATTTGTGTCCAAACCGGCACAAAAGCCCTCCTCAGCTCTTGAAGTGGGACCTGTGGTTGTAAAAGCTGAATCTCTTGCTGACAACGGTTATGCAGACAGCTAAATCCCCTTCCCCAAAGTGGCAGGATCCAGGAGAAAAGCACCAGAACCTCTTCTGGCCTTGGCAGAGGTGCCTGTGTGGAGCAGTGGTCCCAGGATCTGCCCCAGCCCCCATCAGCAGGCCAGGCCAGGAGACAGGGGCCTCTGTTCCTGTGGAAGAGGGATCTCCCTCTGCCATGCCTCAGTGCCTCCTCCTGCTGCTGCCGTGGGTCTGGGATGCCTCCCCGGGCACAGCGCTCTGTCCCCGCCTGCCGTGGGGCACTCGCACTCCTTGCAGGCCTCTGGATGGAGGCACAGGCCCCTGCCTTTTCCAGGAGTTGGAAACCTCCAATCTTCCCTGCCATGGGAAACCCTGTGTGCCCCACAGCATCCACCCGGACCCTCCTCTCTCCTCGGGGCTTAGGAGGGGCCTCTCAACCTCTCCTTATGAGATCTTACACAAAGCCTCCAGTTCACCATTGAAAGAACATACTTTAAACAACCAGATTTCATTCTGCATGGCATCATTTTATATGATCTCATATTCTGGAAATCATAAAATCTTTCACGGTTAGATAATCTCTCTCCCTTCTCCGAAGTGGGCTGGATCCTGAAAGCAGAGTCACTAAGGTTTGGTTGTAAAAACTGTCTGAAATGGTCCAAGAGATCCAGCTTTTATCTGCTGGTCTTTGGGCAAGGGGAATAACATCTGTTTTGGGGCAAGTTCCCAGCCGGTACTGACTGGTCGGACTCCAGTAAGAGTTTCTATCCCTGGAGGTACTTAAAAGACGTGGATGTGGCACGTAAGGACATGGTTTATTGTGAACTTGGCAGCGCTGGGTTAGCAGTTGGACTTGATGGCCTCTTCTGCAGCCTAAATGTTTCTATGATTCTATTTCTTCAACTCCTCCTGCTCTCCTCCTCCCAGGGACAGGCACAGCCATCACCCCTGTCATCTCTACCCTGTGGATAAGTCAGAGGCAATGGGCAGCTGGGCTGTGGCCAGAGTATCCCCTGCCCTTCAGCATGGCCCTCCTCCCTGGCACCCTTGCAGCACAACTTGCTCAGCCAGTGCCACCCCTGCAGCTAAGATTTAAACTGGTTTGGCTAAACCCAGATAATTTTGGGTATGAACTCTAGTAAACTGGTTTAAATTCAGCTTGCAGTGACTCAGATGGCATTCATAAACACTAGCGTAACAAAAAACTAATTTTAAATCCGTCATTGTGTGTACAGTTGCATCAGTTTAATCAGAGCTGCTTCCAGGCAGAGTTAAGCTAAGCTGGCTCTGCTTGGTTGCAGCAGAGCCTAGGTCTGGAAAAGCTGATGTACAGATACAAGTAAGACCGTCAGTTGTAATTATAAAGTACTTCAGCTCGGGTATCTTCGTGCTGCAGGGTATAAATTAATCACCCACTGCCACGTCAAACAAGCCTTTCTTCGTGTGCTTTTGGGGGAGCTGATGAATGCTTCCCTCCAAAACACCTGCTACCGTCCAGGCTTGGGGCCTGCTGTCCTCTCGGGATGGCTTGTGAGCTGGACAGAATGCTACCCACTTCCATAAAATAATTACAATTTTTAAGAAAAACACAGTGATGTTATCATTAAATTAGGACCAAATCCAAGGTAATAGAGAGCATGGAACAAGCGGTCCCCTTCCACCGGATCAGATGCATTTCTTGGCATTAATTGGGAGTGCGTCAGCAGGGGAGGTAACTCTGTTAGCTAAATGAATAATGTTACTGAAGTTTCTCAGGTTGTCTGTGCCAAATCTGTGTTTAATCGGCCTAACTTGGAAAGGCTATAAAGAATCATTTTATTAATCTCTAAGGTCAGGATTTTAGCAAGGATTTTGAATTATTAAAGAAACTGGCTGATAATTGGGGCAGGAGGTAGAGTCATGCTCACCTTTGAAATCACAGCATCAGCAAAACTTTCTTGAGACCTATTACTGGATTCAAAGGGGCTGAGACATGCATTTAGACAGGAGAATTGCATTTTCTGTTGAATGATTTAAAATATAGCAGTAAAATCCATGTGGATCCAGCACGCTTTAGCATTTGCTGAACTCAGTCGTCCATGCTACTTTCATTTTTAAGAGACACGGGTACAGCACTGTAACCAGACATTTAACGTTTCCTGACTTCCATTAAATGGAAATCGTTAAACATGAAGCCATACCAACTTGAACAATTGTACTGAGCTATAAAACACGGCTTGGAGAGTTTGGCCTGAGAACACCTCAGCGATGCAGGCAGAGAAGAGAGAGTGGATGAGCTCTCCTGTTGAGACTACCTCTTGGCAGCATGAGTGACCTCCTTTCTGCACTGCCACGAGCTTCCTTCTCCTCACGAGGATGAGCTGTGTATCCTGTATATGGTTCTTCTGGACAGGAGGTGAGCTGCAAGACTTCTTGACCTTTTTTCCCTAGCTGCCAGTCTCATTTCTTAGTGTCCCTTTTGTAGGCTGCGTGACTAACAAGGAGTTTACTCTAGGCAGTGTCCATCCTGAACAATGTAAACACCACAGGTGTCATTCCCTTTCCATTTCTCTAAGGCTCTGAACTCCAAACAGATGGGAAGATGTGGATCATACACTGCAGATGCAACAGAACAATAAAAGGAAGCAGCATCCCCTGAAGATCTGATCTGGTCCTCAGGCTGGTTGGGATAAAATTTCCATGGTTTAAAGCAAATTTTAGTGCCACATTATTGTTGTGACCTCAGTACTACAGCATGGAAGTATAGGTTGTTCTAGTTCAGCTTGTTAACAGAGGAAGAAATTCACTGCAGCTCTGCTCACAGCAACAATGCAGCTATGGCTGACTGGAATTCTCACAGCATAATAACCCAGGCATTTAACTAAAACACTGCAGCATCAATCACCTATTGTCATCAAAATCCAGGATCACTGGTGTAGATCAAAGTGATAATGTCTGAAGTGTTGTAAGATTTCTCTCCTTCTCTTATCTCCACACGCCTGTAGCTGAAATTGCAATCCAGTTGTATGAAAGGGAAAAAAATTATATCCCTATAGTGCTCGCTGGCCTAATACCAGTGTTATATTATTGGATGTGAAACCATGCATCCAGACTTCATTTTCTTTTCATAAGACTGAAACACTTGCTATGTACTTTCTTCTGCTCAAGAATTAAATTGTACAGAAGGGATATATATCTTCTAATAAACTCTTTTTCATTTTTCCACTGCCTCTACTTTCTCAGTATCAGTCTTTGAAAAACACTTTAATAGTTCTCTGAATGAGAATGTTCTTTTTTTTCCATTGCCTGAATTCTTTCCTTTGTATAAATCAAGACGTTTGGAAAGGCAATATGCTTTCAGATTATTAGAAAATAGTTACAATATTGTTTTTGAAAACGCCAGCAGCCACAAGATGTTATTAAATGCATTTCTGAATATATTTAATATTCAATTAAAAGGAAGAAGACATGGCTCAAATCAAATCTAAGGATGGGTAGACTCCTTTGGGAAATGCCATCTCCCAAGACTTTTAGCCATAAGGGCAATAAGCCTTTGGAATATGATTCCAAAGGACATAAGCAGCATTTTATTGTCTGTAGACTCTAAATCTAGATTGGAAACAAAACCCTAGCCACTCACTTTGGCAGGGATATGATTTCACTCTGAATATTTTCTGAACACAGTTTCGAACAAAGGTGCATAGACTTGCCATGGTTTTCATGAAAAGACTGGGGCATATTTTAGGGACTGTTTCGTGTAGGTTGGAGTTGAAGGTCCGAGTGGATGGAATAGCGCTTTTAAAACCTCTGAAGGATTCCACAAGTATTAAATTTAATCTTCTAAAATATGTGTATTTTCTGTCTGGGAGTACATGGTGCTTCACAGCTATTGATAAACTAAGTTTTAGCAGTCCTTTGAGATGAGTAACCATGTGCTTCCTACAGATGCAAAAATTGAGGCACACAACATTGAAGTAATTTTCCAAGAGCCACAGAAAAAAATAAAAATATCACTTTCCTGTGATTCCTTTTCACTACTTCCAGCCTGACCAGATACTTGACTCTCAGCAGTGATACCTACCTTTCAGTCTACTGGTGAGATACATGAGATACACCGCTGTGACACACGAAAAGAAAATTAAGTTGCAACAGGATGTGGTGAAAGGAGTGCCCTGCTTTGGCCAACATGCATTCCTTTGCCCACTGCTCTCCAGGTTACTAGGCCAGGTAATGGAAAAAGGGATAAAATCACACTAGAAAAAACAGTTACTTTGAAAAGTAGAGGCTAACTGAGAATAGGCTAGAAAGGACAATGTTTGACAATAGTCTTGAAACAAGATTTCCTACTTCTAGCAAGGCAATAATGTAATTATGTGAGAAAGACTGACATGATGTCATCTTCGATCCCACAGACATGAGAGAAAAACAGAGATGGAAGGCACTGTGAAGAGAAATCTGTAGAAATTATTTTGTTGATTTGTCTTTGATGATTTCTAATCACTAATATTTTAAAACAGCAAAAGCAAAAAGACACGTTTAGCTTTATCCAGGTATAATTGGTTGTAATTGTTTTTGATTTTCATTCATCAGCACTTAAATCTCCTAGCAATACACTTGACCTGAATTTCAATGTCCATAAACAGGGTTTACTCAGCAGTTGACTTGTATCATCTCCTTGCTAAGAAATTATGGGTTGGAATAATATCCTGAGCTGTTCATTTTTACGATGTCCCTGACCATGGCTCTGAAAGGTTTTAAAAATTCATTTACAATTCAGGAATGAGTCACTGCAGTCCTTCATTATATATGGAGAAAAAATGTCTAATGACTTCCACTGGGATGATACTGTGTTCCAGTAGAAGGACTGTAAAATCTATTTCTGCTTATGGCACTTCTGTTTTTTAACTCCTTCTTCTGACTTTCTTGCCTCGAAGAACATAAAAAATTCCTAAGAGGCACTTAAGCATTTTTTGTATCCATAGCAGCCAAAGGAAATCCATTTTAAACGCTTTTCTAAAACACTTTATGGGAAAATAAATTTTCAAGCTGTAGAGAAAAAAAAAAACCTAAAATACCCTACAAAAAAAGCCAGTTTACTTATTAAAACAAAGATCATCAAGCAAACATTTCTGTTGAAATCATATAATGAACATCCACAAATCTTAAGCTTCTTATTTGCAGGCGTACATGGGTATGGCAATATTAAACTGATCACCATGTATGTTTGCACATGCAGCAGTTCTGGAGAAGACTCGCTGATGATACCTACTTCTTACACAGCAATAGTTAATTTAACCTTTTATTTTAAAGTGATATAACTTACTGTTGGATATGTACTAGTTAAATATAAATATATCAAAAGATACCCATGGTAACTGTCAGTAACTATCAACTCAGTTATATGTATTTGATTCAGCATCCTGGTACTTTTACTTACATCCTTTCAAAAATGCAAGCATGTATTTGAATGGTTCCATCATTTTCTTTTGGCTGCTTTGCCTAGAAACTCATGTGTAGCACGAATAAATGGCTGCTTTAAAAAAGGAAGAAAAGGAGTAAGGAAAACATTTCTTGTTCGGGATAACTGCTTTCATTTCAGCATGTATTCAGTTATTATTCAGTATGTATTTAGTCATGCAACAAATCTGGCTTCACCTCTCAGATTTCCTCCATAACTGTTTCTGTGCCACTGTTCTCTGCCCTGGTCTCGGGTTTGTACACGATAAGCACTTCAAGGAGTGAGATTTTTTTATGACTAATTAAGTGATTGCTGGTGTTTTGATGATTTGTAATGGCTCATTTGGTAAAGAAACTAAAAATCTGGTATTATGCTCTTGTAAATTTGCCAATTGCTGCAGTAAAGGAGATTGGTCACTCACAACAACTTTGACATGAAAAAGGACTATTAAAACTTGTCCATGTGCATGTTTCAGGCTAAAACTTATGCCGGTATTTCCAGTTGCTCTCCATGTGACAGGAATCAAGGCAATTCTAATTCATTTTTAGGTGAGGAAGAACAATGCATTATCTGGAAAGAGGATTTTGTTAATGAATAATTGCATAGGTGGCTATGTGCACAAAAGACTAAGAGGCAGAGGAGACAGTTCTGTTATTTCAAATTTTGGCATTGGAAGAAAAGTACTGTATTTGAAAGAATGGATGAACAGATTGCTCACAAATTTGGAGCATGCTTCCAGGGACTGGAATGACACATGTGCTTAAAACAACAGGGAATAAGGCCATTATCTCTACATGTAGCTTTTTGTCCTTTGTGTAGGACAGAGCGGTGCAGACTTGGGCCAAGTGCATGTAACTTATTACTAATTCCCAGGGAAAAAAGTCTGATGTTCAGGCAATCACAAGGAGAGGGAATAGCCTGAGCTACTTAATAATAGTGGTTGTAGAAAACATGTATTTTTCCTACATTTAGCAAGGGGAGGAATAAATTAAATCAATTCAAAAAGGAATTAGACAGTATTTTGTATGAATAATTCAAGCAAATTGCCTAAGCCTTGTTATGTGTTAATGGAGCTTTAAGTCTGTGGACATCTAAAACTAGTCAGACAATGCAGGAAAGCTAAGCAGAGAGATAAAACCTTGTTTGAGCTGTATGCTTCCATAGGTGACACATAGCACTCCTAGAAACAAGGGAGGATGATGAAGTATGAGGGTGCTGGTGCAGGTGGAAACGAAATAATAAATGTGCCTGTTCCTCTAGAGAGCCATGATGGGATAATGGGACTGTTGTTACCAACTGTGTGTCCTCAATGCTGCTGTTTTTCCTTTCGAAGCAAGGGGAAATCCATGAGACAATTGTGTTCATTTCACTGGAAGGATAGGTCTAATTCTGAACCTCTCACAGCTGTCTCAGAAAACCTTTTGATTTATTCTGGGGCAAACTAAGGAACTTCACTTGGCCTCTATCCAGCTTAACTTCTGCTTATCCTTGAATATTTGTTACTAGTAAGTGCATCGAGCTCCAGCTGTGTCAAATAAGAAATTTCAACTACCTACTACCACAACAGCTATATCTGTTTGTACCATGGTACAGACAAGAGTGGAGACAGAGCAATTTCAGCTGAAGGATTTGGTTATTTAACAACCTCACAGACGGGCAAATTACTGAAATGCTGTAACAGCTTGCCCTTTCAGGGAGCCTTTCTGCCACAGGCAACCATCACAACTGCATATTTCTTTCACTTCCACATGATCTCACTAACATTTGGTTCCTTTTCTTCTCTCCTCTCTCTCCAAAAACAAAGCAAAACAAAAAAAAACTAGAAAAAAGCCTTCAAGCCTTGTAAAGGACACTAAATTAAGGTTGCTTGAAGGTTGCTATGTATATAGCTACTGATGGCATATGGAAGGTTCAAAGATACTACAGAGAGAGCTGCTGACACTAAAACTGACTACTTTAAAATATATGATACCATGATCATTACCTGTGGTACAGCAAAAAGCCACAATCTGTCTAATTCAGGTAGGGCTCTCCATTTTCCTGTCTATCAGTCCAGCAAATCAAGCATCTGCTCTCTCACCTCCTAGTCCAGCAGTCGAAGCTCAGTACTCTGAGCTGGCAGCCTGGTGGTACTAAAGGTAAAGCATGGCTACAACATGCAGTGAGGTGTTTATATCAAATGATATGGACTGATCTAATAGAGCTCCAAATGCTGCCTCTGGGGCTTCCCTCCAACCAGCCTTCCACACACTATCACCAAAGCTAGTTAATATTTATTTTTTATTAAAAAAAAAAATCGATCAAAGTCCAGTTGGCCAGGGTTTCCTTGTCAGCCCCTCTCCTTCTCCTACACCATCCCAGGTGTCCCTCACATGGCAAAATTGGGAAGCTTAAGGACTGAGCGTTGCTTCTTGTACAGAGAAGGACTTCTTGTGAAGAAAGGCAGTTTGATACCTGTAAGAGGCAACTGAATGAGCTGGAATGGGGAAGGGGAAAGCTGTGCTAGGGACACTTATTTGGTAGGGAAAAAAACAAAAGTGACCTCTGCATTCCCCTGTAAGCTCCCATCTGCCCTCCCCCAGCTCTGGCCAGTGATTCCTCACGCAGAGCTAAGCACAGCCTCCTCTTCAGCTTACTCCTCTCTCCCCTTCCAATCCCAATACAAATGTCTCTGCCACTGTGCAGAGCGGCCTCCCCACACCATGGACAAGGACAGGGAAGGGATTTTGCTTCTCTTCTTCAAGCACTGAAATTTATTTTGGCTCTTTTGTGGCTGTGCTTTGAGCTGGCTCAGAGTTGAGTCATGGCTTGATAGCATGCACTGCATCCATGTTGGGGGTGGAGGAGTGACCAGCAAAAGGAGAAAGGGGTCACCAAGCAATTATATTTTACATAATCAGCTGAGATTGTGTCATTTTAGTGATCAGAGCAAGGAAAATTAGACCTGGAGCTCCTTAGTTCTTTGCCCGTTTTTTTTCTGGTTTGCTGCTTGGGTTTCCTTGTTATGTACAGGTCTGATAATCTCCTAATAAGCAGCCTTACATCATCCTTTACAAGAATGTGCTTTCTCGTGTTAAAGCCTGTTTCCATTTGCACTGGCTCACTGCTGTCTTTCCAGGCAGCTGAACCCCAGCATATGTGTGAAGGAGACCTTCAAGGGGCTCCGCGGCACGATGTTGCCCAGGGTCATGGATACAGGCACCAGGATGGGAAGCAGGGAACTTTGCCTATATTTACCATATTTCCCTATATTTGCCTATATTTACCATATTTTGGCAACTATCATCTTGTCTCAAGGCACCATGCGCAAATGAAGCAAGACACGTTTGAGCCTGGAGCCCAGGAATGGTTGTGATTGGAATGAATAGTGAAGAGTGTGAAGACCCTGGGAGAAAGAGGGGTAGAGGTACCAAGATGAGAGAAGGGGTGGCTGATACTAGGTCAGAAACTGGGGCAGCAGAATGGGAGAAGGCAAGGCACAAGGTGGTGAGGGAGACAACAGGGAGACAACAGGGAGACAACTGGGAGCAAAGATGTGAGTGAACTGGGATCGGGACACTGGGGATGGGGAGGGATGCATCCTAGCTGAGTGTAGAGACTGCAACCAGACCATAGAGCCAGGAGCTAGTGGTGATGGTTGGGAAAAAGGAAAAGGACATAGGAGGGACACAAAGGCAGAAGGGGGAATTTTCTCCACACTGAAAATATTTTCAAACTATATATATAGTTGAAAAAAAAAAAGATCAGTGGCCCATGAAGTTTTCTATGTTTTGACCAGATTATTCTATTCAGCTGAAAGTCAAGGTCTGAGTATTCAATTCCATTGTGTGTTGCTGTTTTCCATTGCTCCAGACATAGCACGAGGGTGACACCTCTGTGTGCAGGGGAAGGTGAGGGCTCACAAAATCCTGCCCCTGGCTGCCTGCCTGACACAGCTCTGTGCTGGAAGGAGCACCTCCTTTGCTCTGTCCTCAGACTGCCCGTGTACTTATCCTGCGTTGTATGAAGAAGATGCCACAACAGATAACAGTCACTGATCTTTGAGATTCATGGGTAGACAGTGCTCAAAATATCTGATATTAAGGTGTGTGCAAGAACAGTTTTCTTCCAAGAAAGAGTGCCTTCTGAATGCAGGATAAATACTGATAAAAATCAAATAAAACTGCATGTTTAAAAGTCTGTAATAGGCAGGAGATGTAACAGTAGAAAGACACATAGAGTTTTTTGACCAGTGCTCTTTTTAGTGATAGGAGTCCAAGCCAGATTCCCTTTCAATGCCACACATATCTGTTGAAGTCCAAGCAACAGACTTAATTGCATCAGGAAATTGCTGTTTTAAAAAGCATATCTGTAAAGAATGGGAGAATTCATATGGCACATATGTGCCTCAACAGTTTTGCTAAATAAACCATGAATTTTGACAAGTGTGTATCTGTAAGTTTGCCATGGAAATAGGATTGTATAACATCACAGCTGAAACAAAAGTTCAGCCTCTGAAAACTGTGGGGGCGTGCTGCTAAAATGTTTGCTTCAAATGTTAGCTGACTAGTTTCATAACTCCCGTGCATGTAGTTAATGCTCTTTTAGACAATATATGGAAAGGATGGGTGTCAGAACTGCTTAAAAAAAATTAAAATTTTTATATCTAATCATCAGATCTCAATTTCAGTGTTTTATAAAATGATAAAAGTTTCCTGTATTACAAAATTGAAGATATGAACCTTCTAAGCTTGTTTATACAGGATTCTATAAAGCAGAGGTCTGGAAAAATATTTGGTTCTCTGTTTAATGAGGAAATTACACTGTAGGGGGTACTGATTTCATTCGTAGAATCTGATTCATTTGACAAACCAGTAAGGAATGGGCTGTAAAGGCTTTCTCTTTCAGGTTGTCGATATAGAGCCATTGCCCTGATGCCAAAAGCAGGAATTACAGCAAAGAGGAGTTGTTACTATTAGTGAACCCATGATTCAGCTCAGGAGTCTCATCCAGAACCCAGTGAATATGTTCTCACTCCGTAAACCACTGGCATGTTTGGCAATGCATCAGCTGCCCCCTCAACTAATACCAAGAACTAAGCAGGTGTAAAAGCACATCTCCAAGAGGCTTTAGAAGTGGTAGTTCTGGCACGGTTTTGACATGCTACCTGCTTCATGGGGGAAACAAATTGCCAATCAGCCATAAGGTAAGCATGGACATGTTTATCCAAAAGATAAACAGCAGACTGAGGGTTCAGAGCAGCTTTTCTTGCACTGAAGCACTAAAGGCCACCCGCACTGACTTTGCAAATCAGTCATTCCCAGTCACCTGATCTTGACCTGCATTCAGGGGATGCAAAACCTAAGTTAATAAAACAAACTTTTCCAAATTTGACCTAAATTTAAAAATCACTGGGATCATTCTTAGTCTTCCCTGAAGGTCTGTTTTGTCATTCACACAAACTGGCTCATCCCAGTTTCTGATGATATTACATGACCACAGCACCTTTTCCAGGTGGAGTTGGCTGCCCCTGGCTGTAGAGGGCTTCTGTACCCTGTTCGAGTTCAGCACATGGCAAAAGCAAAGTGAGCCTGCCCCAGGCGTGTACACCAGGAATGACCACTCCACCATACTGCAGTTTTGCTGTGTCCCAAAAGGAGAACTGGCTGGGGCAGGGGGAATGGTCATGGGTATGTGCAAACACACTGGTGCACGCAGCTATGTGCTGGCACACACATGTGTGTATGTGCATTTATGGTGGAAGACAGGCTCTTTAAGCTGCAGCCCTGGAGGAAGGATACTGCTGAAAGAGCCAAAGTGTCTATTACTCTGGTTCAGTAGCCACAAAATGTCCCAGGATCTGTATAAGTCTTGCCTTACCAAGTGTTTTCAGGTTAGCAGGATATTTCCAGGGAAAATGACCTAGCAATTGTTGTGGCATCTTTAATTGTTTATAAGGAAATTGTTTATTTGGACTCTATTAATGATAGTGCTCCTTATAATAAGAAGCAAGAAATATGTAAGACACAGTCTACATCTCAATTCACTCCCTCTAGACTGTTCCAAAATGCTATGCTGGAACTGCTTGGTTTATACTGAGCTGGTGACCTGATTGTGCTTTTATTTTGTGCCTGACAGATTTTGTCTGGCATACACATATGTCACAAGTCCAAACTAACACACTACATGTGACTGAAGTCAGGCACACAAATGACCAAGATATGCACAAAAGCCTTTTTACACAGAGGCACGTATCACTGTGCCTTGACTTTTACAGGTGCTACATGAAATATCTGTTGGGCCACATGCAGTAAACAGCTGCCAGGGATGGACATGCCATGGTGGGCTGAAGCATGGGTACCACCTTTTTTCTTTCTGCTCCCGTGGGTTGAAGATAAAACTAAACGGGAGTCTCACTATCACAAAGCTTTGACAAACCCTTGAAGTTTGTCTCTGGCTACACTCCTTACATTGCTATACTCTACAGCAGGGTGATGTGGTTTGCAAGATTGGGGCAGCAGAGTCATAAAGCAAGTACAGAGCCTCTTGGTAGGAAATTTGAAATCACCAAATGGCAGAGATCCTGTTACAACAGTTTGTCTCCCCCAAAGCCGTGACACTTGATCTATTAAATCATGGAAATCACAAACCCTGCAGTTTCAGTGCACTGGGAGGATTGTATTAAACTCAGTCAGCAATTATTGGTAATATGGGCTAAAAATCTTTACTCTGAAAGTAAGCTTTAAAAGGTCATAATGTAATCGCTGTCACTGATGGTCTCTGCAGTGGCTGTTAGTCTGATTGCAAAGCAGCAGAGAAGAAATGCAGATGCATAAATTGAATGCAAACCCTAAACCGCTATTTCTGTCACAGAGTTATTGGCAAAATTATAGATGCAGCACACATCATCTTTCTCCCCACTTGCTAGACTTAATAAATTTACCTTTATTCTTCACCAAATTTCCTCTTTATTGTTGTTCTGTGAATGCTCATTATGAGAAAGCACGGAAATGCCAAATGAGACAGGAAAAGTAGGAAGTGTGCAAAAGAGACAGTGGGAGATTCAGACAAGTTTTCTGAGCCCTTTGTGTTGCTCATAGAAAATGTAATACATGAGTCAAAGCTGCACTGCCAGATTAGATCTGGAGCTGGACATGGTGGCACCTTCCACTGCAATGAGATGCAGAATAGAGACATTTGGGTAGTGTTGGGGTTTGCACCCTGACAGGTGTTATGAGATGCCAGCTTGCATCAGTGCTGGCAATCCCTGGCTCCTTCACACCAATAAGTTCAACATTAGAAGCATTTTTTGTGCCATTTCTTCATGCCATTTCTTCATCCCGGGGGCATTCCCTGCTCAGTCACATCTGCAATTCACTTTCCAAAGGAGACCTGAATCCCTTGCACCTCACCACTTCCCTAAGACAACTGGCAGAACAGATTTCAGCTTTCCTTGGCTACTTCCAGAATCCTGCTCCCATTCCATAGCCTGCTTATGCACAGCAGTCAACAGAGTTAATCCCAACTCATTTCTAAGGCAGTGCAGGTAAACTTCATCAAAGTCTCCGGCAGATGCCCTCATATATACTTTTAAAAGACTCAGAGTAATTTAGCGTTTAGGATGGTTTGTAGAGGCTGCCCTGGAACAGAGGCTGGACAGAGTGAAAGGATAAAGGGCAGGTATTTATTGAAAGGCCTTCACAGGGTACAGCTTGGGCAGTGCAGGAGTCTCGCAGAGACCACACCCAGGACGGACACAGTCACACGTTTTTCGGACAGATATAAGTTTTGTCCATTTGCATATCAGGGGCTCATTGTCCAATTACAGCTTCAGGCAGTGGCGTCCCATTCTCCTAGTTTGTCCCCCCATTACACTTCTGTTTACATTTCTCAGGGCCTGAAACAGTGAGGTTTCCTTGATTCTCGGGACTAGAGAGGAATTGTTGTGTCTGACCAAAATGGGAAAAGCAGTAGCTAACACTCTATATGGAGCTCAGAGTTATACACTAAAGAATTGCAGGATGATGAATATATGAAAAATATAAAAGCTAAAATCCTAAGGCATCACATAGACTACAAATTTTGAGGTAATATGTTACTGCATTCCAGCTCCTACATAAGCATCTGTGTGTGCTCTCTGCCCCAGCACCACTCTGGCTTGAATGACTTCACTTTTGCTATATATTAAGAACCATTGACAATTACTGCAGATCCCTCATACATAATAATTTGCAACCTAATAGCCTCTACTGCACCACTTAGTTTCTCTCACTTTGAAAATAATTTCTGCTTAATTGAGTTAAGGTCCACTCATATTGAGAGCGCTGGTGCAGTGACTAAATGCAGTTCAGCTTATTTACTCCTAACTCACATTTTAACATTTCTGAGTGTTAACATACAAGAAGCAGATTTTTCATACAGGAAGCAAGCAATTAGGAACATTGTGAGCAGTACAGCTGTTTATCTTCACTGTACATTGTGATGTGATGCTACACTTCAGAGTATGCCCAGTCCCACTGAAACTTAAATGGTCTCCTCTTCCTGGCAAATTGACTTCTTATTGTAAAATCATCAGTAAGTTACTTCTAATAGTGGATTTATAAATGTCTCATGTGCTTCTTGAATGGCTCTAATTTGTTTAATAAAAGGACAAATTTTAGTTAATCAAAAGCTTCTCAGTGGATTCTGAATTAACAATTGACTGAGAGGTAAAATTAATTAGAATTTTTCTCCAGCTAAAAGAGTATCTGTGGTAGCAGAATTCAAATGCCACAAGTTCTGAGTAGCCCTCATTCCTGCAGCTTCCAAACCAGGCTCAATATCTCTGCAGCACAAGCTGGGCTTGCAGCAAAATGCAGCCTCTCAGACAAAACCCCAGCTGGTTAATGTAACCACCAATGCTCTGCGGAAAGATGAGACAATTCCTGTATTGACCCAAATCCAAAGCACACTTGAATCTAAGGTGACTTTCAGCTTTAGATGAGCAGAAGTTGCAGAGCAACATACTGCACATCAAAACATAAAATGCTCTTGCTGCCTCTTAGCCTTCTTCCCTCTGGTCCCAGGCACAGCTGAGACAAAATGTCTCTCTTTCCTCCATGAGTCGTTGCCTGAGCCCCAGGCACCCCTTCTGCCACCACAGAAACAGCCCCACAGCCCCTTGTGCGGGACAGGCCATCTCACCACAAGCTCTCCTCTCTCCCACCTTTTTTCCTGACCTCCTGTTGCCCACCAGCCATGGCTGGGCACCTGACCCCAAACTCAAGGGCCTTACAGGATTGCACACGAAACTGTGCTTCAAACTAGCTGTGAAGTAGCTAATTACTGCTCATAGATGAGGGACTATTGCTGGAGGGCTTCAGGAATGCACATTCTACCTCCCCAAATAAAATGGTGCTCATCCTGCAGCTGTGATCACAAGTCTGTCATACTTGTGACAGAATATTGCAAGGTGAAGCTCTTTTTGCTTTAGGCATTTTATAGCATCTGCCCCAAAGTGAGAAAGAAAATGGTTGAATAAGCTCCAGAAATTCTTATTGCCAAATGCAAGTCTGCACAGCATTTAAAATACAGCTGGGGTCACTGCAGTTCTGAGGTGTTTAATCAAGTGGAGTTGCTGGTTTTTTCTCCCTCAGATTAATTTATCATATTATAATATTATAAGCTATTAGAGTACCTGCCTCAATTCTGAAGGAAGTCATAGCCAGATCCAAACCTCTGATCAGAGCCTGAAAGTTTATGTGGAATTTAATAGGAATTGAAGGTACATATCACTTCTTAGGGCTTGGCCTGGACACAACATACTCTTCTCTTCCAATGTAAAATGCTGAAAGTTACCTGTTTTAGAGATATCTGTAAAGATCTATAGTGTTCTACTCTGTTTACCTAATATTGCTATCTATATGTCTACCTGTCATTTCTAATAGCTTGTGAAGGTGCTGGCCAATTTCAAGGTTATTTGACAGAGTAGCAGGAGAATCAAGGGAGTTTGGTTTGAACATGATTCATGGAAAGAGGAAGTGAGGTAGAGAAACGACAGCCACCCAAGCTGAACCAGTGTATGCATGGTGGCTCAACCTCAAGACATAAATCTTCAGGGAATCAAAGCATAAGACTGGTTCCACTGCTCACTGTACTGCTTCTCCACCACTCTGAAATCCATCAAAAACATCTGCTGGAAGCTTCACTGCAAGTGGAGCAGGAGTCTCAGTGAATCAAAGGCTTCACGGACAGCTAACAAATCATATACCTCCTGCTGCGAAGGTCAGCCAGCTGCTGTGTTTCTGTTCACATATTAAATGCATATTACTTATCCTAGAACTGACAGAACAAGCCATGTCACTGCCAAAGTTCATCCTACCAACAGTGACCTCAATGAGGGTTAGACTGACTAGTACAAAAATAATCATCTCCAGCTTAAAAACAAAAAAATATGAAACTTTATGAAGTGGAAGATTAAAGTCACTTCAGGATCTTAATGTGCTTTATCCTGAAAGGTGTAGGCAGTGCAGAACAGGAGTCAAAAGCAACTCTATCCTATGTTAATTCAATATGTGATATAAATGTTCATAAGAAAAGCTATGGAAAGAATTTGCAAAGTATACTGAATCCCCTATACCTTCACCTCCCATGCTTGTTTCACACAGCGGAGCTGACCTCCTCAGGCAGGGCATCCACATGATTGCAGAAGAAAATTACATTTGTACAATGGTTTATTATGTATTATTAGGGCCAACTATTTTCAACCATTAGTAGCCATTTGAATGGACACTGCATGTTGTGTTATGGAGGGAGGGTGGAAGCATGCCACACGTAGAAGTATAAATGATACCTCAAGATTTATTTTAGATGAGACTAAACTGATAACAATAATAAAGAGACAGTATTATTATAAGAAATGAACACTGTTCACTGTTATAAAGATTTGTATCCACACTCCCCTAATTTGTTGTCTTCCTTTACATGGTGCCCTTTACAGGTTGTTATTTTGCTCCTTATAACAGCAGGAGAAGTGTAATTATTCTTGCTAGAAGCTCATGTGGTTTGTGTCATCTCAGTCCTTTTCCCATTGATTCCTAAGGTAAATGAAAGAACAGGCTGTATTGTAGTAATTTTTTTTTCTCAAAAATGCAGCTTTTTCTTTGTGTGCACCAGCAAAGCACTAAGCTCAGACTAGGGGGATGGTAGCAACCATGGCAGCTCTCACCTGTGCCCGTGGGAAAGCCTAAGCCCTGGCACTAGTGGGAGCATGGGACAGTTCCCAAGCCTCCTGTTCCCACAAGCATTGACAGAGGGGCCGATTAATAGCGTAATTTATCCCAGACCTAAGTTGGCATACAGTCTTATCTGTATATATATGTATAATACATGTATCTGCCCTGCAGTACTGTGTGACAGGAAAGGAAGTTGTGACCAGTGCCTTTGCAATGTCTGGGCTACCTGCTTATAATAAGACCCTAAGAATATGCTGGTATAGTTTACAGCTCTTGGGATGGTCTTACTCCTGGGGGACAAAGATATACTCCACATTCCCCAAACCAGGAAAGCATAGGATGCCTTACAAACAAATAGGCAGGGGCACATGTCCAAGTGCATCTGCCAAACCTGAGTACATGATCTTGGCTCAGAGGAATAACTTGGATGAGAAAAAAGGATTTAATTCTCCCCATTCCCTTGAAAGAAAGAAAGAAACAGAAGCATTGTAGTGCAGCTGAAAGACCAAGACTGCGGCCGATCGTACAGCAGCACATCAGCCAACACACAGCATTCCAAAAGCATGCACAGAAATCCTTCCCCCTCCCTCTTCCCTTCCCAAACACAGAACTTCCTCCCCATTAAATCCTTTTTAATCTACAAAGATCAAGGGATCAAGAAGCAGGTGGATCCAACACAGCTTTGTCATATACCCCAGCTCCATATAAGAATGAGGGAAGCCTGGTCAGGCAGAAGGGAATTGGAGGTCTGTAAGTGTTGTGAGATTCAGGTTCTCACCTGACAGATTTTGTATCAGAAAAACATCCTTTCCACTTAAAAAAATCTGATTGTTTATATGTCCATATTATTGATTGTGAAGGACATCTGAATATCTTTGTACATTGTTAAGCAGTTCTAAAGATTGTGCTGAAGTCTGGTGTGTGTATGATGATCAAAAGAGACACCTTCAATTAGTATTGAAATTCAGCCAGGTTTGTTCATCTTATCAAAGATTAAAACTGAAGCAAAATTTGGCACTGTCACTATGCTAGCCTAAAATCCTGTCAACATACATTTTTTTATGCCAACCCTTCTTTCAGCTCTCCAAACTCATCCTGTTTGATGCAGCTTTTGCAGCTGCATATCCAGGTCTTCAACAGCAAAAGACACAGTACCTAGGTAGAAACAAGTACTCTCTGTTCTCTTATTCCGGGCAGGACTTTTAACCTCTTAAGAGAAGAAAGAAACAGACTTTCCTACCACCTTTTAAAAAATTACATGCATTAGCATATGAGCTAGCCTGGAGTTGTCTTCTCTTTCAGAAATGCATCTAGACTGAATTTTTTTCTTCTTTCAGTTACTCCCAAAAACATCACAGCCTCCTGTGACACCGTGCATGTACAAGGGGTGCCCACCCTGTAGCTGTCCTCTGCCCAGGTCACCCTCTGAGGGGATGGAGGGCAGCTGCTGCAGGCAGCCCTCCATGCAGAGGGACACACGGACCTCGGTCTGTCCCCACGTAATGCGACGGCAGTTCTCAGCACCATGGATCAATCCGCTGCCAGCACGGAAAGCGCCTACCAAATTAAGCGTTAATACTCACGGGCAAAACTGCTCCTCTTCCACTTCATCCATGACTTCACTGATGTCCCAGGGAATGCACAGGGTTTGATTTTTCCCACTGCCAAAGTCCCTCTCCATGATGGAGGCAGGAATATATCACCGACCCTGCCCTCGGCGGGAGCAAGGAGCGCATGAAGCCGCTCTGCACCTGCTGCCCCTCAGCTGGAAAAGGCTGGTGAGAGCTGGGCTTACTCTGTCAGAGCAACTCGAGGGAAGGAAAACCACATAGAGGAAAGAAGGGGGGAGAGTGGCGGTGAGTGCATGGAGTCCAATCACACTTTACATCATTTTGCAAGTTGGAAACAAGATACGGTTAGGAGGTCATGTGCCCTGAGTGCTTTACAAACACAATGTCTGCACAAGAAGCCGCATGAGGTTTTCTTTTCAACAGAAGCAGTGGCTTTTATCGGTAATTTGTCCAACATCCAGGCTTAGAGATTGCCCATCACACATAAGGGAAAGTGTTCAAGCACTTAAAAATATATTAAATCAGTTTTGAAACCCACACAGTTGGGGGATGGTGCTTCCTCCAACCAGTTAGCAGAAGTGTAGGATTTAGCACTTTCAGTAGCAGACTGAAAGCCTCTCCAAGGCAGCAAGCAGAGCCTTGGATCCTAACACTCATATTCGATAAGGAAAAATAGCCTCTTTTTCTGAGCCAGCCCAATTTACTACAGGGATAAGGAAGATGACACTGTGAACATGCCTCTCTGTGTATCCACATTCCCCTTTCAAGTGAAAAATGAGGAGCACAGCAGCAGTCCTCCACTCCGTATTGAATCAGGCCAGGATGCTGGCAGGAGAGTCTTACCCAACACAGTGAATAAAGCACACACCTTTCCTTGTGTACCTTTGTCTGGATGGGGCGAACCATAAAATGCTTGTAAAAACCAGAAAAGGGCCTTTCCTTACAGAAGAATATTGTGAATTCACATTTCAAGTGTTTAAAGTCCACCTAAAAGAAACTTAAAATGCAGCATGGTCAGAGAGAAAGTGAAAGTTGTCAGGACGGAAGGAAGGAAGGAAGGAAGGAAGGAAGGAAGGAAGGAAGGAAGGAAGGTGCTGAGCACAGGGCAGCAGGCTGAATATCTCTGGAAGTCTCATCTCCAATTATGGAACACAGAGGATGATTTAAAGGGATATTGTAAATTCAAATTCAGTGTTTTAAATATTTTATAGTTAGAACTTTAGTCCCTTGAACAGTCTATCCCTACACTGGTTTAGCTTCTCTCATATGCTTAATATGTTTCACACCTCTCTTGCAAGCACAAACTGAATTTAAAGAGGCTAGAGATTTTCTTTGAGAAAACAAGTTCAAATTTGGTAAAAAAAATGCAGGAAACATTTGGCACAAAGAAGGACTTTTTGTCAGAGAAAGGTCTTTTAAAAATCTGCAGTGGCCTTGGTACCTCCTGGGGCTGAAGACCACTCCACAGCTCTTAGTTGTGCTCTTGTCCTAAAGGGGAAAATGTGCAGAATCCTTGTGCAACAGCCATACCACACAGGCAAAAAAAAATGCTAGATGAATCCTGGATGCTGCAACAAGATCTTGTGCTTGGGCCACCACAAGTAATTCATGTACACTGTGCTTAACGAAGGAGGGCTACACTGCACACTCGATAGAAAACGCAGAGAGAGGGGTACAATGTGGATAGGAAGCAGGCAGAGATCCCAGGAGAGGAAGAGCATCCACCTCTTGGCCACAGCCTTGGGAGAACCAAAGTCTGAAAAAAGGGGTTCATCTGTGCCCTGCTTGCTGCTTCTGCAAGGCGACCATATCTTTCACATATATTGCAAGCAAGCTGAGCTGGAAATCACTGTCAGCCTTCTCAGGGTAAACCAGCTCGCTGAATCTTCACACAATCTTCTTCTCACAGCCTTCACAAGTAGATGCCCAGGAGCAAGAGCTTCCCACTGCGCTCAAACTGTGGCAGAAATTACAGTGCTAGTCCAGCTGGGCATTGCCCACTTCTGCCTCTCCACCTCCTCCTGACTGTCTCTTGGTGTATATAAAAACTGCAAGCCTGGAAATAGAACTCTCTATTTTAGTTTTGCCACCATTTGGTACTGTGAGTCTATGACATGCGGCCAAGGCTCCTAGGTAAAACCACAATGCAAACAGCAATTAGAAGGATGAGAAGAATTTGGACTGGGATACTGGTGCCCTGCACCATAGGTGTTGCAGAGGCTCAGGGAGGATGGCAGTGCTGTATGACACAGCAACATCTGGACTGCTAGCAGGTACCTTGGAAGCAGTTCTTATTCTGAGCCACAAAAACCAGGTATGAATTAATGATATAGTTACTTATTCCCTCTGTCTAGGCCTCCTTTCCTAAGTTACCGTAGGCAGGTGCCTAAGGTATTTCTGACAATGCAGATCTCAGACAGCATCATTTTAATCTGACAGCATTTCTGTTTCCCTCTTTAGCTGGACTGTGCTTGGTGTTCTCTCTTCCTACCACATCTAAAATAAGGACACTGCAGCCGTTTTGACAATTCTCATATTGAAATTCCAAATGGCTGTGAGTGCAATGCAGAAAACACTTTAAGGGACTGTGGCTCTTCAATTATTTACGACAGTATTATACATCCAGATTTGTCTTAACATAAATAGCATCAAATGGGAGTAGAAAGAGAATAAAACATTTGAGCCTATTTTTGAGACACCTAACATGCCATGGAACTCCACACCCGCCCTCTGAGATCTGTTTGCTCCACTCGCTGCTGCAGCAGAGGGTGCATTGGTAATCCTGCCAGGGAGGAGAGAAAACCTTCCCTGGAGCAGATAGTATAGTCTGCAAGGTACTTTGCAATTATTACTGAAAATATCCAACTCCTCTATTTCTCTTAATGACGGCTCTAAATGCATTTTATGTCATGTTTAATTTTATTCTGAAAATCCTGGCATGGCTGGCACGGATGCAAATGTCTTGTGCCCCACTAGGGCACAGATGAATTTGTAGGTGATCAGTGTGGGAGACCAGATGGTTTCTCTGAGCCCTGAGTGTGCAGGACCCCCACTCCCAGTTAAGATACTCTACCAGACTTGTTAGTGCTGCTTCATTTTTCATGTATCCAAATAAGCAGCCAGTGGAGATTTAGGAGCACTTCATCACATAAAATGCACACTGCATTAGTATTTGGAGTCTTCAGCAGATGACTGGTGAATCTCAGGGTCAAGACAATATATCTGCTCTTGCCTGCATGTATTACAGATTTAGGAAATGCAAAACACTCCTGTCTCCCTGAGAACTGCTGGGACAGTCACCACTCACTCCCAAGGACTCTGTGGCTTTAAGCAACTTACTGCAGGTAAGACTGCAGCAGTGGGGAAGAAAACACCACAATGGTTTCTCTCCTTTGAAACCTATTTTCTAAAGGTAAATGTCAGTCCAGAAGTATTATGATGCCTTTATTCCAGAGAGCCAGTTTACACTGACATTTATAGGAAATACTTTACCTGTACAGGCCCCTTTCTGGGATGCTTTGGCCCACTTCAGGCACAGCCACAGTCCCCCACTAATTCCAACAACATCAGAGCTGGCTGTTCCCCTCACCATCACTGCCCAGAAAAGCAGGTGATCTCTTTCAGACAGTTTAGGAGAAGATATTTGGAAGGGAAAGGAAGAAAATTTACCTTATTTCATCTTAGACATGAGAAAATATCCCTTTGCTTAGGTATATGACCGTGTTGAAGTAATTTTCATAACATGGTCATAACAATTAAGGAAAGTTAAACACAGGTCAGGGAGATGCCTTCATATACTTAATTTGACTTCCAAGAGCGATGCCATGGAAACATATGGGACTGCTCATATAAATAGAGCTACAGGATATGCAAGCTTTCATGGCAATGGATTGCTCTACATCCCAGTGGCTTCTGCAGACTTGAATCTTTGCTGATCAGTGCTCTTTCTTTGGAAATCCCTTCTGCAGCTGGGTTTGCAAGCAGCAGCGTGGTGTACAGTGCAGTCACACAGGCAGGCTCTGTGTGTTAATGATTCCCATCCTGCACAGCCATTCACCAGACATTTTGTACACAACCTCATCACCTTAAACTCAGCTGATAGTTAAAAAAAGAAAGAGTAGTTAAACAAAGGAAGGAAAAGGGAAAAGACAAACAGGCCAGCTTGCCTGTTGAAAGCCTTTACAAAAATACATCAGAAAATTGATTTTTTCTTTTCCCTTTTAAAAAGAAAAACATCCAATCCAAAGGCATTTTAAACAACTTCACCAGCCCTGAGCATTCTCTGATACATTCTCCCCTTCCTAGAGAGTCCAGGTAGGAGAATTACTGAAGAAAATTATATTCCTGTCCTTCATGTAGCCCAGTCCTACCTTCCTAAACCCCATCAGGGAGCTGATAGGGTTTAGCATTTCTTGAAGCTGTCTGGCATTGGCTCTGCCATACATGGAGGAAACTTTGGCAGCTTCTCACCAAAGCCACTCCTGTAGCCTCCCCATTATCTTTTGGGGAGAAAATAAGTTTGTGAATGAAAAAGGAAAACAAAAGTTGTTGTGTATCAGGTATATCAGAATAACTTTGTTAATTTTCACTGTGTAAAAAGGTAGATCAAAAACAAGGGAGTTTTTCTTTTGAAACCTTATCTCTCCTTGCAGAGAAAGAAGAAAAGGAAATCTCTTTGTCATTAGTCAAATTGGTTTTGCACTTTTCCTTTCTAGAGCATAAATCAAATGAGAAATATTTCTAAAGAAATTACCTTCATCTACTGCAAGGCTTTTCAGAGGCTGTTCAGTATCTCGAAGGTCACGGCAAACTTAACGATCTTTTCATTCACAGGTAGCCTTCAAAAATACATTTTAATTGACATTAGGAACTTTAAGAACTTGTATTGTGTCTGACTTTTTGAGGCAGGCCAGACACAATAACTTTTTTGTTCTCATTACATTAAATGGAAAAGTATTTTGGAGATAGTACATACTAGTGCTCAGCATCAGTGTCTGGTGTTCACTCAGGCACCAGCAAAGGTGCAACCTATAATTTGGAAGACAAATGCAGGTCCTGTCAGGGGATGAAGGTGATTGGGTGCTGTGCCTGCAGGGATTCTTGGACACACAGTGCCTCCTGTAGGTACTGACAGGCTCCACTGGATGTCACCTTCTGATGGGGACCCTACTGACAATGGGCAAGTGTTTTGGCCAGGAAGTGTCATCAGTGCAATAGGAAATCCTAATGCTGATTCAGAGGACTCCCTTGGAGTTTCTGCAGCTTTACAGTCCTAACCATTTTAACCCAGTCGGTGTCAGAGAGCAGAAAATTGGTCACTGCTGCCTCAATTTTCTTTCTTTTAGAGTTTGAAGCACAATGCTGGAATTGAGACTGCACTATGCTGGGCACTGTACAACAGTAAGAGTTAGTCGATAACCACAAAAGACTGCAATCTAGATAGATGGGAGGTGGAAACAGAAACAAGACTGCAAGAGACACAAATTGCCTGAAGCCACACCACAGCAAAGAGCAAGTCAATATCCTACAGACAGAATTGGATTTTACTTTTTAATCAGAAAAATACCTCAATTTTTTATCATTTATAGCATTTTACTTCCAAGATTAAATGATAGCTCCATAAAAGCAAAGCAGTTCTCTCACTCGAAACACTTTCTGAGTTGCTCATTACCTCTGGTAAAAAAATTGTAATAGAGAAAAGCCAGGAATCAAGGAGTAAATCATTGGTATTGTTGCTTTTATTATTATCATAGTTGCACTTGAGCTTCCCACAAATTTTACATACAGCTGAAGTGAAGCTGAGCTTTTCTTTCTTTCATTGAACTATATGGGCAAAATTATATCAAGCCTCATTACTGCTTTTTAATCTTTCCCCTATTTTAAGTCTTGTTAGCTGGGGAATAAAAAAGAGAAAATGCAGCTGACTTTTATCATTAAAACTCAACAATTGTCATTAAAAGAACAACAGCACATCAAGCATAGCTTGTCTGTGTCACGTGCGAACTCAGCCGCGGTGCTGCCAGCGCGTGTTGGTGCACCAAAGCTGACACTGAAATGGTGGCCTTGGCAGCCCCGGGGACAGCCAGCACCATCCTGCACTTCTGGGCCACTGTGGCTCTCCCGAGTCCTGTGTGGGCTGTCTCTTATATTATTACGCCGGCACGCTGGCCGGGCTGAGATGGCAGCAGCTTGGTCCAGGTGTGTCCCACACAAAGGTAGAACGCCCCTTGCCACCTCGGTGCCTCGCTTGCCAGCCTCCCGGCCCGTGCGGTGGAGGGCACGGAGCCCAGCGTGCCTGGGGCTTGTGGACAGCCCAGGCGCAGCCAGAAATAAATGAGCAGAGGTGGCCCTTCAGCCGGTGTTCCAAGGATTTATTAAGCTTCCTCAAAGGGGGCCGGATGCGAAGAGGGCAAGGCAAGACACTCAGGGGCTTTTTAAAGGGATACAGGGACGGGGGCGGGGTGACACCACAGGGACTCATAGGAAGAGGAGGAAGGCGGGACAGGCCAAGACACCTTCCCTTAGGGGACACAAGGGGTGTCTGTCAACTGTAGACAGAACCACCCCTCAGGAATCCTAGGAATTCAAAGGCAGAAGCCATCTTCAGAGAATGGGGTTTTACTCTTTGGTACCAGCCCACCAAACCTCTGTTTCTGGGCTCTGTGGCCCCCTGGTTGGTTCATTCACCACAACAGTCTCTCACAGGTTCCAGGCTAGGGGAAGGAGCAGCACCAAAAATGTTGCCTCGCCCTTCCCTTCAAAGCAGATGTATCCTCCAGCTGGTCACTGTCTGAACCCATAATGTGACTATGCTGGGGGAGAGGAGGATCTGTTCAGAGAAATCCCATCTTTTTTCAAGACCAAAAGAGAGCAAAACCACACAGACACTGTGATGTGACTCTGACTCCCTTGTAAAGCTGATGGAAAGAGAATAAATGGAAATGCAGGCCCTGCAGCAAGACAGTGTGTGTGCCCTCCCACCAGCCCAGTGCCTCGTCTGGGAGAGCTCCACTCTGTCCATGGAATGTGGTGGGACTGGGGATGAGAGTGAGCCTCAACCTTGGCCTCTCAGAAGTGTCTAACTCATTTTAGCTCTGAAGAATTGCTAGGAAACCTGATTCTGCGTATTTTGTAAACCTGTGGTCTCTTGAAACGCCATTATCTCATTAGATTGGCTTCTTTTATATCTCTGAAAGATATAGAGAGCCCTTTGAGCTTCCTGGATGGTGATGAGACACCAACCAGTGATAATACAGCCCTTTAATATGCTGAATTTTATGTACCTTTTTGTGCCTCATAAATGTGACACTTTCCTTGGTTTCCTGGATGGTTGTTTCAGTGTTTACCAGGTACTCGATTCTGTCATAATATTCTATTTTGCTCCTGAGACTATAATTCTGTTACATATACAAAGCTGACTTAAAGTGAAAAAACAGGAGATGAACTCCTAAACAATAACTTTATTGTTTTCATAAAATTATCCGTAGGGAGGACAGATTTGGCTACTTTCATTCATTTAATCTTTTGCTCTTTTCAGTGGATTGGTGAGTCATGCTGCAGAATTTGGCATGTGGAAAACAGTTCTCTTATCTAAGCCTTCCTCTCTTCTAAGTCAAAAAGAAGTATCTGGAGTTGGAGTTGTAAACAAAGTTTTGGAAAAATGGTTTTATCAAGCATCACAGGTTCTTTCAAGCACTTCATCGGTTCATGATGAAATGAGCTCAAAGATGAGATGAACGGATCAAGACAGCCTGATGAACAGAAAATGAGAAGATATAAAAAAGAAGGTAATAAACACATTTCAGCTTCTAATTAGTCTATCAAAAGCTCTGTTTTCTCTATAGTCTAAAATAAGAGAGAGATTAATAAGATTTTTTCAAAGACTAGTTGTATGATCATTAGACTTTTCCTTTTATTCACATTGATTTTTAACCTTTTCTTATGAGAACATTTTTTTAAAAAACCTTTATGTAAGGAACATTATTAAGCATCTTTTTTTGTAACATCTACATGTGTGAATGGCAGACAAATTATTACTAAAGCTTTGAAAGAGCCTCAAAACACATTGCCTCTGACACTGCTCACAATCAATAGATGAATGGTACAATGTTTTAACCCACAATCTCCCAAACTGTTTCTCTCATCTTCTATGCACCTGTCTTTCCTGGAGCACAGCAAGGAATATTAAAAGCATATAAAACATATTTTACTCTGAATAAATTATACAAAGAATTTAATTTTGAAAGTAGACTCGCCCAGACATTGTAGTTCTTCCGTCCCTCCACTCATCACGTCGGGGCAGAAGGAGACCTCTGGTACAGACTGCTCACACTTCTGTTCCCTCTGCACATGTGATGTTTTGTTTCTGCAAGCAGGCAAGATTGCAGCTCCAGCCTGGATAGGATTGCTAAATGTTTTGACAGTTTGAGAAAAACCCAATAACGCAGCTTGTTCTCATATTGTAAGTGTAACGGTTTGCATAAAAATTCCCAGAGACGCTGCTGGGAACACTGTTTAATTGGACTGTAAGATCCCATTGCATCATCGAAAGAGCACAATCAATAAGCCCTACCTACAGTTGCTCAAAAATGGAAGCCATTTAGAAACAATAACAGCTGACAAAACCAATCTAAACCATTACAGTGCTAAAGGCCTTGTTACGGCTTTACATCCTCCATTACAAACCTGCAGGCATGGGGTGGACTTGCTATTTTTTGGCTTATCTCTCAAAGCTGGTGAAAATGGTTACCACACATAATGCAGAGAACTCCAAACCTGAGCATTATACATGAAATATAAGGATTTAAAATCATGCTGATGCCTTTTGGGACTACCTAAAAACAGAGGCCAGACAAAATTAAGAGAATAAAAAGCAGTTATATTTATTGAAGGGCCTTCAGGTACATTTAAGGCAAACAAAGTCCCCACAGGGGCTACACCCAAAAATGGACCACGGGTCATGGGTTTTCATACTTTTATAAGTTTGGTCCCTTCCCATATTAGAGGTTAATCTTCCAATTACAGTGTCAGGTGAAGAAGTCATTTACCCCAAGTTTGCTTCCCCCCAACTCACTTTTGTTTACATTTCTCAGGGCCTTAAACAGTGAGGTGGCCTTGATTCCCAGGCTTAGAGAGGAATTGTTGTATCTGACCAAAAGGGGAAAAGCAGTAGCTAACACTCTATATGGAGTTTAGAGTTATACACTAAAGAATTGCAGGATTACAAATATATGAAAAATATAAAAGCTAAAATCCTAAGGCATCAATGCAACTCTGTATTTCAAACCTAACAACAGTTGCTGTCAGCTGCATGAAGAGTACAAATCTGAAACATGCTGCCAAATCAAACTTGAGCCTTAATGTGAAAGCCCAGATTTTTTAAAAAGGGTCGATATTATTAAGAAGACAGCTAATCAATCAATTACTGACACTCAGCTTCTCACCAAATCTGGTGCCATTTGTAACACGTATTGAGATCCTTGACTGGAATGAGATGCAGTAGAAAGGCAAAGAATGATTGTGGGCACTCACAGCCTGGTGATGAAGTGCCAAGGAAATGTCAATAGCAGTCAAACAGTAATTTTCCTGATTACAACATGTAATCTAGGCTCCCCTTTCCTTGGGGCTGATGCAGAGTTTTAGATCAACAGCTTCATACAACTGAATTACAAGCTGTGGCTGGGTGAAAAAAACACATATTGAATTCTAAATGTACACCTTGGTAACATTATCTTCAGTGGAACATAAGCACATCCTTAGTTTTATAAATGTGTTTAAGTGCCATCCTGATGGGAATATGTTGTTAATGAGGCTTATTACAGTAATTTGTATTGGAGTCATTTACAGGCCTGAGTCCCAGTGTGCTTGGCATAGCACAAGAATTGGAGCATCAGTTTCTCTGCTCTGAATTACACAAAGTATAGGAGAGAGAAACAAGTGATTGGCATAAAGAAATGGGAAGTGGAGAACAAGAAGCAGGTATGTACACAGCCATGAGACATTAGAAAATAACGAGGTAAACAAGGGTCACTGCACAGGGAGAATTCCTTTTCTCCCTTTCATCTAACTTCAGATTTTACAAAATCTGTAAATTTGTGAATCTGTGTTTGTCCGATACCATCTGCATCCTATGCATTTATCTGGATCACCAATTTATGATGAAGATAAATCATATTTTAACACACATCTTCATCTCCTGGTGCTGCAATTGTGCCCCAAATGAGCAACTCAGAGATAGCCATTGTACAGAGTCACTGCCCATAAAAAATAATAAAAGAGAAAGGATTACTTTTAATCCTAATAATAATAATAAAGTTACTCTTTAGCTGAAGGGTGGACATTCACAGTTTATGAAGTTTCTGTATTTACCCAACTGAATTGCAAGTCAGGCAGGAGCTCCTGGGAAACCCTGGAGCTTGGTCAGAGAAGGCTTGTCCTGACACAACCCATGACAGTGGCACAGGCAGCCTCGTGCTTGACGTTCAGAGGGAGCCCTTTGCCTGAGTCCTGTGCCATATGTACAACAGCCTTGCAGCAGTAACACACGGGTGAAGCCTGGTCAGGCAGAAGGTCCCTCCATACAGATTTTGCCCTTTCCTGCAGCGGGTTGCTGTGTAAAACTGGTGAGGAGCTGCCATGCACATCCCGCAGTGTGAAAGCCTGCGGGCCTTGCAGCTGTACAGTGCTTCCTGCCTCGCTGGCGCTCACCCCTGCGCTTACGTGGCCTCACTACAGGCTACGGTTCCTTTACGGCAGTCGTCTTGCTATTCTAGGTCACCGATTTGACCTGGAGTGTGTGGCACTACTGAACTTGTGCTCACCGCCTGACTCTTCATGGCTGCAGGGCCACTGAAGTTAGTGCCTAAGTGCGCCTCTGTCACAACCAAATGTGACATTTTATTTTATATTTAACCAGTCACGTGGCGTACCTATCTCCTAAGCCTCTCTTCCCTCTCAAAGGGGTAAACCTTCTTACTTCTTGAGACACTCTTGGCTGGATGAGGGTCCCAGCTTGATTACCAATATCTTTTGAAGACACACAATATTAAAGTCTCCAGAAGCAGAAGAGATGTCTGAGGTTTAATTGACCCTAGAGCAAAGCTGCCAGGCAACAGCAGTCTTAGGGTGGATACCAGAAACGCAGAGGCAGAAGCACACCTCCTTTTGCTTGCTCTCTGGGCTGTACTTCGCCAAGCAGGTGTTCTGGACCACACCCTGTTCTGCTAGGTACTGCTAAAAGGCAAATCCTAAAGATGGCCCTTAGATTTGAAAACTTACATGATAAAACAAAGCAAATGGACATGTAGACCAGATGCCACCATTGTGACAATCTCAGAGTGTCATCATGCTTGTTTCATAATTTCCTTTGTACCCTTGTCTACCAATGTCTATAAAGATATTTATGAAGAAGGAATTAGCTTTGCTGTGAAGAATTCCTCCATAAAGCACATTGCAAATTATATCACACTTCTAAAAAAAATTACAGTATTTAGTATACTATACTATAAATATTTCTAAAACTTCAACAATTTCTAAATAATTGCCAACTGCAACTGTGTAAATGAAATGCTACAGCTATGTTCTGTTGTTTTCTAGATGCATTTACTGTTTTGGATAATCTTTTATAGTGCTGCAAAAGAGGTTTTATACTAATTAGCTGGCTCTTGTTCGTTGAAAGCAGTTGATTTACTAAATATCTTGCTTATTAGTGTGGAGGCATAGAACAGAAGGCAACACTTGGTAATTGCATTTTAATAAACAACCTTGAATACTTGATTTTTAGTAAGCAGCTGACAGGAGCTGGGGTACCAGTTCTTCTTTGTGAAAAGATTCAGCTGATGGAATCTGATGTTTCCTTTAAGTTGATGGTATCCTTTCCTGCCATGTTCTGTCACACAGTTCTGCCAGCTATTCAGGCCAAGACTCACAACTGTGATAGCTCAATAGATTAGCTGAGATCCCAAGGGATAGCAGCACCCATGACTGGCTCATTTTGCAACCTTGAGCAAAAATCTCATGTCATCTGTTCTTGTAAAAAGTGTGTGAAATTGATTCTGTGGTGGTATAAGCCCAGCAGGCAGCTCAGACCCCCACAGCCACTCACTCAGTCTCCCACCAGTAGCACGGGGAGAAGCATCAGAAGGGTGAATGTGCAAAACCTCATGGGTTGAGATGAAGACAGTTTAATAGATAAAGCAAAGAAAATAAGCAACTCATTCACCACTTACCATGGGCAGACGGGTGTTCAGCCATTTCCAGGAAAGCCACACTCCCCCAAGTGTAACAGTGCCTTGGTGAGACAAACACCATCACTCCAAGCATCGCCTGCTTCCTTCTTCCCCCAGCCCTGCAGGCTGAGCATGACACCACATGGTTTGGGATACCCCTCGGGTCAGTTAGGGTCGGCTGTCCTGGCTGTGTCCCCTCCCAGCTCCTTGTGCACCTCCAGCCTCCTCGCTGGTGGGGAGGAGTGAGGAGCAGGAACGGCCTCGGCTCTGTGTACGTGCTGCTCAGCAATAACTGAGGTGTCGGTGCGTTACTGTCTTGGGGTGATTCTATGTCCATACTGTATTCTCCATTGCCTGCTTGATTTCTAGTGTACCTTTAAATTTCAAAGGGGGGAGAGAGAAGCCAAGAGAACTCTTCAAAGCGGCTGTCTTGACCTTGCATCTAGAATGTTTTGCATTCTTTTCTCTCCCGATTCTGACAACATTTGGTTGGTTAGAGGACTTTTGCTCTCTAGTCTCTTCAGCTTTCAGCGGAGAAGGGACTGTGATCTGCCTCAGTGGCTTCTTTTCCTTTTTGGATTGTTTTTGGCTTGCTTTTCATCCGAGACCAGCTCCCATCTCCGGACCTGCTCGGCGGGACCCTCCAAGGGGGATCGTCGGACCCTGCCTGGCCCGGCCCGGCCCAGCGTAGGACTGCAGGTTTTACCTACAAAAAGAACTCTAAAATCCATAGTCCTCTTTTAGGGGACAGGGGAGGGGGTTTCAATATCCTTTTTTCCCCGTGACAGGGGGGACTCTGTTTGTTAAATAAATAGTTTTTTCACTTTCACTCGAGAAATTATTTTCCTGAACCCGTGGGGGAGGTGCTGCCGGGGCCTGCTTGCCTGGCAGGCAGGAGAGAGAGAGAGAGAGAGAGAGAGAGAGACGCCCCTCTCGGGTTGTTTCCTCCTCAATTTGTGTCCAAACCAGCACAGTTACTAACACCTCTCTCACCAACACAAATCCAAAACGCAACACACATCAGCTCGTATGAAGAAAATCATCTCCATCCCAAATAAAACCAGTACAGATTCATTGTGTGCACATATGGCATTTGGAAGAAATAAAAAGCGAATAAGTATCATCTTCTGCCTTGGGGCAGTGGTTGGGACAGGAATCAGCTCTAGAGTTAACATACCCACCTATTTCAAATCCTGACCAGTGTGAGAATCAACATCCTTGGATATGTTTAATGAATCTTACCTCAACTGGAAGCTTTGAAAAAATATTTATAAAAAAAGAGGTATTATTTGTGAGAAAACTAGTAAAAATTCAGTTTGAGGAAAACAAATATATCAAAGTGATAAGCAGAATACTCTGCTTATCATCCTGATAACTTCGGTGCTAACTAGTTATTCTCCATGCAAAAATATAAATCCATCAAATTACCAGCTCTGTTTTTACTTTGTTTTTCTTCTTACAATAAATCCTACCTGTACTGGAGATATATATGTGATATATATGTATTTTTATATATATAGATATGCTATTCCATCCCCACCTTAATGGCCCTGCTGGATTTAGCATGCTCAGGATTTTGCTCCTGGATGTGTTTCTACATCTGTGTATGTGGCAGAAGGCATAGGGAAGAGAATGTTTTCCAGTCTTTGACAGCATGAGGGATTTTAGCACCAATGTTAGGCACAC
The DNA here is from genome assembly GCA_013398955.1 of Callaeas wilsoni. Taxonomy (NCBI): domain Eukaryota; kingdom Metazoa; phylum Chordata; class Aves; order Passeriformes; family Callaeidae; genus Callaeas; species Callaeas wilsoni. The sequence goes on from VWPU01005012.1 coordinate 222,435, forward strand.
TGAATCTCCTCGCCAAAGTGAAATTTAATCTGCTCTCAAGAAGTAGTGGCACAGCAGAGACTGTCTCAAATGCATGCTTTGAGATATCCCTAAAGCCAAGCAATAAAAGGTGCCAAACAAAAAGGAAGTCCCTCTGATTAGTCTAACTAGAGATCAGAGAAACTTGGTTACATTCAACCTGAGGCTTTAATCACTAACCTTTTAGTCACCCCTGTCTTTTCCACATAAAAAAAATTAAATAACATGAAAAAGACGGCTTATTTGTGGTTCTTGTCATTATGATCCTTAAACAGGCAATGGGGCTTGGGGGAGAATGAGACATGAGAATCGTGAAATGGGATTTGAACATGTAAGAATGTTTTCTGCATGCAGCCAGGCTAATCCAGATCTCCAGCAAGTCCCTAATTCACAGACCACTGGGACAACAGAAGGACTGCACTGACTTCACAGGCTTTGCAGTTCACAATATAAATGCCCACATTCAGAGTTCTCTGAAATCTGAATCAGTTCAACCCAGAAAATGTTACACCACAGTAAGCACTATCAATTCTTTTCTACCACACTTACTCTTTGTTCCAATATGCTTCATTTAATTTTAAATTTATGCTATTTTTCTTATGGGAAAAAGTTTCTGAGATTTCAACCCTCTTGTGATTTTGCAATGCCAAGCATTCCTGGATTATGCCACTCTTGTTCTACTTTAGTAGCCATTACTTCAGTAGACGTGGAACAGGAAATTAAAAGGAGTAGGTTTTCCTTGTTCAATCTGGACAAAACATTAGCAAATATCCTTCAGAAAAAGAAAATGTAACAGCCGTTATTAATAATTTTTACAGTTTTCCTGGAAAACAAGTAATCATAGTTTTTTAATAAGGTTTTTAATCTGGAACTGACTATATGGTCTATTTGCAGGCATAAACAAATAGGAGACAGACACAAAACCTGATCACACAATACAGTCAACCCACCCTATGCTAACTGAAGGCATCCCCAGATACACCTGCATGGTTTTCCAGGGGGAGCCCACAGCGTAAATGGTAACTGGGCCAAGAAACTGTCTTGGCGACCCTAATCCTGTCATCAAAGAAAATCAATTGCTAGCTGAACTGTAGCAATCCAAAGGTATCCGTTCTGTCCAGATTGTTATACACCAGGCAAGCATCCCACCCAAAAATTTCACTCCCTGATAGCCAGAACATGTTCCAAGGATCTTTCCAAAGGATAGAGCATGAAAGCTGTGTGAGAAATTTCAATAGCATCTACTGCTGGGGAAGCCATTGGTCCAGAATAATCCACAGCAAGCCTTGGCACAAGGACTGGTGCCAACCTCTATGGCAGTTCTCCTTCACAGCATTCCTCCGAATGGGTGCTTGCAAATTTTGAGGAACACGCTGTTCTTTCCTCCATAACTCTGCATGCTCCCAGCCTACTTGTATGCTTTTGTAGCTCGTGTTGCACTCTGAAGGCTGTGATTATTAAATGCTGCTGTTTGCTGCTCTTTTTCCGTTGAGAAAAATGTGTGAGAAACAGAAATTGTATTGCTACATTAACACAGAATCAGGAGAAGGAAGTTACAATGAGTTCCCCAAAAGACAGATGACTCATACATTTCATAAAAATTGTACCATATGCATTAGCTATCGTTCTCAGATAACATTATTGTTGCAAGCACTGTTGCACATAAGTACTTCATTTATCTAAATCGAGACTTTACACTTCTGCGCACTCTGCAGGTCCCAGCCCTGCTATGATGGAGTTGCTAGCATGATGTAGCAATGTATTATAGTGTCAGATCGACTCACATTTCATATTTTTAACTAAAGAAGATCAAAATAACAAAATGCAGCCATGGAAGGAACAACTGCTCTCATCTGCAGCTACTCCTACTTAAGAGTTCTTAAATAATAGCAATAAAAATGAGAGAATACATTGTTATTGACAGTCTGTATAGACTGGAATAAAATATTTACCTTTTATTGATGCAAGTATTTCTTTCTACTAGATGAAACATCATGAATTTTTTCCTCTACTACTTTTTTGGCCCTCAATATTCAATTTCTTCTCAAGCCCAGAATATGTTTCCACTTGGTCATCAGGGGTTCGGGGTCTGTCTTACCCTCTCATTTTGATGACTCCATCCTGCCACTTAGCTACTTTCATGAATAGCATTAGTTTGTCTCCCATTCTAACAGGTCTCTGCCTACATTAAGAGTGGTGGGAATGTTGTCAGCATTAGCGGCAACTTTACTTGTCCAAACCTCTTGTTCCCGCAGTCTGCTCAAATAAGACTTGTGAAGATGGTACTTACCCTGTGATAGATGGGAGCTGTAATGTCAACCTGCTTCAGCCGTATCATCCTCAAACAGAAAACAAGGAGTACAAATGTGGGGTCACTCATCTTGAAGTTTTGATGCCAGGCAAGCTAGAAGTAGATACAAGAATATGGAAACTAAACATAATTTTAGTACACAACGCTGTGCTCCAAGCTACCCGGCAACTGTAAGAAGTCATTTACTCATTATTCACTTATTCTGTGAGCAGGAGGGAATCTGCTGGGAGACTGACATGATGCAAGTCATAAAACAATCATTGTCGCAAACCTGAGCTGACTCTGCTGGCAGCCTTTCACATTTCATATTTCCAGCTGTAATTAATGAGCCATTTTCCATAATGCAAATAAAAGATTTTTAAAGCTTTTCTTTGAAGCTTTTTAGCTTCTCTTTTCCAGTTGCATGTTCTCTGAGATACAGGAAATGTAGAAATATAAGGTGGAATAACAACAAGATGCAAAAGGCGTAGGAAGTTATGTAAATATGTCTAAAACAAAGAACTTCGCTTGCCTTGAGACATGTCAGAGTGCATATATTAATTTCACTTACAAATAAAACTGCCTTTCCTGCAGCTAAGTTAAATTTGAGCCAATGCTTCACTTCACTTTGCATAAAGGCGAGGATGCCAAGACAATATTCCAGGCATGCAAATCTATAAACCCAGATATCTCAAGACAGAAGTATTGCTTAGGCATCTCTGTGCAGTACATTACCAAAAAAACACCAAAACCCAAAAATATAAACAACAAAACCCCCTCCCACCAAACCCAAAACAAAACCTGAAAACCCAACAAAGCCATATTTGTATAGCGCCAAGCACAATCGTAGTGGGTGAAAGGGCGTCCCAAATCTCTTTTTAATAAAAAGCATGGAGGGCACTGAAGAGCTGCTCTCTCTTTCTCTGTGAGTTTTAGTTTTCATGTTTTCCAAGACTTTTTTACTGAACAGGTCAATCAATTCCCATTTTTCAAGTCAATATTCTCTTGTCTTGAATGTCTTGGGCTGATAAAGCACTTTCAGGTATTACTTGTTGAGTTTCTCTTTGTGTTCTGCATTTAATATTACTATTGGAAAGCAGAACTCTGCAGCAGTCATTATGGCAAAATTTTTGTCACAGCATTCTCTGGAATAAAATAAAAATTTATTGGAAAGTTGATACTTCAGCAATGATGACCCTTTCTGATGGCCCTCTAGATTCAGCAGTATTTTGGAAAGCAAGAATTTAAAGATCAAGCCTACCAGTGCCAGTCTATTGGTTTTTCTGGCCAGTTTTTCACAACTCACTCTAAAAAGATATTTGATACTTGCATGCAGCTGCAGTGTCCCAGCTGAAGTGTCACTGAGGAAGAAGAGAGAGAGATTTCTGTTACATTTAAATTCCTGCTGAAGTTTGACCACTTATTCTTTGTAATCTTTGAACTTGTCTCATGTCAAACTAACCAAACAAGCCCCTCAAACCATCCAGCACATAAAATTGTTTTTATGTCATTATTTTAGGAACCTTTCTGTGGTGCCTCTTCCTTGCTCAGCTGAGTTGCTCAACATATTTATGACACTGAGCAAGCATTATAAGTCACAAATCACAGAACTGGTCAGGTTAGAAGGGACCACAGTGGGTCATCAGGTCCAATCTCCCTGCTCAAGCAGGATCATCCCAGAGCACAGAATGCACCTGGATGGTTCTGGAATATCTCCAGTGAGGGAGACTCCACAACCTCTCTGGGCAACCTGTTTCAGTGCTTGGTCACATGCACAGTAAAGAAGTGTGATATATAGAGAGATATATAAAATACAGCACTTGATACTCAAAGCTTGAAAAACACTTGAACTTTGAAAGAAACCCAAAAAAACCTCTTCATTTCCAAAGATGAAATTACTTGTCTTTCATTATCTGATACTTCTGGGAGACCTCATCTTTAGACTTCAGAACCAGAAATATCTGACTACCTTACATCCAGGATGCTTCAGCAGGGCTGGAGATCATCTAGCAGATAAAACAAAGAGATTGTCTGAGATTTCTAGACCAATGAGAAATGCTTTTGTGAACTTGAACTTTCAGACACTGACGCAGCAGGAAACCTTCTGAAAATCTCCTCTCACTCTCAAGCACATCACCCATTGAGAGGGCAAAGACATCATCATTTGATGGAACTTCTGCTGACTCCATGTTCACTCTTTGCAAGAGGTTCTGGCAAAATATTCAGAAAAGAAGATAATTTTTCTGAAACAGGCGGAGTATATGCTTCTATGTCAGGGTGCTTATGCTTCTATGTCAGGGTGCTTATGGCTGTAACTCTAAAAATATAGACAGCTTTTATATGGAGATCAATTAAAAGAGCGATGCACTTAGACTGAGAGGCAGTGACTTCATAAAACACAGAAAGGCCTAGAACAACACAATCCAGTAATTCTTGTGAGATTATAGTGTTGCCTTGAATGCATTGTTTAAAAATAATGCAGTACATCTCTGAAGAATATACTCCAACTCCGATTTAATATGAGTTCACTGGTCTCTACTCCCAGCTGCTATTTTATAAGAAGAGGCCAATATATTGAGAAAACATTTTAGAAAGCATGAAATACATTACAAGTTGCAGTAAAATAACTGGAACCTTCTAGGATTTGCTTAATTATGCAATATAGTTAGCCCTTAGTTAGTGATTTAAAACTTAGGTTAAATATATGAGAAAATCCTGCCATTTCACTCAAAATAAATAAGATTTTTTTCTTCCACAATAAGCATTTGCTTTTTTTTTTATATTTGAAAACTCCTATATCTTATGATTATGTTGCCCTGCCAAGTTAAGATACTTCAATTAAATTGAAACCAGTTAGATTTGCTATAATCAGCAGAGAAAAACAAAATATGAAAAATGAATCTGCAATAAAAAAATTTTTCTTGAGACATTTTATCAAAATGGTGCTTTTGAAAACTATTAACAACTAAAAAAGGCCAAAAAAGCACATGAAGTCACTCAGGCTGGGAGATCCAGAGGTCCTTTATCACTAAAGGTGAAACTATAATTTCAACAACAGTTCAGCCATTAAAGCCGTATTTCAAACAGCTAGCTAGCGGTCAAACTCCTTCTGTAACATATTATGGAATAAAGTTATAGAATTATAGTTATTACAAAATAAAGTACATTTCAAAATGTACAACCAAACATTTGTAGAGGTTTGTGGAAATGAGGTTCATCATGCAGGAGCTTGTGCTGTGCAGAAGTAAGAGTACAGCCAGTCTGTGCTGGTGACCTGCTAACGCCGTGGTGAACTGGGGGTCTTACAGCAGCCATTTCCAGAAAACACACAGGAAACAACATTCATAACCTCTGCTTCAAAAATGCAGGGTGCTGACTGAGAACAAAGTTTGTGGGGCCACATCCATCCTACTGGCCCCACTCCTCTGTGGCTCCTCTGCAGCCTACATTCCTTCCCCGCCATCACGAGGGAGATAAGCATGGACATCCCACAGGCAAATCTGCACGCTCCACAGAGCGCCCAGAAGACATGGAACAAGAGAAGGGCTTTGAAGAGGAAAACAACAAAAATTTACATTGGAAAAAGTGGCATCCTGGCGTCGCTGACTGCTTGACCGCCCGGTGGCCGAGCAGGCGTCTAGCTTGAAGTGTCCTGGTGGCGAGACAGGGAGAAGCTTTGTGTCTGGTGGCAGCTCCTGCTGGAGCTGTCTGCCTCTGGGCTCACAGTGGAGCTGGCAGCACTCGATGGGAACTGTAGCGATCGGCACAGGCAAAGGAGGAAAGAGAGACTCAATGTTGCAGCACCCAAGCCTTCATTCCCAACCCGGTGGTCAGGAGGCCAAGAGGAGGAGCAACAGAAGCGCGCGGCATGACAGTTACACTGTCTTTTAAGGTCGGGGAGGAGAAGGGAGGAACAAAGGGATAAACCAAAAGGGAGAAGACAAAAGGTGTCAGATATACCATAAAAGGAACAATAGGGAGGGTTTAATTACAATAGACCAATGGGGATTATAGAACTACAGAACTTTCCAGAACTTAATTGACTACACAACAAGGATATACATAAACATGAAGGGTAGAACCCATGGGTAACTAAAGAAAAAAGATGTTTCTGGAACGAGGGAGGAATAACTAGGTGGAATGACATCCAGGAGGCTGGAACTTCCACCCACTGGATGCCTTTGTCCATTCTCAGCCCAAAGGTGGGCTGGACCACTGCAACATCCTGGAAACGAGGAAAATTTCTGTCCCACCGTACAGATATCCCGTTGCTGTGAAGCATGAAAAGCAAGCAAAATGCAATTGTAGAGAGGTCTGCTATCCTCACCTTCCTTCTGCTACTGCATTGCCTCAGTAACTTGCTGGTTTTTAGCATCCCTTCCACACTATTATCTGCACTGTAAGTCAGAGACCCGTGGGTTAGATGTGTTAAGGGATTCAGGTTTTGTGGCAGCAGCCATTGCAGTGTCTGCCTTCGTGGTGCCTGGCTGCTGAGTGCCACCTCCCCTGGATTTGTAACACTCAGAGCTGGGAGCAAGGAGGCTCCAGGGCTCGCTGAGAGACACCACAGAGACGTACCCACCTGAGAGCCCACCACTCATGTGGCCACACCTGAGTCACAGTTAAATTAGCTTCAAGTCACGCCAGGGGCCACTTAGATTGGCTCTTAGGAAAAATTGCTTCACTAAAAGGTTTGTCAAGCCCCGGAACAGTCTGCCCAGGGAAGTGGTTGAGTCACCAGCCCTGAAGGTATTGAAAAACATGTGTAGATGTAGCACTTAGGGACAGGGTTTATGGTGGACTTGGAAGTGCTAGGCTTACGGCTTGACTTGATCTTAAATGTCTTTTCTAACCTCGAGGATTTTGTGAGGATTAGCATCAGGTTGGAACTTCTAGCCTGGAGTCCTCTCCTGCACTGCAGGTGTACATTGTACTCAGCCCTGTGTAACACAGAGAAAAGTCATTGTCTGTGTGACAGGGAAGCAGGAGTCTTCCATTTTAGCCAAATTACTAAATTGTGTACAGGTCTCGCTTGGTCTCCCAGCCATCCTGCTGCAGGTTTTATGCTCAGGATGTTCCTCTCCCTTCCTGTCGCAGTCATATTCCTGGGCAAAAAGGGATTAAAAAATCAGTGGAATAGAGAGAAGCTGCCTAATCTTTTAACCAGTGACCGGGAAACTTGATCAGAAGTATAGAGACTTGGTTTCTAACCACTGCTCTAACAGCTATTTGTGGGCACAGAAACAAAATACTTAATACTTGGTGAACAGAAGTACAAAAATCTGTATGTCTAAAGAGCTAGCTTAAGGAATGGCAAGTAAGGATCAAAATTTAGGGTTTAATATGTGAAATTACTCAGTCTCATTTAGGGATCCTCAAACCTTTATGAATTTGGGTAAATAATGGCAGACCTGAACCACAGGCCCTTCAGATCGAGTTACCAGACTTGCCTTCCCCTGCACCAGCCCTGCAGATAACCATGTTAAATGCAAAAGTGTATTCATTCCTGCAACAACAGTGCTCTATTTGTCAAACTATAATAAACTATAACAATAATGAATAATTATAGTATTACTAAAACTACTACTAATAATAACTCTATTTGTTTATTTCCTAAATAACTATCCAGCTTCACATGGCCACTGCAGTGGCTGCCCACAGCCTTAGACACTGTCATGCAGTAATGTGCACACCCTTACCTGGGAGGATGACAATAATCTCAGACCATGAACAGCTTCATTTCACAGCGTGACTTCCTCCATATTCCCACTAAAATACTTCCCAAGTTTCTGATACATGCAACTACCTTTGGAGACACATTGGTTTATTGTTTTATTTTTTAGGGATTCACAAAAATAGAAGCACATAAAATTTTGCCAACTTTTGTCTAAAAGGAAAGAAATCACATTATTGAGTCAGTGCATGAAACAAAGTTATACAGAAAATCAAATAAAAAAATAACAACATCTGAATCATCTGCCGCAGTTTTTCCACCACTTTTTTGGATATATTTGGTGGTCACAAAGACTCCAGGGTTTTGCTGAAACCCCTTCTCTTCTGGTCCCTGCAGCCAAGTTACATCTGTCTTTCTCTGATAATCAAAGAAAGGCTGTTTGTATCTTTTTCCTTTTATAAGTACCAGTGCCCTTTTTCAGGCAATGTCCTTTGCTACCCAGGAATCAGTTTGGTCATCTGTTTCTTGGCTACCTGCTCATCTGGCAGAATATTATTTGCCTGTCCTTCATCCAAGGATAACAAACTCCTAGTTTTACAGCCGTGTGCTAAATACAAGTTTTTCCCACCAGCCCTATGTGTGCCAAATCAAAACAAGGAGGTTATGTTGCGGATAGGGAAGCAAACATCAGACACAGGTGGATAAAGATGCATTTAGCCACACACAGACCCACCACATCAAACATGGATGCAAAGTCAACAGGTTTCACTGGCAAATTGATTTTGTTTAAGCTTTTGGTAAAGGGTGAGTCTCCCACCAATGTCAAAACTTAACACCAGCCAAACCTCATCCTTTTATAAAACACAAATACTGACAAAACTGGGAACAACAGATTGAAAAAGTTTTGCTCTCTTAATCCAGCAGCATCTGAAAACAAAATCCTGAAACTTCTCTGCAGACCTCAGGCACAGAGCTCGTAAGAACAAAAACTGCTGTTAAAAAAGAATTTAAACTAATTGCCCCTGGTGACAGGATGTGAGGTGCTGTTATATAAAACCATGCCTGTCTCCTGATGAAATCAGTGTCCATGTTCTTCTGTGAATGTATTTGCATTTTTAGCCTTCTCTTAATCCACAAAAGAACCTTACATGTATCAAAGTTGCATCTTGTCCTTGAATGCTCCTTTATTCTCTAAACTCTCTAGTTTATTTGGTGGTTTATCTGTTGTCTCTGCTTTCTTTGAAGCCTCTTGATACCATCTGTGAATTTGATTGATGTGTAAGTTTTCTTCTCTTATTATTTTAGGTCATTTATACAGAAGTGAGTATTAGGCTCGACAGTAATCCCTAGTGAGCTCCACTTTGCTATTTTACCCCTCATAGCTGCTTTGGTTTCTGATTTTTCAGTCTTTTTTTTTATTAAAACTGCAAGTATTACTGTGGGGTTTTTTAAGGATTTTTTAAAATTTGATTTCCTTGTTGAAAGTCTCAGATTTTTGCAGAAAGTTTTTTCCTTTACTTAGTACAAGTGGAAATGAATCAAAGAAAGGAACCAAGTTTGTTGGGCTTCTCTTCAGCCCATGTGGCCTGTAGCATATCTGGTTATATATGACTGCTTACATAACAAAGAGTTCTGTATTTGCTGTACTGTAAAGGCAGTATATACATTTCTATATATAGCATACTTCCATACATACTGCATGGAAGTTTAGATTTATAGGACTTATCCACAGCATAATAAAGGTTTCCTTTTCACTCATTATAATGACAGCTGCTTACTCCTGCTTATTTGAAGATATGGAATTTTGCTATCAGAAGAGGACCTGGAATTCCTGTTCATTATCACTTCTTCCTCCAGGCAAGATGGAAAGAGAACCAGCTCAATATTTATATGTTTCTTTATAAAAACTTTCTTGGTATAAAACTTAAAATAAATAAGGGGCAACTTCCTGTTCTAGAAAAAAATGCAAACTAATTTTTTAATATTTCCAGCCAAACATTAAGCATTAATTAATTAAACACCATAAAAAGGAGTTTAATGCTGGTCACATACAGCTTTCTCCTCTAGAATAACACCCTCTTAAAATAACTTTCCACCATGAAGCAGAGAGCACAGAAAATGTTCGATAGCCAAATCAGCCAGAACCTTCCTTGCTGTTCACATTACCTTGTGCCTTGTTCAGTGTCACCATGAGATGACAGTACAGAAAACACTCCACTCTGGCAAGTGGATGACCACAGGTAATCGCAGGATTCAGGGATGGAAATTATGTGCATCTCCCTGTCCTTACAGTCACCTCTACTTAAAATTTTCAAGTTATTTATCAGAGGCAAAGGTGCTGACTTCATTTTGCTCTGTATCATTTCAGCTGAAGCACAATAAATGTTATAAGATGACTGAAAAAATACCTAACACAACTCTGCATTCAAGGAAATGGTGCCATCAAAACCAGGAGAGAGAATTTTTTAAAAAAAATATTTTGACTGATTTGCCTCTTGTGCTTTCAGGTCTGCCACTCATAACTCCACAAGGCTTGTCAAACTCACTTTTCTAAGATGAAAATGTGAATTTTCTTCTTGTTCTGCTCTGAGATGAAATCAAAGAAAATGGAGGTGACTTCTGTAATCTTTCAATACACTAAATGTTTCTCCCTCTGCAGTTGAACAGCATAATTAAGAAGTCCTCATTTAGAGTTTGAAACTTTAATCATGGTTGTACTCATAAAATCCTCTCTGGTTTGATGGGCTTTATATTACTTCTCCTTGAGTGAACCCCAAACTGATTACTTGACAGGGAGCATTATCTAATTAATTATTTAGACGAAAAACTACCAAATTACACACAGAGATTGAGCAGCATATGGTGATCCAGTTTTAATCTTCTAATCCAGAGTTCAAATCCCAGGTGGGGACTACAATTTTCTGAATATTAATCTAATTGCACCTCTACTGTCCCAGAAAATGAGTTTCTTGTCCTTATGAATTTTTCATTATTTCATCTGTGGTGAGAGAGAAGCCTACATCCATCGCAGTTTGGAAAGCATGTACTACATGTCCACAAACTCCACTTGTTCACCCTATTTCTGAGCAGCTCCTCTGCATTTCTTTTCCTTCTTGGCCCATAACACTGACTTCCATCATCGCCCCTACAATGAAGCCCTCAGCACTTGTTTGCCAAGGCATCAAGTGCTCTACTCTGGACACACAAGTCTCCATCACTCCTCTTCAATGCAGGAAGCCAAATTTCTTATGATTTCCTTTCATCTATGCTCAGTACAAAGGTGCCCCATATGGACTTAAGGAAGCATAATTGGGGTTTTGAGATTTTTTAGCTCTGATGACTACTCACAAATCTATTTCTTAAAGTAACCAAACACTTGAACAGCTAAATTAGGATTCAACTGATTCCAAATACAAGTGTTGCTGCATCGTTTTCTTTTTTTTTTAACATAGCCTAAAGATAAATTGACTTCAAAATTGTTTACATATATAAAAAAAAAGCACATAAACAGGGAGACTCAAAACACTGCTTCAAAGCGTACTGTTATGTTTTTCACCGAAATGTCTGTGCATATGACAAACACAGTGTCAAACAGACTAGAATTTGCGTGGCCTTAAGCTTAAGGACAGAAATAAAGTATTTAGAAAAATGTATACTCAGAATGAACTCCTTTCAATGCCCTGCAGTCTCTTCATCAGAGCTTCATAAATGGTCCAAAATCCAGCCTACTGCTAATCCTAAGGAAAGCCGCATAAAAGCCCACGCTGCGATGTTGTGGTGACTGAAGCAACCACAGGAACACTCAGGGGGCTACATGGCCCAGATAAAGAGGTTTGGTGGGCTGGCTCCAAAGGTTAAATCCCCCTCTGTAAGAATGGCTTCTCCCATTGAATTCCTGTGACCTGATGTAGGCTCGGTCTGTCTGATTGACAGTGGACAGACACCCCTTGCGTCTCCTAAGAAAAGGTAGCCAAACCTGCCCTGCCCTTCCCTTCTTCCTATAGGTCACTGCTATGCCATCCCCGCCCCCTTCCCTGTACCCCTTTTAAGCCCACTTGGGCTACCACCTCTCTCTCTTCGCTTCCGGTCCCCTTTGAGGGAGTTTCTACAATAAACCCTTGGAATACCGGCCAAAGAAGCTGCCTCTCTCATTTGTTTCTGATCACACATGGGCTNAAACCCTTGGAATACCGGCCAAAGAAGCTGCCTCTCTCATTTGTTTCTGATCACACATGGGCTATCTATAAGCCCCAGGCGCGCTAGGCTACGTGCCTTCCGCCTTCCACCGCACGGGCGTGGAAACTGCTAGCGAGGTACCAAAGGTGCCACAGGGTGCTCTCCCTTTGTGTTGGGCACCTCTGGACAAGCTGCAGCTATCCCAGCCCGGCCAGTGTCCGGTGTACTAATATACTGCAGCCAGTACCTGCACTCAATCCCTTTCACAGCACTATATGGACCACACGCCCATCTAATTCACCAGCTGTTCTCCCAAATCTAAACACTGCCTTACAGTGTCTCTTCTAGCCACCAACCCTGAGGCAATTTCCCTCCAAGCCAGGTGGAGGTAGGCAAGGGCAGCCTCACAACAAGGCAGTCTGTGTGTTGCTACCCGTCCCTAAGGTGTCATTGACTACTTAAATCCCCACATGTGGCTTCAATCCATGAAGTGCCAAAAGCACAGCTGCTCTCACACTGATACAACAGGCTAGGTGAGAAAAGTGGCAAAATTGAACCCAGCTCACACTCTCTATTGGTTTTGCATCACAAGCTCCTGAGCTGAAAAGTGATGATTGATGTGAGTAATTAAAAACTGTGATTGGTATGGGACTGAAGAATGCAGTCCCACCACAAGAAGGATGTTTGAGCTGGGGTTTATTTCTCCCTAAGCAGCGCTGTCTTTCACAGTGCTTTAGTAAGAACTGCTATGGGGTGCTCTGCACAGAGTCTCTGCTGCAGGATCTGAGAAAGCACAGGTTTCCCTGACTGCCTGCACCTGCCAGCACGACACCAGCAACCGTGGGCTAAATGTTGCAGCAGAGGCAGGTAAAACCATAGTGTTGATCCTACCTACTCTGTGCTTGTTGTTTGCCTGCTTTCAACTGCACATTGTGCACACATTAACCAGTTATTTGCCAGCTCTCTTCCTCCACAACTAACAGTTATTCTTCATGTGTGCTGTGCATTTATTTTTTCCAAGTTTCTATCCTTCCTCTCATGCCACAGGTCTCTGAATGCTCTTGTAATAACTAGATAGAGTAACAGCCAACCTCTCCTGGGCTTGGAGCGAGAGTGATTTATATTTACAAAAATACCCTACATAAAGGAGAGCAAAACCATGAAGTAAAAGCTCTACAATGCTCCAAGTCAGTTTAAATTTATAATACTACATGGAGAGACCCCCTCATGTAAATGTATGCCTAAGCATCTGTGTTGAGCTCTCGACTCTAGATTCTCTCTCTAAGCAGAGAGCAGGTGGTGTGCCTCAAGAGCCTGTGTTCCACATCCACTTCAGGGCAAGATCAGCCACACCCTGAAGTATTACTTCTTTCCAAGGACTACGGAAGTTGTTCAGACAAGAGTATCTCAGATCAATCATCCCTATTTGCTGGGCTGAATCCTACCCTATATGCTTGAGCAGCACCAGAAAAAATAAGTTTGGGGGCACTGTTAGGTTGGGGGCTTTTTTCGGCTCTTTACAAGAAGAATCCAAAATTTCAGATTTGTAGTGGGACTTTAGCCCACTCCAAATGCTCATAGCCTGGGCCTGGTATTTCACAGATAAATTATTTCCTGGTAATTTATATAGGCTGGTGGCAAGGCAGTACTAAAAGTATGCAAAATAAAAAAAGAAACCAAGAGCTGTATGGGGAAATCAGAATAAGTAAGTGGAAATAGCACTCTCTAGCTCAATGAGAAAGAAAATCCTTCCTGTGGCTCTCGCGGCCCTTTCTGTGCAGTGAGACAGTGTTAGGAGCAATCTAAAAGGAGGCTTCACACAACAGGGTCTGTAGAGTGCACAGCTAAACTTCTGAGGAGGAGTAGGCACCAAACCCAGATCTCCCATTGTCTAACCAACCCTTAAAGCAGTGTATCTAAAGGACTTGCCACAGTATTTCCAGCCTGCTCCTCCTGCCACAGCAGCTGCTCTTGCTGGAACACTGGTTGCACTGCCACTGGCGAAATGCACGTGTCCTCCGGCAGATTCAAGCGCGAAACTGGTGCTCAATCTGTACATCCCACATGGCCTTGCAAGCCTGCCAGCGGTGCTAAAAGCTGAGTTTGTCTTTTTAATATCTAAATAACTTTACTGGAGAAAACTTAGGCAACTACAGCCATACAGACGGCTGCGCTAGATTTAGAAAAAGAAAGGATTTGTGGATTGCTCTTTTTAGCTTATCTGATCTCAGCCTGTATTTTTCTTTAGATACCTACTACCCTTGACAGAGCTGGACCTAAGGTAACAGCAACAACTTACCTTGCCACAACAAGAGAGAGACAAATAATTCAATGAGTGGGTCTAACAACATAAACAACATATGAAGTTTGCACATACCACATAGAAACAGTAGAGTTCTCATCTAACTTATTTTCTTCTGATGCATGATTTCATCAACTTCATCATCGTGCACAGCATAATTCTGTTACTATGGTAAACAATTTATATCTCTCATTTTATTAATAGTCATTCCAAACAATTAAAAAATTCAATCTACAAATTTAGGTTGATGCCTTTGGCAAAGGCAGCCTGTTTTGCCGATTAGCAGATATAAGTGTTCTACCCGAAAAACCTCACTATCCGAGGCTTGTGTTTTGTTCGCACAGATGTTCACAAATAAATTCAGTCTATGATTATTTTCAGATTAATGACATCCTGCTCTATTACAGCATTGCCAAATCATCCTTTTATTGCCAGTCCTGCAAGGTTTTGTGTTTGTTTTTTTTTTTAAAACTCCAACTCTAAAAGACACATGATTAGTCAAAACCCTCAGTTTTCCTTCCTAAAGTCTCAAGCAAGCCTTGTCACAAGCTTGACTCATGTTACCTTAGGGGCCCAAAGAAGTTAATTGTCACATTTTCTTAACCACTTTCAAGACTTTTAAGGGTCTGACTCATGATTTCTAATGCCTACAAGTTGGCAATACCGCACATACATTACATGTGTCATATCATCCATATGCCAGTAAATAAAATCTTTATGAAATGTCCAATTAGTTACTATTCACCCTGTTCATAATAAATGATTTTTTAAAATAATATTCAACTCTCTGGTGCCAAATAAGTTATATCACTGCAGTAGTCACTCACAGCAACAGAAAATAAATTCCTCATTAATCTGATTAAAAACAATTAGTAAAATCTACCTCCTACTCAAACATGCATGTGAAACCTAAACAGAACTACTTTAGATTTCTTAACTCAGCAGCCTACAAAACAGAAGGCAAGCCATGAAAACTCTTACTAAATATCAACTATACAAGCAATTGCTGTACTGCTGTCACTGAAATACAAACATAAGAGACAACTTGTGAAGGTTTGTTCCATCTAAGGAGTCTCTCATTGTGTGCTTACCAATGCCCCCAGCCCACCAGTGGAAGAACACGAGCACCTGCGCGGGCTGGAGGCATTTCGTGGAGAGCTGCAGGTTACCTCAGTCCTGCTGCTGAGAACAACACCTTCACTATGCCAGCCATGTGGCAGCAGATGTGTCATATATTCCCTTTCTAAAAAGCTTCTGCAAAAAGAAGGGCAGAATGTTTGTTTATAACATGGGATGGTAGCATTTCTACGTTTGAATTAAAATTTATGGTAAAATTTGATATTTTGATTACTCATGTTAACATTTAATCAGTTTTACACTTTAGAGAAAGGCCTTCATTTATAATGCTTGGCATCAAGTAAACCAGAATCAGAAAGCCACATATAAAACAAAAAGATCCCCACCATATAAATACATATAGTAGAACTAATTTCAGGCATATTTAAATTATCCATTAACTCAGTTAGATATTTACGCCATTCAATTCACCTGACTCTTTCATTTTGGCTCTACTTTCGAGCCTACAAATAAAAACCTATTTATATGTTATACAGACGTGATGACTGTACCCCAGAATGAATCAGAAACATCTAAATGGTTAAGCAATCTACGTGCTCAGACTTGCTTAGTCTGAGTCAGAACCATTCTTCTCTCCATGAACCTCATAAGCATGTTTTTTGCAACTTTCCAGACTAATAGAAAAGTAAAGAAAGAAAATACTTGGGAGATATTTTTGTTTCAAGGACTTTACAGATTATTAACTTAACTACCAGATTGGCAATTATTAATAGCTTATAATTAAAGACTAAAAAATGTTTAATAAATTGAACACCTACTTGACATTATCTAATAGAAGTCCAACCTGCACATTATTGCTGTAATGGAAGTGTTGTCGTTCATTTTGCCAGGAACTAAATACATTTCTCTCTACATTTCTTGCTATATAAACACACTTCTTTTTCTGGCATCACACGGAAATATCCCCAAGAACATACTTGTATGATTCAATGCTTTAATACCCGGGTTGCTTTCCCCAGAATTAGATTAGATCTTGTATTGGTTAAGAGAGAAAGTAATTTTTAATCAAAACTTCCCACCATTTCTAGAAACAAAATGGCAGAAAAATTACTCCATTCCATGGAATGCATTCTCAAAGGTCCGTATCAGTGGTGGGATTTATCAACTTGCACCTGAGATTTGTTCATTCTCTTCATGCTGTTGCCTAGCTCACATGATGTAAGCGACCACTCCCAACTGACAGACAACAGTTACAACGTGCACTTCATTTCCCCCCTCATTTTTTTTTTAGACAGACTTCTTTTCATCTTTGAGCACAAGTTTATACTTCACTGATTTTATTCAGCTTGCTATAATCTTTAGCCTCAATGCAAAAAAGTCATCTGCTATGTGAGTTAGATGGGGAAAATACATAATGCATGCAATAGGGAGGATGCACTAAGTTAGATCTTAGTAAGCATCTACATCTGCCACTCAGTTATTGCTGATAACATTTTCCCGAAGCCATATATATTCCAGTCTTTGGTTTAGGAGCTGGGGGGAGGGGGTGTTGTCATTGAAGTAAAAACCACCAAAAATTGAGACAGAAATACTGTAGTGTTTCTACATCTGACTGTAGCAGTGCAGTACCTGTATTCACTAATTTCACACAGAAAAAGCAAGCAGCTATACAAAAAGCAGAAAACCCCTCCAAATTCATTGTTTCATAAGCAAGTGAAAAAGCTGACTGTGTAAACACATCAAGGTTGTACTGATTATGGTTAAATGCACAATAAATGTAACATACCATCTAGAACTGTTGTTCCTGGGAACCTTGTGACACTGAGATGTATTAATGTAAAAAATGAAACAGGTATCTTGACTCGTTAATGTAATTAAGTGCCATCACAGTACACAGGATGAGAACATAACACATTTAGCCAAAGCATGCTTGTGCTGTGGCTATTTGGCATTTTATCCTTGAATTTAGACTAGCCTTTGTGTGCTCTGAAGTGCAATCTTGCTTTCTGCCTCTGTTATTGGTCAAGAAGCTAAAAGTGATCAGCCATGCACCAGCCCAAAGTTAAGACACAGCTCTCTGTCCAAGAGCTGTCAGCATTGTGCTTTCCTGCAGCCAACTACCACAATAAAGGCTTGACTTGAGACTTGGCTAAGGATAATACATGTTCCTTCCTTTCCCCCACCTTGAGCAGCTTATTTCCACCCCAGTATACGTATTTTTGGAAGACATGCTTAAAATGCCAGCAGGGAAAACATATAGTTTTCACAAAAAGAAGGATTTAATATACACATATACATTTTAACTCCAATAATGATCTCCCAGGCATTCTTCCCAAATGTGCTGATAACACTTTTGGTGATATAAACATGGAAAGCAGTAACAGCTTTTTATTTCCAATCAGCTTTTTATTTCCTCCTTGACTGCAGACACTTCTCTCAGCATAATCCAGAGCAAGGTTATCCTCCACTAGTGTTTGACAAGTTCCCATCAAACATTCCTGATGTAATGGGTGACGACACATTCACTGTTAGCCAAGTGCCATGGGAAACCCTAACATGTGCATAAGCTTGCTTTCAGAATGGGACATGGAACATATTCTAAATTAGCACTTGGTCACATTTGCATTTGTCATCTCAGTGGAAAAGGACCCTCCATGAATGCCTGAGCTTTGAAACAGCAGCTTGAAAAACACAATAGCAAAATGAAAGGCAACATGGCAATTCTAGACAGTGCACTTCAAAGAACAGTATGATTTTCTTCTTTTTTTTCTGATTGATGATAGGTAGAGAATCAAGCTTAAAATCAGGAATAAAGCAGAAGAACATTAAAGTTATATTCTACTTATTCTTCTTTGATGATCTTTGGTTACTGTCTATGTAAAGCACTTTACATAAGGTCAATGTCATAGTCCTGTGGCACCATGTAAAGCTCCTCAGGCCCCTTCCTGTGCCAGAGTCAGAGCAGGTACTGAAATGAGTGCCACGAGTGCAGCCCAAGCACTTTGGATACACAGGTGGCAGCTCTCTTCCCACCCATCAGCTGCAGTACCTGCTTCTAAACCTAGGCTGCAATTGTTCTCCTCTGCCTTTTCTCAAGATCAGTCATATCCAAAACCCGACAGCACACCCACTGTGGGAGCACCTTATTCTTGAAAGTAAGTGCGGGACTCACCTTCAGCATAGAGACTTCCCAGTGCAAGTATGCACTGTAATTACACGGGATAATTTCCTGAAACGCACAAACAAACCTGCCTTCCCTTGTAAACAGAGCGTGTGTGAGCTGTACAAACAGGTATGTTGGTATAAACTATCACTGCCCATTAACCTGCTTCCTCAGCTTGGCTTCTCCGCTGCAGGAGACTGTCTCTGAAGTCTGCTGGCAGGCTTGCTCCTCTGAATGCTCCTGTAGCCTGCTTCAGTCAGGGTTTCATATTCCTCCAGCTAATCCACGCCATTTTGACTGAATCAAGTTAGAAAACATGGTATGAGTAACTCTACAAAGAGCAACTAAATAGTGACAAACAGTTAAGTACATCTTTCATCATCTCAGATGGATGTGGATCCCACAGAGTATCTGATCAGTCAAGCACATTCAAAGAGTTCCAGATTCACATCAGCTGTAATGACTTTACTATTAAGCTTCCCTAGCCAAAAGAACCATTGAACATTACATTCTGAGTGAATTTTGGGGCCCACTCTGGTAAGTCTCCATATGTTTTAAGACTAATAAGAACTGCCCCTCTTAAGCAAATCTGGTTCAAATTTTTGCAAGTTTCTCCCACTGCTGCAGCTTAAAAACAAATTTTAAAAAGCAAGTATAAAATTTTGAATGTAATAAATGAAAAGTCACAGTAAAGGGGGATGTCAAAGTTGCACATTACTATAATTGAATATATAAACTTTTAAAATTCAAATATGAAAGTTATATCAATTAGAAGTGTCGAGAAGCACAAAGAGGTGCAAAATCAGAGAAAATTTTTGGTTGTTTTCTGAGTACGATAGTTCATAGTATTATATCCAACAGTAGCCCCAAGAGAGTTTAATGAAAAAGTCTGTTCACATAAAGACTACACTATAACTGGACCATCAGAATTTTTTCCCCCTCCCATCTTGTGGGCATCTCCACAAGGCAATACCAACAGTATTCCTGACCCCTTCATGCAGAAATTTTCATTTCAACAGTTAAACACAGTCACACAAGAGGGTTTAAACTCCGTTCATAACTTGTCTTATACTCGCAGGTGCAAAAAATGGAACAAAACCAGATCTGCCCTATTATACATGAACATTCTTACAACAGAAAGAATAAGACTGAAGTCTGAGGCAGCATTCCTAGACTAATCTCATGTTAGACAGTTTCTTCATATTTTCTGGAACTGTCTTTTAGAGAAACAGCATTTAAACCTAGAACGAAACATGTTGGCAAAATTTTGATGTACATGGATTCTGCTAGGATTCAAAACTTCTGTCATTTGAGAATGATGAAAGCTTACAAACATGGGGTTTTCTTGGTACAAGAGAAACAGGTTTAAAAAAGAGTAGTGCTGCTGAATGGCAATCTTCAGAATTAACAATCACCAAATCTGCATGCATCCATGCCAAACACTGGTTTGACAACCACTGAGCTCAACAGACTCTTCCATAGAAGTTTTTTAAAAAGGAGAACCTAAATTGCTAAAAGCCAGGTAATTCTTATCTTTTGAGTTCAAAAGCTTGAGCACACCACTGCACTCTGAAAAGTGACAATGAATGCCAACAGTAGATTTCACATTTCTTTTGGCCTCTTAGACTAAGCTTGCCACTTACATTTGAAAGGATTCCTCCAAATTACTAGTTTCTGCAAATCTGTGAGGAAACTTGAGTTCTGCATTATAGGTGGAAGTTTTCTGCACCAAGGATTACAGAGTGATTAATGCAGTAGCCTGTAAGCCAGAGTCCTGTTTTCTCTCAGTGCTTTTAAAATCTGTGTCTATCTTGATACAGCCAAGTGTTCTAAGGTTCTTGATATAGGCCAGTGTTCTAAGTCCTGCATGCAGTTTCAATGACAAGAATTATGTTTCAATTAATTTCTACTGAATGTGTTGTCAGATTTCCAGGAACTCAGTTCTCACTGAACTATTTCCAGAGCCAAAGCGTCTACAACAGTCTAAAGAGACATCCTTCAAGTCTGCAGAAGTATACCCGATGATACAGAAAGGGCTCCTCTCCATATGTTGTCAGTGCTCCCACCTCTCATTATACGCACACTTAGCACCCTCAAAAATACTAATTAAGCACAAACAAGATGTTTTAGACAGTCAAAATCACACATCCACACAGCAGCCACTGTGAACTTTATTAAGAAAAGGAGTGTTTGCCAATTAAACTGCGATGACTTCACTGACTTTCCCATTTACTTGTAGAAAATCAGTTCTTTCATAACGGCTCTGGAAATCATTTAGTGCCAGGTAAATGCTGAATCCCTGGCAGTGTATGGTGTGCTTGGAACCCTGTCAGCTTTACCATGAAAGGTCTATATACCCCTTTGCAAAATGCAAAGTCAGCAACACATCTTTCATTCAAGCAACAAAGTCATTTTTGAGGCAGATGTCACGCTAGCCAAATAGCAAAGCCACCTTTACATTAAGCAATCCTTTCTATCATGACAGTTCCACAAATGAAATGTAATTTGTGAGGAAAACAATCCGTAAGATACGAGTTACACATTCTCTTCATGTAACTGTTTAGTCAAGTCTTATTTCTCAGGCAGGAGAGGCTGAGCTACAATGAAACATAGCATGGTGATATATCTTCATGAAAATGTCCTGTTGCCAATGCATCTGCTTTTGCCTCCTTTGCTTTTTATTACTCCCATGCAGTCCTGTGCAGTAAAAGTCAGAACAAGGCTTCTTCATTCATCTGGAGTCAAGATTTATATCCAATCCTCTAAATGACTCACACCACTGTCTATGCACATCTCTGTAAAGTAGTTCTCCGTTCCTAAGTAATCCAACCATCACAAAGATATTTTCCAATGTCTTCAACTCCAGAAGTTGTTTTAATTTCTTTTTCATCTTGTAGCTATGTAGCAGAATAGCATTGTTATGGACTATGTATAGTAGGATTTAATCCTTATTAATAGCTTCAGTAGATTGCCCGAGGATTTTTAGTACTGTAGTAGGCTTCACATGCAGCTACATAAGCAGATTCTGGGAAGAAATCATCATGGTATTCTGCTAAAAACCTGAGAAGAAAGCAAATCAAAAAAAAGAACAGAATATGAAACATTTAAGAGAAAAGCTATTTTCAAATTAATTTTTAAACTCAGCAAAAACACAACCTGGGAATTAAGAATTATTACTCTTTGAAATTCGGCATACAAAGGACTTGCCCTATTTTTTACAAGTTTTATATAGTGAGAAACAGCCTTCCCCTATCTTCTGAAATCCAACAAGCATTAGAAAAAATTCCTCAAGCTTAATAACAAAAAAAAAAATCCAAAAGTTGAAGCTACACTCAGAAAAAGAATTCAAAGAACTAGGAGATAAAGAAAAAAAAATGTTAAGAGATCTTTCTGCAACTTCTGTAAGTTACCTGCTCAGCACACTGTTATGTCCAAACCAGTATTTTCAGTCATCACTATGTCAGTATCTTATAAAAATGGCCAGGAGCCATTAAGTCAAACTGCATCTTTTAAGGCAAGTGAAGTTACGATTTTTCATGTCCCTGTGCATTTAGGGTCTCCATCTTTCAGCAGTATCTGATTTAAATATGGCTCTCAATGACAAAACACATCCTTTGCAAATTCAGTTCCTTAATTTCATATTTCTGCAAGATGGTCTTCAAATATTATTCAATCAGCCAAGCACCCAATATTTTATGATGTTTTCCTGCTCTGCTAACACACAACTGTTTCTTTGGTTTAGGACTGAAAATGAAATAAACAGTGCTGCTACAAACACCAGTAACAAACAGCTAAATTGACTATAAGCTCTCTACTCCTTCCTTTGTAATCAAAGACACTGGGTATATAAACGGGGGCAAAAGGGCAAAATAGGTATTAAACTAAAGATTACAATCAAGCTGTACTTCAGAAAAAAAACACAGACCTTCAAAAACACCTGGATATTAAAGATCAGCATCAATAAACATGGCAAAATGCTAGCTACAAGTTTTAAGAGTAGGAAGCAACAGAAACAACAGAAAACAATGTCATGTACAGAATCTGGGTTCTCTCAAACTGGGGTGCGGTGATGACTTCACTGTTGGAAGCTGAAATATCAGTTTTTCATAGCCAATGCTTTGGACGCAGCAAGTCCAAATTAAAAAAAATGTTCAGGTGAATGCCATAAAAACTACAGTTCTTCTCCAACCTCACTCACTGCTGCACTGCCTCAACTAGGCATGTCCTTTGATCTAAACAGAGCCAAAGCATCAAAGAATACTGGCAAGATCCTCTAAACAAAACACTTTAAATTTAATAAGGAATATATTAATTGTTTAGAGCTCATAGAAAATGGTGACAATACAAAATTGCAGATAAATGAAAAAAGGTTGATTTTTCCCACACACCCCCAATCCTTGCACTTAAACACAGGCATCAAACAAGTGCTAAACTGGAGGAATAACTAGTTACATCCTACTAATTCTAGAAAAAGCAGTGAGAAATAGAAACTTTTTTAGACAGAAGCAATCCTTCATGGTGTCACCATTAATTTAGAAGGCACATTGTTGACTTTTTCCATACTTGCTTACTTCATAGCAGCTCTGTAGTGAACAGTATATGGAGGGACCTAAATGGTTTCTGATGAAGAATGTTTCAAACCACTAAAAAAGAATACTGAAACTACAGCAATATAGAAGCTAGTGAAAAAAACGAAGCCATCAAATGCTATGACCTCTGACTTTAGTTAGCTACAAATCACTTTCTAGGATGAGGGGTCGGTATTAAGCAAGTGTGGAAAAGTCTAAAACTTAACAGACTTGAGCCTAACTTTGAACATACTTAGATTGTAAAAGGTTAAGATGAGCCACAAGTGATATTTAATTAATAATTCTTCATTAACACACATTAATGACTCCAAGACATTAAAAAATTACAGGGGCTGATGAAAATCTTAGTGTCTTTGGACAACATTCAGTAAAATAGAGTACCAAGAGCTAGATCATACAAGGGAGCATGTTTTAGAAGAACCTTCAGAGGGCATTTGGGTAGCTGACAGTTCCAAGAATTTTAACGGCAAGTAATGGGAAACAGGCTCACTTTCTCTTACAAATTTCCTGACTTTTGCTTAAATCATCAGTCATACATGCCAGTTTGGTGCATGCTAAAGTGACAGCTGGTAGAGATGAGAAATTTTAGCTGAGATGCTGTGCCACAGCTACAGCTCAAAAGAAAGGGAGAATGCACACAGACAAACAGTCAAATACACATCTCCCAGTTCTTCATGTAAGAGTTGTGAAAAGCAAAATACCCCAGAGCTAGCAAACACAAATTATTTTCTGCAGAGAAGTAGGAGAAAACTGCTGAAAGAACGCAGTCAGCTTCTGTCCCAATCCCTTCTATATCTGTATACAAAGAGCAGGGGCCCTTCTGAAGCTGCTTTCTATTCCAAAGACATCACAGTGCAGAACACTGGCACAGAAATATTACAGTCTCGTAAGACTTTTGCCTATTGGATATTTCACTACTGCTTTGCTCTTGGACAAGCTAAAACAGCACCAAGATCAATTACACAGTTACCTGTAAGTCATGAGCCACGATTTAAAGACAGAGGTAGCTGTACTTAGCAGACAGAGCCAATGTTCAGCAACAGATCAGAAAGCAGCAACTTGCTATCAAGCTATTCAGAAATTGTTTCATTATTTTTAACTTGCAAGTTGGATTACTGAATCTGGTCAATTCAGTCACCTGTTGCATTATTGCATTTTTAATTTTTATACTTTTTATGGAGTTCATATGCATACATCTACACAGTGAGACTGCTGATGAGTAACCAAGTTCTGGGATGCAGAGTCCACACTCATGTGAGACTGCACGCATTTCATCATGAACATCCTCAAAAACCAACTCATGATTTACACTCATGCTTGGAGCACAGAGGTAGCATGGTAGAATGCAGCTATTTTCCTCCCTACCACAGGTTCCTGGAAGGGCAACACTTCAGAAAGGTCTAGCGGGGATGGAGACAAAGGAAAAATATGTGGGCAACTTAGGAATTCTTCAAGCTATGTTCTGATCTTCAAGTGAGGGTGTTTTTAAGCAAGCAATAGCCTCACAAACATACTACCATCTGCCTGACTTATACAGGCAGATCTACCAAAAAGAAGGACTGAATTATCAGTATCCACATTAGAAGCCCATTTGACACATGTCATGAACATATCTCAACAAAAGTCACTGAATCAGTATGAGTTTTAAGAGCATCCTCTGGCAGGCCTTGTCTTGACACCACCAACACAACTTATTACCAGAGGTCTCTGAATGAAGAAAAAAAAATTCTTTTAAACATCAGCTACCATCACATGAATAAACTCAGAGACAGCTCAGAAAGTGTGAAAATGACAAAGAAAGGAAAATCTTCATTTTTAGAAAGACATCCTCAGCCATTAAGGTATAAGAAGAGAGAGTCCAAAGGAGAAGTTTCCAGGAAGGTGACCTTAACATACTTCTGCAACAGAGTTTTAAAAGGTAAGCAGAGGCTTTCATCAGATCAGTGGCCTGATCTAGATGCTCTCTGAAAGGCAACTGTAATGATCTATCTAAATTTGCTAGAAAACTATTATGGGTCCTAACTCTATGAGTCACCCCATCAAAAGAAAGGTCATTTGCAGATTAGAAAGTTACCTCATCTCTGACACTACTACTCAAACGCAGGATTTGAAAACTAAAAGGCTTGAGTTTCACAAAAAAGCATAGGTCACCACCTGACGCTCACCCCTCCCCAATTTATAGGGCTGTCTCTATCTGGAAAGGTGTTCAGGGTAAAAGATGACAAAACCCCATTGCAGTGAACAGAAGAAAGAGAACTGACATTTCAGATGTTTATTCTCATACCCAATGTCTCAAGAATAATGCTAAAGGAGTAAACTAGCCTGTTTTGTTGACTGAACTCCTATCACTCATTGATATATAGAAACTGAGATCATATTCCTTGGCCTTTTAAGAGAAAATGTAGAGAACCCTGAAGATGCCAAACTACCATCATGACATTTCCAAGAATCAGTCTGAGTGAGTGAGAGTTAAATTTTCCCAAAGACCTTTTGGGAAAACAGTCCTACAAGACCTCAGTACAGGAGTCCTTGGTTTGCCTTGAGGATGAAGACCCACTCGTGGCCAGGCCAGCACAGGTCCCTAGAGCTGCCTTCTAAAAAAGCTGCCATAACACATTCAAAGTATTTGGGGCAACTTCTCAATTTAGATACATGATCCAAACCTCAGCTATTGACTAGCAATATGCTCATTCAAATTCCCAGGCACCTGATGACTTGGAAAGCAGAAGGAAGAGAAGCAATCCACATGGTGAGTTTCAGGAACAGTTTTTGGCAACACAACAAAACCTTAGTCAAGGACAATAAGCATCAATAAGTACATTCTGCAGACCAAGCAGCCAGCAAAGCCCACTGAAAATAAGAACCTGCACCAATACCAGGTACTCACTAAGAAGCATTCTGCCTAAAGATGCCAAAAGTTTGAGAGGGCCCAAAATGGCAATTACCTTTCTACCTATTCAATTAATACAGCAAAGCCCAAAAAAATGCTAGTAATGCCCTAAAATATGGCACTGTGCAAACATAACTCCTTCAGTTCAAAGTGTTTCAAAACTTGGAAAAAAAATGTTGCTTTATATATTTGTGCACTCTAAATCCATATCTCCATTTATAATCTGCAACTTGATTTTCTCACATTTAAGTTCCAATTCCATAAAGTTTTCTAGTGTGTCATAACCAAGTAACTGGTTAACCCAAAAATTGAGAGAAAAACCCCAGTATAATTCAACAACATTAATCAGTTAATAATACAATATAAGAAACACTGGCACAACTGCATTCTTTTTCATCTTTCAGAATGTGATTTTAATTACCTGCCATTTTGCAACTGAAGTACAATGACTCACAACGAGCAGGAACTCTACCACAAAGCAACTTCGCCTAACTAAAGATGTCTTCTAATCCATTCACCATGTACAATGCTTAATTTTTTCATTCTCAGACACAAATAACTTCTCATAATTGTACATTAGCACAGACTAGTGGTGATAATTCACCACTGCAGTTATATATAATAAAATTACTACACTCAAAATGTGCTGTCAGAACCAGAGATCTATTTCTTAAGGTTACTTGAAACAATTTGTCATCTTTGTATATACACATTTCATTATCACAGTCCTCTAATTTGGTCACATTCTGGTTTGGTTTCCTTGTCAGAAAAACTCAACAGGATCAAAATATTTTTCTACCCATGGAGCAGAGTGGCACAACAGATACAAGCAGATTTTAGAGCATCAGGGCAAAAAGAGATCTAAAGGAAATATTGAAATTTGAAAATTTCAGGTTTGAAATACCTCTGGGTTTTTAACAAAACTAGAATATCTGACCATTAGTTCTCTAGTACCTGAAATACATTGGCCTCATCTGAAAAAAAACTTCTAAGAAATTTTAGAAGCAATGTTTTAGAAACGTTTCATCACTTATTCATTCTTTTGCATTTCATAAAAGTCAAAATATCTATGTCTATGCCTTTCTGTACCACTTCATTTTTCCTTTTTTCCCAAAATGCAAGTGACATTCTCTGAAATTACCTCAGTGAAGATGGGTCTTGCTCTTGTAAAAACAGATATGCTGTATTCTCCTAACTTCTAAGTAGCTCCTATAGGTTAACAGACCTGAGAGGAGGCCTCTGATTTCAAAACACTTCTCCAAGCCAAGGCTGTGTGTAAATTAATGGAAACAACAAAACATAAACAGGCACCTTCCTGCCAGTCATTTCTCATCACTGGGGCAACCTTTGGAGGCATGTTAGGCACCTTACAATGCCAGGAAATTGTAAACTAGAGCATATGCAGCATTTTATTTAAAAGCTGGCTGAAATAATGGAATTGGTTTAAAGATAATACTTCCTCTTACTCGAAAGCTATTAACAGGCAAGAAGACTTAATCAGGGGTCTTTCACTAGTCCGATTACCAGTTAGTAAGCACCAGTTAAAGCATTAGCTTCCACTGCTTGGTCCTGAAGACTAAATGCAAACTAAGTGAAATTCAGTGAAACCAACTGGTGAGTCTATTTTATACTGCAAGTACTATGAATTATTTCAGAATTAAATAATTTAAGATTCAGAGTTTGGTACTTAATTTGAGAAACTGATTTTCCTCTGCAAATTCTACTATTGAGAAATCAACTTTCATGTTCTCCATGAAGAAATTTTCATTTTGCACACTTGTAGAAAGCTGGACTAAGCACTGAGGTCAGAGTTGCTACTTAACAAGAAAGTCAAAGAGATGCACTTCATACATTCCTTAAAAATGTATGTTGTCTGGGAAACTGAGAAAAAGTCTTGTTTAGCAGCAGTCTGAGGGCATGACTGGAAAATATTACCCATGCAGCATCTCAAAGCTAATTTAATGCATCTATCATGTCCTAGGTAAACTCAAGACAACAAGCTTCCAGGAAAAGTATTACATTACATAAGTCTCAGTTTCTCAGCCCACAGGAGATTAATAGTACAAACGATAAACTGTAAATTTTAGCCACAAAATTATAGTTCAAAATTGTATCAGTATCTATAGAAAAACTGAATTAGTTGTGTACTGCATGAAAGTTTTATTTAAGAATATATAAACTACTTATGCTAGGACTACTCTACCTAGATGTCAAAGAAGATTAAGGAGTAGTTTTATTAATGCAAGCAGACACATCAGTCCTTTGTCTGCTATTAGAGAAATAAAGAAGAGTACTTCAGCTTCTCACTCAAGAGCCAGCTCACTAAAAAAAAAAAAAATTAAGCAGTCCTAAGTAAACCGGCTGCTCTTACCTAATGCACAGACCTTGTAGGCAAGTTCCTACTGTTCAAAAGTTAAGCCAGAACAGTACTGATATAAAATATTTATAATAAAGGATCCATTAATCCTTTCATTCCCAAAAAGGAAAAGACAGAATGTGAAAACTGAAGAACTAGTACTGATGCCTAAGATTTTTAGCTTTTTGTATTTTTCATGTATTTGTAGCTTTGTAGATTGCTAAAGCATGGCTATAGTTTCTAGTATTTTTCCTATCTTCCCTACATTTAGAAACGATAAGCTAACCTTATAAACACATTCCTAAATATTGTTTAGTCTTATTCTAAGAAGAGAACCAACTACACAGACATTCTGTTTTCCAACCAGAATCTAGACCAGACATAAAAAAGTGGGGCAAAAGAAACCTCTGGACTGCTTTCAGTGGGGCAGGACACCAGGAATTATTACCTAACCAACTAACCTTTTAATTGGACAGTATATGGTAAGTACACTAATCGATTAACCTTATAAAAACTGTAGAATTGCTATACCACGTGTGATTTTCACCATACTGTGTACCTGAAAGCTTTCAAGTAAAGGTTTGCTTTTATATTCACTCTAAGGTTGTTGGGAACATCTATTCTATTTTTCAGGTATCACTACAAGATGTCACCTCAAACTCAAGTTTTCTTGTGATTAGAAACAGCTAATGCAGAACTATTTCTGAGATAAAAATCAAGCATGAACAAGTGTCTAGAGAATGTAACTGTTTGACCACTTTCAATGACATGTGGCACAAAGAAATAAATATCCAAATGAAAAACTTTAAGGCACCATGTGAATACATGTTGAGAAAAAAATATCTAATAATTTGCACTGGTTTCTGTTACCTATGTGAATGTTCAGTAGCATAGCTGATAAAAAACTAGACTAAGAAAAGTATTTATGACTAAGCTACCTAAGACCAAATGCTTCCTACAGCAGTAACTGTAAATTTGAAGCTTTCTTGACACTGTCAAAAAAGTGCTTCAAAAAAACACAGCCTTCAAATATTTTGTTCTAACAGATATGTGAAATCCACATTATGCTTGCCTTGTGGGGCTCATTTTGGTTTAGTTGTAGCCTGGCCTCAAGGACTGAAGCACACTTCTGCGTAAGTGTTTTCTAAAAGGAATGCAGGTTGTGTACTCAGAGGACTCTCCACCACAACACAAAGCATGGAAAGGGCAAACTACTGAGAGATTTGCTTCAAAAGCACAGTTCTATCTCCCCTAAGAATGCTGATGTAGAAACATGATTTATTTTTATTTCTATTTATTTATGACTACACCTTTCAATGAGATGCTCAGACAGAAAAGTAAAACACATATAGATATTATCACTAGAAATATAAGTTCCCTTAAGCAACCTTTTCCCAATAAGGAACCTTTATTGTATAAGAAAAACAAGGTGTTTCTCCTTTCCTCTATTCTACTCCACCAAAGCTTATCCATAGAATGGATACGAAAACACTCTATTAAAGACATTAAAGAACAGAGATCTGCTCTGATCAACACAGAAAAATCTGAACAGGCAAAGGTCTGATAAAAACTGATCTGATCCACAGTGAGTTCAGCTCCCTAAGAAATAGTCACTTCAAGATAAAACAGGTTTCCAACAATGAGGTCTAATTCTGTCCTTTTTAATTTAAAGGTATTTTGAATGCCAACAAGGATCTGATAAAAGAGATGCAAAATGGAATCAATAAAACTCGACAACTAACTGCTTCTAGAGAAGTACTGCATATTGTAGAAACTTTTACATTGGAAATATCTTCTATTTTCAATAAGCAATTAAAGTAAAACCATTTTAAAGCCTTCATCTCTCTGATCTCTAATGCAAGTTCTATTTATACTGGTGTAATACTACATTACCTTTCTGTAAGTGGCTGCTCAAGTCACTGACCAAATTTAAGTTACGATTTCCATATCTGTTCCACTACCATCTACAACACTTTTTCCTTAAAGTTTTCCTTGGCAATTGTATTTTCCAGTGTACTGATGCTGCACAACACAGTGCCAACACTAGATATTTAACCATATTCTCAATGCCATGCAGAAGTATTAATTACAGTACCAAATAAACCAATCTGAACATGGTGCAGGCATGACCTTACTGACTCCAGTGGTAGAGACAGTGTGGTCAGAGAGAGCTGTGTATCTCTACAAAGCACGTCACAGAGAAACCTTTCTGTTCAAAGCTCGGGTAAGACAGACACTTCTTTTAAGAAACCACCACAATTAAATACACGTTTTAAAGCACAAGTTTCTCTCCCTGCTAATATTGATACAACATCAAAACTCTCAAGATCATGCTCTAAAAAAATACCAACGTGGACTTTTCATTTCTTCATAAAATATGCTACTTAACCAGGTCAGACTTGTCATTCTATACACAGCAACAAACTTTTACACTTCACTTCTATATCAATGGGTTTATCAAAATTTGAAGTAGAAAATTCAGGTTCCCTTCAATTTGAATTAAAGAATAATAAATCTTATATTCACCTTTACTCCAATTGCTATTGTTAAAATTGTATACTCATTTTATCATAATCTGGTAGTTATAGAAAATTAATATCTTATTTTAAACCCCCTTTGTCATTCCAGGACATTTAGATCTGTTTAACAATAGAAACACTGCTGTGGTACATTGTGTTACATTACCTCAGAAACATCTCGAAGTGTTTTACTAAAGCCTTTAGGTTTTTGTCAGGAAAGCACATCTTCCCCAGTATTTCTGGTAGTTTTACTGTGAATAAAAGAAATAATGTTTATACCTGTTCTTGTAAATGCAACTTCAAATTACTTTTATCCACTATATAGAAAAGAATATAAAAATTTCTTCTCCCCACAGATCCCTTTTCCTTGCAAGCTACTTTTGATCTTTCAAAGCCTTACTAAGCAGAAACATGCTGAGAAAGTGAATGCTGCTGGGTTTAATAATGTTTGATAGTATACTGGAAGTAACATTGCTCTGCCTTTCTTAAATGAAGTCTTACAGAGCCAGTAAAAGATAACCAAATCTATGAATAGCCTAAAAGCTCCAAATAGATTAAAATGTACATTCCTCCAAGAATAAAAATAAATGTAATAAAGCAAAAAGGAAAATCACGCAGATCAGCACTGCAAAAAAAAAAAACAACAACTTTGAGCAGAGAATTTTGCAACAGTTTACCAAACATCCTCAGCAAATGTTGTGATCCATAGATATACGAGGGAGGTGGTGGCTGATCACTTGGTGGATAATTCTCTGGCATTAATTTCCAGGACAAAACCTACACATAAAACATGAAAATACTGGTTATGAAAACTTTATAACATCATGAATAATTTAGTCTGTACAGAACTTCAAAGATGAAATAAGTAATACCAACAAAATCTTTTCTTACATAGCCCTACTCTGAAATCCACAAAACTTTTAGTCATTGAATCTAGAACAGTAACATCAAAATCTGTTACCTCATTCAATTCGTTGTTTCTTCTGCCTTCAAAGCCAGTAAACACTGTGCTCCCTTCTTTGCTAGGAGTCAAGGTTATAGGTGAAGATGACCCGCTATGGACAGGGGTTTCTTCAAAATGAAAGGAAAGACAAAACAAAAGAAATAAGAAAAATTTTACTACTTGTGAACTACTACTGGGAGCTATAAGCCATTAAATGCATCTAAGGCCTGCTGCTAAAATGTTTGAAGTCTTAAACACTGAAATTCAAAAAAGGCTATCCTAAAATAGACTCTCAGAAAAGCAGCTCATTGAATTCTGCAGAAAAATATACCAAAGTACTGAGAATATTGCTTTTTATTTCTCTCTTTGGTAATAAGGACTCACAGTTAAAGAATTGATACAAAAAGTAATGACTTCCCACTTGTAACATTCCATTCACAGTCCACGCAGCATTAAAAAAAGAACAGAACTTTATACTTTGTTTAGACCACCAATGTAAAGAGAAAAACCTACTTTTTTCCAGGTGCAAGAAGAGCTTTGGCATAGAAGCTGGGGTCTCCAGGTGCCGCCGTTTGGGTTGTGGGGACGCACTGCTCTCCGATAACCTGTCACAGTTGGAGCTGTGGCGCGTGGAACGCCTCAGCGACTGCAGGATTTCGGGTTCAGCTTTTCGCCTTTTCGGCGTGGCGGGCTCCCCTGTGGTGGGCTGGCTGTCAGTCGACTGAGGCGTGGGCGGATTCAGCAGAGGAGGGCTTGGGGAAAGTTCCTCCTGATTCCTAGGAAATTAAGGCAGCTTTACAGAATTGAAGAGATCAGGGCTCTACCCACAACAGAAATTCTTCTAGTTTCACAGATCTTGTTGAACACTTATTCAGGTAAGACAGTCTCCTCCCAATAACTATTAAAGTGATGAGGCCTTCTATTAAATACTATTTTCCAGAAGCATACTTATCTTCAAATTAAAGTTAAAAACCACAAATACCACATTCTCCTACCTTTTGAGATAAGAAGTATTAAACTTCTTATATCTAACCTACCTGTTAGTATTTGTTGAGTTTTCTTTGATAGGAAGAAAGAATTTTGATGAAGTCACCTTCTTAAATTGAGCTTGTTCATAAGGATAAAGCAAAATTAAGGGAAGCGTGAAGTCAAAGGTTATTCTCAGCCCATCCACCATCTCCTTACATAGCTCAACACTAAAGGGGAAAAAAAATTATAAATTTCAAAGTTGCACGGCAAAATTTTTCAGTGTAGTTGTACAAAATTGCCTTTTAATACAGTCCATTAACACCATAACTACAATATGCTGATTCAATCACTCAGTAATGATAAGTGATTAAAAATGCACTTAAAAAGATTGTGATTGCTCTTGTTAACTTCAGAAATAGAAATTTTTTAAAAGGTCTGCTTCATAACCTCAAACAAATCACACAACTGTTCTGTTGTATTACTATTCACTAAACTAATAAAATCTGCTGTAGAGTAAATGAAGTTAGTCAGATGTTTTTCAGGTAAACATTAGCTTGGTTTTCCAAGTTAACTACGCTGAAAAAGGAGGCACCTGCCAGAACAAGTAAGTACTCAACAGACTGAATCTCTGTCTAAAAGGCATAAGCAGAATTTGACCTATAGCCGCTAAGATGCAGTTAAGGCTGTGCTCAAGAGATATCCAGTGAACCAACAAAACCAGATACATTTGCACTGGAGAGCAGTTTCCAATGGTCTGCTCTGCTAATCAGAGCACTACACTTGGAGGCTACCAGGAGTTTCATTTTAGGTCTGTGTAAAAGACTGACAACGTTAGGTGATGAGTACAAAAGCTGTTACAAGCAGAACCAAGAACACAGAGGGCAGCCCACCTGCAACACCTCTCACCTTTATGAAGGTATTCCCCTCTCATGTTTCAAGTGCATGGATGTCTATGGTAACATAATTTGATTCTGCTAAAACGGTCCCTGTTAGAAATTCCAAACCTCCTATATTTCATATCACTTCTAAAACTACTACATATGAATTGGGTCAGGGGACTGTCATGTGCAGAAATTCTATAAATCCAAGATCAATAACCTTCAGTGTTAAGAGCAGTAAGGCAAATACAACAAAGATGTCAACTGAATCTCTCCTACTTAATGATCACTGAAACTATACTCTTTTTTTTTACTAAAGCACTGTTTTTACTGAGGAAGTTACTTAAAAATAAACCTGTAAAAATCAAAATGTGTGTAACACCTTCTGTTCATATTTCTGATATTTCATCTAACTTTTTGTTTGGGAGACTATATTACAAAGAAGAAAAGAAGAGAAAGTGTCAATCTGTCAAAGAATGAATGACATCAACATAAACCAAGACACTTACATAGGCTAAAATATTGCAAGGAACAGCATAATTACACACCATTGAAATAGAACACTAACACAAGTAGGATTTCTCTTTGATAAAATAACAAGATTTCACCCTTTGCACTTAGATAAAGAAGCAGTCTCATCTAATACCAAAAATCTTTAACGTAAGAGAAAAAAAAATCCCAAAACAATCAAAAACCACCACACTGCAAACATGCATGGTTAATGCATTTGTAACATGGTAGAAGAACATACAGCTCAACTGAGAAAACAGAAACTAAGACATCATCAATTTCAACAAAACAGAATTGGTGTTATCACAGTTTCCCTACATACTGACTCTAGGATTTAAGATCATATGTTCATTTAAAAGAAACAACTTGCACTTGGAATTCTTTATAAGTGATTGCATTCAGTTTTTATCCTTTTTAAAACTTGAACCTGTTCAAGTTTATCTAAGCACGATATTCTTATATCAGATATGAAATTCTTCACATTGACAACACCAACGTGTTCTTCCAAACGGATCCTGATATTTACAAGAATTCACATTCACATGACAGAACAGGATATTGATACTTTTGCATAATGACTTTTCAGAGTATAGGGACTCTCTCACTGATAGACAAATTATCAGTGTTACTCTGCTATAGGTATCTGTCAAATACTTTAAGCCCTGTAAACAGATATACATCATGGTATAAGCTCACAGAAGTGAAGAGCCATAAAAGAGAACACAGAATGCAAGGTCATTCTTGTGACAACAGCAGTGGACTAAAGATTACTTACTTTTTCTCTGGTGGCACATAATGCAGATTCATATTAGCATGTGGAGTCATCTGATGGTGCCGAGACCTTTCATTGGCTGAAAAAGCGGCATTAATTGCAAAGTGTTTTACATATGACTCCAAGATGGTTATTATATTTGTCTGGCAAGGAAGCTTCACTAGCTGAAAAAGAAACAACAAATTAACGGCTTATAAAAACAATAAGTAAGTATACAAAGTTAGAACAGGAGCCTGTAATGTACCAACTAATTTAGTAAATGGCCAGTGCATAAAGCAAATTCAGGACTGTATAATTTCAAGCCTTAAACTGCATTTTTTATCAACATCAAAAGAAACAAGAAATACAGTCAGTTCAACAAGTCTGCTGCATTTCCAGCTTTCAAAAGCAATCTGCATTCTAAAGCACAATCAGGTACTGAAACACTACACTGTGAAATATAAGAAGCCACTGTTTTAGCTACAGAGAAGTCTACTTCCTACACTACTTATATTCTTCCTTACCCTGTTTGAGCTCAACACGAAGCTAAAAAGGAGTAGTTAAAAACCTCCAGGAGTTGTATAAACAAAAACTACTTTTGACATCCTCCTCACACCCCCATGCATATTAGAGTC
The DNA here is from genome assembly GCA_013398955.1 of Callaeas wilsoni. Taxonomy (NCBI): domain Eukaryota; kingdom Metazoa; phylum Chordata; class Aves; order Passeriformes; family Callaeidae; genus Callaeas; species Callaeas wilsoni. The sequence continues at coordinate 258,175 of VWPU01005012.1, forward strand.
CCAACTTTTATCTCATACCCTTTTTCTTCTATTAATATAGTAGCAGTCTTCCTCAAGCTTCTTTTTCAAGACTTCAGGAATTTCTATGCTTATTGCTCTTTCTTCCATGTCCCTTTTTGTATGAGTGTCTTGTTCTTCTTTCTACAACAGATCGGTGAAAGAAAACAATATATTGGTTGGGAAAAAAGAACTTCAGTAGTAAAGATACAAGTGGATAATAGCCTTAATGTAAGCTATTTTACAATACTGCTCTTGAAAGCATCTGCAAATTCATTTTTTTAAACTTTTTTTTTAATTTACCATTCTCTTAAGTATTTAACTAAAAAAAAAAAAAACCAAACAGAAATTTTTTAGGTGTTGCTGCTTCAGATCATGCACATGGGAGTAATTAAATTCTACATATCTTCAGATCAACTGTTTACTGTAGAAAAATAAATGGCTTTTTCCTGAAAACAGTCCTCTCTATGTTTTAACTTAAGACCAGGGTTGACATGCCTGTCTCACAGTAAAATACAAGACTAACATCCTGCTGCTATTAGGGTTTGTCCAACCTGTATAGACAAGTAAATTTTTACAACACCCACAAAAGTGGAAAATCTAGTCTGCTACATTTTCTCTACATAAGCATTTTGTGTAGAATGAGAGGAAAAGAAAGAAATATGTATTTTTAGCATTACATCATATCATTCTGTAAGAATATGACATACTGTATAATTTTCAAAATCTCAACCACAGTAAACATCACGAATAAGGAAATTATGCTTTAAGTCCAGCTAAATTACAAGCTGTGGCCTATATTTCATCTACTTCAATTTTTCCAGAGTTTCAGGTACAGATGTTTAAATTCTATTAACTTAAGCAACACACAAACATACCATTTCTGTCCTCTCATCTATGTCACTTTCTTCACTTTTTATTTCTTCGTCTGTTCCTTCATCACTGTCATCAGAAGAAGAGCTACTTATAGCTGCATAAAAGAGATTTCACATATTTATTATTACATTGCAGAGGTTATGACCAATCGGTTTGAGGCCTCAATGCAAAAAAACCTCAAAAACCAAAAAACCCAACCCCCTAAAAAACCACAACTAGCTTGTTATATTTAATGAGGATGAATAATTCTAATTGAATTAAACAGGTATTATTTACAGCACACTACAAATGTTTTAAATATGTATGATGAATTTATAGGAAGTAGTCTTGAACCACTCTAATTGAAAAACACTCACTTTTAAAAGCTCCCTAAATTCCTGAGTACCCACATTTTCATTGGACTTTAGTTCTGCACAGGGGATTAACACATTAATCATTCAATCAAAAGCTATGAATCTGTGCAGCGACAGTTCCCAGAACATCAGTTAAGTGCCAGCCAGCGTTCTTGCTGGCTTTCTAGTCACAAAGGAAAATGCAGGAAATTAAAGATCTGGCTTGAAAGTGAAATCAGCCAGTCAGCTGCCAAGAAACAGATCTTTGTGCGAGGTAGACTGGGGAAAAAAATCATCCTATTGCCCTCAAAAATACACAAACACTAGCAGAGAAATGTGTTTCCTAACATCAAACATAGAAAACTAAGGGCTTCTCACACCTATTAATACGACTCTAAAGAAAACAGCATTAAGCTCTGAAATCGCTGATTAGAATAGTTGTGTAGAAGAGATGCAAGGAGAAGCCTCTGGAATACAAGAAGAAAACAGATATTCTAACTTAACAGATACTTAGCATAAAACACAGTGCTCACTCTTCACATGACTGCCTTTGTATATTTCAGACAGGACCATGATACTTTCATGGCAAGTGACACCATTCATTTCTCCCCCAGGCCAAGAAGTTAAAGGGATCCCACCAGTTACCAAAGGATGAAAACAAGCTCACAGTTTTCGCTACTCTCATCATTTTCTTCAGCAGGAAGGCTTTTTAACACAGAGTCAACACCAGGCAACCTGCAACGTCTCTTCTTTCTTCCCTTTCTTCTCCTACAGAACATAAAATGATTCACTGACATTTAGGTAACATTACTTCATTTGTTTATCCTAGCTAATTTGATTACGTGCAAATGCCCAGGAAACCTATGTTTGGGTTATTTTCATTACTTAATGTTGAAATCATTTGGACAACACTTATTTGAGAGTGGATACTGTAACGTCTGTACATTACCTCATATTCATGTTCTCAAGTAGATCCTCAAGCCATGGCCAACCAATACTAGATTATTACCTTTGGCTGAAAAACACTGCAGGTTTTCCTAAAGTATTTTGCAAGTACATTTCTTTGGGAAGATGCAGATCCAATACACAGGCATTTCACATCCACAGTTAAGAATAACATAGTTATTGAGTTGTTAGTCTTTTAGAGTGTTAGTAACAATACACAGGTCTCTAGCTTCGAGTACCTCTCTAAAATGCACTGCCTGTATTATGTGCATATCTACCACCTACAGCATGAGTTCAGAGGACAAGCCCAGTTGTAGACACCTGGATGTATTTGTCTGAATCTGAGAATGAATCTCATTTATTTTGAGGTCAAAAGGATTTCTTACATGCGAGCCACAGCCTTCCGTGCCAATTTACGCTGTAATCTGCGGTTTTCGTCTGTATCCCGAAGAACATGATCTTCAGCTGCCCATCTATCCCAGCTAAGGACAGGTCAAAAGAAAATAAAAAATTACTATGTATATATGCCACTCATGATTACCAATGAACTAAAATACTTTAAATCTACAAAGGACTCGTTTAACGTCATTCAGAAGCAACATCTGTATCACAAGGTTTGCACTCTTCTCTGTTCACATGGCTTCAACTCTCACATTGCCATCTAAAATCTCTCAAGCTTTGACTTAACCCGCGATAGCATTTGTAGCACTGGCACATGCTGTTGATCACAGTCAAGACACTGCACTCATGTACTGGCCTTGATAAGCAAAAAATCCAGGGCTAAATTTAACAAAGCATAAACCGTTATTAATGGAAACTTAGGTGCCATAAGTACATGCTACAGACAGGTAATTCGTAAGGTTAAACTCATATCTATCAAACCGATTCACTGAAATTTATTGATACAGACCAATGTCAACATGAGCAAGTATACTAAAGGCATTCACAAAACCAAAAATACTCCTGCAAACATTGGTCCTTTGATATTCTGTGCAAAGCCTGTCTTTGCAGACTGAAATAGAAGAAATGGAAGAACTGAAACCACACACATAGGTTCTTACCTTCTGTTCCAACCGTTAAAATGGATCAGATATTCTGGAATCTTTCTGCCTTTCTCATCTTTTCCAACAACAATATCAACAATCTGAAATAAATATTGAATAGTACATATCAAAAAGCTTGAGAGAAAGTAAGCCTTCAGATATTCAGAGAGTTTACGCACAAAGAAAGAAAGAAAATGAAACTAAATAGACTTGTTATTTTGCCAGTTAATATTGACATGAGCAGAAGATAAGGATTATATTAAATTATCAGAAAATATAGCCTTCTTGCTGAGTACTCCTAACATGCAGACTGCTCACCATCTTCGTCCTATCCTCAAATGTCCCATGCTTTCAAGACAGACAAAGGGAGACATCAAACAGTGCAGTAGCACAGCATGGATATGCAGATCTGGGCTATCTCCCTTGTGCTGTCTCCTCAAGCCCCCTAAGCAGGAAACAACACACTTCTCTACACGTAAATCTCAGAAATACTGCTCTGTTGAACACCACAGACTCTGAGCCACAAAACATTAAAAGGCTTCGGGAGTATCTGAACCTTTGTTTTCTTCCGTTTTCACGAATGTGCAATGGCCAGTCTGAAAGGGCCTGCACCTCAGAAGAAAACGATGTGCTGCCTGCACTTGTGTGGCTTTCAATAGATCATATATCAGTACTTAGGCTACAGTGATGTTTTAATTTGGGAGTCCAGAATTTAAGAACTATTGATGGATTCATAGACAGTTAAGGTGTTTAGGGTACTTGAAAGTAAAGAAGAAAAGGTACTATACACTTTTGTACTCAGGTTACAGGTTTATAAGGACAGCAATTAAAGCTGCCAGGTTGTCAGGACATAGGAATAAGTGTACAAACAAAAGGGCAGCCCAAAATATTACAGGACAGTGGCATTTCCAAACAAAGATGTTTGAGAAAAAGACAAGCACATCTAGCAAGCCTGCAGCAAAAAGTGCTAATTTCATCAAGAATCCAGTTTCAACACTTCTTTTATGCCTCTCTGTAACAAAAAACCCACAGAACCCTGTTTCTAAGTTAGATACAGATGACACAGGATTGAAAAATAATCTTGTGTACCACTGATACCCTAAAACAACACTGTATTTACATAAAGCTCCATAATTACTATTACTACTGTTAAGGTCAGGCCCTAATTGAGGCAGTCACCTCTTACTGCAACACTGATGGCCCACCGCGCACTGCTTACTATCGTATTTCCGTATACTCTCCTGCACCAGCGGTACCACTTAAACCTTTCTGAAACGCAGAAGGGCGGGTAGTAAGCGTGGGAAAGCGTGAGGGGAAATAAATCCAGCTACGCTACAAAGCTGCAGGGGTGGTAACAAGACTTCAGAATTACTTTGCAGGTGTTCAGCCGAGAACGGAAGACGGGAAGCGCGTCCGACACACTTCCAGAGCCGCTCGGCGGCTCCGCTGTCTACCTGCCGCGCCAGCCAGGCCCCATCGCCTCTGCTCCCCAGCGCGGGGAAGGCCCAGAGGCTCGCCAACAGCTGCTACGCGCACCCCCCACCCCCGGGGCTCCCGTGGCGGGGGCAGAAAGCTGAGCCCCACCGGGGGACCGGCCTGAACCGCCCGCAGGGAGCGATAACGGAGGGACCAGAGGCCCGGCGAGGACGGCACCGCCTCGCTTCGTCTCCCTGTCCCGTGGCGGCCCCCGCCCCGCGGCCTCCCCGCCTGCTCCCCCCTCCCCGGGCCAGCGCCCGTTTCCTGCAACAAGTGCAGCTGCCGGCGGAGCCGCCTCCCCCCGCCGCCTCCCCGGCCGGGCCCACAGCCACTTCCCGCGCCGCCTCCCGCGCGGGGGAGCGCGCAGCGCCCGGCGGGAGCGGTAACGGGAGAGCAGGAGCCGTAACGGGAGCGGGCGGGCCGCGCGCCGGCCCCGCCCCGCGCCCTCCCGCCTGGGGGGACGCGGGAGGGGGAGGCAGGGGCGCGCGCGGCCGGTCACCTTGGCATCATAGAGCACTTTGGCTTTGGTGGGGTCGGGCTCGAAGCAGAGAACTCTCTCTCCCCGGTGGAACTTAAATTTCATTCCCCGCGAGGTCATTTGTTCATCATGGCGCAAAGGAGAGGAGCCCCGCCCGCTCCCGCGGGGAGGCGCTGCGGACGGCCCGGCCCCGCCCCGCCCCC